>CM023489.1:66205675-66674980 GCA_013339685.2 Hyalomma asiaticum
AGTTTAACGGAACTCGAAATACACTGCCATGTCTTTCACGTTTCTCATTTCGTCAACCTATTTTTGTGTCACTCTGCTATGCTTCCTGTATGCAACTTCTGTTCAAATATATCTTGTAAATTTCCCATAAACGGCTTTGTTTTAGGATAGAAGTTGCTGGGTCTGTTCTTCAAATTCAAATTGCTTTTGTTACTGTATTGTATAGGAATATTGCGTACTCCGACAAAATTTGGAGGGACAGGAGCCTTTGTCAGGCTTGATTGCCTTTAGCCCCGGCCCCTACAGTGAGCTATGAGATATGCTTACTGCATGTAATGATATTTTGACTTTGATATACTTTGGAAGGCTTGTTGTGATTTGCGACTGATATTTAGACATAAAAAGCCGGCACACACAGACAAGCGACAACCTAATAATATTTATGGGGGCAGCAATCAAACCCGGGACACCCAGGCCTCAAGCAAGCAGGGTACCCCTGGGCGGCGTCGTCTCTTCGCACATTTTACATATTGCAAACGTACCACTCTCATAAGCAGTTGTGGCGATGATGCTTGGCTTACGTTTGCACGCAGACGTTGATCATACTCGTGACAATTGACTTAATGGCAAATAGTTAGGCATATGCTAATTTCCAGATGGTTTCTTCGCATGACATCCATCCCGTATCTTACATACAAGTTCCATATCTCATATAGATATCTCATATACAAGTTCAATACCCTCCAGCCTACAGGCATAAACCTTTCAAAGGGGACCCTTGAGTCCATTAGATACGGTGGGGGGGGGGGGCGATGGGGGGTTAACAAAGATAATGTATGTACAAGCTAGCAACCGTACTTCCCGAAAGTCTACTTCCAGGTGCGCATTCGCCATCCACTTCGACGAGAACAACTGAGTTAAACAGTGTAGTCACATTTTTAGCAACAAGCTTTCGGTGAAATGCACTGTGGTTGCGGCGCAGGTGTTGCGGGGTGAGCGGGGGGACACATGCGATGGGTGCAACGCCTGTACCTATCCTATGTATTTCTTTCTTCATCCTGCTTTCCAGCCCTGCTCACATGTTGTATTTTCAAGATATGTACCACGAGCCGCTTCTTTGCAAGCTTTCGTTCTTGCCATTTATATTAGTCACGCTAACACCTGTCACCCAATTTGTCCTGCCCCCTACCCAGTGGTCCCCCCCCCCCCCTCCCCGATCTTTTGTTGTTGTTCGTAGGTGCCGCTCTTCTTATCCTCTCCTTCTTTGGGCGTGGGGAGAGCGTGCAATGACCTACATAAACGAACGCAGAAGAAGGCAGTCAGCGTCCTGACGAAGACAAGTGCACTTGTCGAAACGTTGGCTCCTGCAACATTCCCTGTTCGACGTCGTTTTTAGCGACCTGTTCATAAGTTCGACATCACTGCCATGTAGCGCCATGGTTATCGGTTTGACTATCACGCTGCATTGGACCGAGGCCAAGGATGTGGTTAGTGAGGCGAGAGCAAGCGCGAGTCCCTTATGGGCAAATTTTCCTTCGCGGTTTGGTTGTCATGTAGTAGTGGTGCCTAGGGATCAATGTCGACAACACTGACGCGACAATGTCCGAGCACCACTGTTGAGCTCGTCACATTGCCACTCTCCAGAGTGTACCTCGCAGGTTTACACATCGCCTACTCTGGTGCACTTAAATGCCTGCTAATAAGAAATACATATCAATACTTTCCCTGTGACTTTACCAAGAATGCTGCAGCGTCAGGTTGCGAAGGAACGCAGCCGAAATAAAATTATATCACATATCATACCTAGGCAAATTTCCTCATGCGTCCACTCGGTGAGGCTCACTTAGGCTCCTTCGGATCTGTCAGTCTGAGTGAGTCGAGCTAAAGAAAATTTATGAGAGTATGAGCTCGAGTAAATTTGGCTGGGCAAATTTATCGTGAGTATGATCCCGACATAGCCATGACAAGACGATTAACGGTGACCTTCAGTCCGAGTGCTTCCCAATGAAAAACATTTTCGTGACCTTGAGTCTGAGTGAGCACGGGGGAGAAGAATATTCGATATTCGTGACTTGGAGTCGAGATAAGGAGAGCATCGGTTAATCAGTACGAGTGGTCACGGCTGTGTAGAATTTTGGTGTGCATGTACGAGTAAGCTCTATGCATAAAAAACAGAAAGAAGAAGCGCGAGTACAACTAGAAAGGCTCTCATTTATTTTACCGAACCTCACCATATCACCAAGTCCCGTGGCGAAGCTCTAAAATTCAAATTGAGGCAACACCACCCAATTTGAATTTTAGAACTTAGACAAGGTATGTGGAGATATGGCCAGGTTCCTTCAGCACAAGCTTCGGTATCAGGTATAAGCTGTCACTGAGGTACTCTGAAAGCACACGTAAAACGTATCAGACTAGTTGGAATGAGCGCGAGTCCTCATTTTTCACTGTTGTCTCCCTGACATGGGTGCCCCAAGTACCAGCGACATTTACCGAAGCACTCCCTGTGGCCAAGTGAAACATGCACATGCCGGCAGAAGTGGTAAATATAGTGGACAAGGAATGACGTTCCCTTCATCTAGAGCTGATTTTTGTGTATCATGGTCGTGGAACATTACCGCTCTCTATATTTTCGTATCGTAATGCCGGATGTGCTTTACGGTGCTCCAGCAAGTGTTTATGCGCTATTATGCCCTCCTTTTCACTATGCAGTCGCTTCCCTCATAAAAAAAGAAACGAAAACAAACTAAAAAGGCTTCATTATGTGCTGACGCTACTACTTTTACTGTTTTTACACCGGTGACAACGCGCAAGCTGCGACATGAACTCGGGGCGCGGATGGCGAAACGCACGACTCCGAGGTGAGCAAGGGGGAAATAAAATGTGTTCGCTGCGTGGTAGGGCGGTCTATAACAGGGCGCGAGGATTTTAAAGCGGCAAGCACTGGAAGCAAAGTGAGGAACAAAATCCCGTGATCGACAGAGCACGCCCGTTGGCGTAGGTTTGGCGGCCTTGGGGATATCGAGGTGAGCTCGCATTTTTCCCTTCTGCAGCAACCGAGCGAAACGGTCAGAGGGGTTTTTCTGAATGTTTTCAGGTAACGATGAACGCCGGCAGCTGAGCGCTGGTCGGTACAACGAGCGTTATCTTCAGGTTTTCTTCGGAGGCTGTCATTTCTCAGTAGCTTCAAATATCTAACAAAACTCTCTGCGCAACTACGTCCATATCGGTTTCAAGAGCGAGGCACATCTTAAGAGTTATGCTTGATAATTACTTATTAAAACCATCGCAACGAATCAAGGCCGGTCCGGGCTTTTCCATTCGACGACCAACACCAGGGAAAGGTTCTCCGAGCATCAGCAGTGCTAACCGGATAATCATGGCCCAGTGCATGGCCACCCGTGAGAGGCCTACATAGCTGGCGTCTGGCAGTGCCAGTAGTGTCATACAGGTGGCTCTGTCGTAAACCGCCACTTAATATCTGGCGCTTCCAAATGGGAACACTGTGCTGGGCTAAAGAAAAAAAGTGACGCGTTCTTCGGAGCAGTATTCTTCATTTACAAGTGATACAAAATAGGAACAATGTACCGGGGAAAGGAAAAAGAAACAAACGAAAGCATGGTATATGGACTAGCATCGTGGCAGCACCGGTAGGCAACCGGACGGATTAGCACGTTGCAGCACGAAGGAAAAGTTGTATGAGAAGTAAGTGCGCCAAGTGCGTGCACACTGGACGAAACTTGAAATTGAAGCAGTTTCTACTTCTCGGAAATTTGAGTAAACAGCGAAGCTGGGTTAAAGGTGTGAAGGTTGCTATCACTGTCAAGTATATTCCATTATCACGATCACGTGGTAGTGGACTTAGGGCAAGGGTGTGGACAGTGGGACCCTCATGATATCGCTATCATTATAGTATAACTAACATGTGACACTATAATCAATGCTAGCGCTATAAGGTAGCTGTCGTCTGAGGGCAACAGTGGGAATATTTGGTCCACGGCAAGCACAGATACCTTCTCCGCTACCTGACACTAGTGTTTCTTTCTTTGACTTTCTTTGTCTGTGTCGCTTTCTCTCTCTTCCTCTTTATTATGTTCTAATTCTCTCACTCACAGGTGTGTTGTAATAGTAGGTACAGAGGAATCATATGGTTCCCATAAATGTATGTTCTGCAAAGGCTGGTGGGTATGACGCTCGAACCGTGGGTACTTGAGTTGACATCCCTCCTCGCAAAGAAAGTTTATTTTGTTTTAATTATATCTGTAGCTTCGGAACTCCACGTCTAATATCATTGCATCACATGACCTCCTACTCTCTCCGCTTGTCTGCACCGAGTTTTAAAACTGCTCAAGAGCTCAAGGCTGGAACTCACGCGTAAGCAGCCGTTAGAACTGTTATTGCTGTCTGGAACCTGCAAAATCTAGGCGTCTTTACCAAGGAGGACAGCACCAGATAAAGGGGCAGACGAGTGTGAGAGTTCAGAACAGAACATGCGTGCAAGACTCTTGTGGCAATAAGGACAAGCGTTGAAAGTCAGTGGGGCATATTCGATGGCCGGAAGTCCATCGAGGCCTCAGCGAAGTCGAAGCAGACTAGACGTCATGGTGAGGTGCTAAGTCCGGTGAGTGTGTTGACGTTGCACTCAATGTACGCAGCGCGTTGCCGCTGATCAGCGCAGTCCGAACCATTTGCCCGTCGACTATGCGAGCAACTGAATGCAGCGCACTTCCGCAACACCTGCGAACCATCTCTGATCGAAAACATGGCAAGAAATGGCGTGATTTGTAACAACATAAGGTAAAACATAAAAGGCGCCACACACAAACACAAGCAAACGACTATATTATATCCTTACAGCTCCGTGTTTCGTAAATAATAAGGCTGCTACTAGGAACGAATGATAACAGCAATAATGATCATGACAATGGAAATATTTATAGTGCATCCATTTCCGTTCGATATCGAAAGAACCGATACGAAATCAGTAAATGTGTGAGGATTAGTTTGCGCAGTATGGGAAGAGAATGAGGTGTTGTAATGGCCATTGAGCTTGGTATACAATAACTTGGTCGTTGTAATGAACGAAGCGGCAACCTGGCAGTACCGGTAACACCTAATGACAAAGGATGGCCGCCAGGAGACTGTTTGGAGTGGTAAAAGCATACCACGAAGGAAAAATAAAGCAGGCGGTAGCATCGCGTGATTTCGTTAGCCTCGAAAAGCCGAACTCTGCTGACACCTTGTGCGACGTGCCTTTCGGGTAGGATTAAATCCACATTGCTTCAGGACCCCTGGAAGTTTAGACGCTGTAACGTTGTGTTGGGGGGTTTAACGTCCCAAAACCAGTTCAGATTATGAGAGATGCCGTAGTGGAGGGCTCCGGAAATTTCGACCACCTGGGGTTCTTTAATGTGCACTAACATCGCACAGCACACGGGCCTCAACATTTCGCCTCCATCGAAATGCAGCCGCCGCGGCCGGTATTCGATCCCGCGAACCTCGGATCAGCAGCCTAGTACCATATCCACTAGACCACCGTGGCGGGGCTAGGAGCTGTAACGCTCAGTTGCGCTTGACACTACGTCAGATCTACCGCTTGCCTATCTCGTGACCGGGGGCCATGCACTCTCTCCTTTAAGTGCTTGGTGAGTAGGCGTCAAGATCGTCCCGTGATGCTCCCTCCTAGATTTTTTCTTCATGCGCGAAACAGACCTCACCACGTGTGGCTATCAAGGCGGCCCTGCATCTACAGTAGTGTTGCTCACCGCCGGCGGGTAGCGTCGAAAGATGACAAGTTTATGGTGCCTTGCGTCAGTCTTTGAAAAGATGCTATTAGCTGTCACAACTGAACCTTTACCCTACTGGTTTACCGCTTCAGTCATATTCTTAATATGCATAGGCAAGAAATCGAAAGCAATATTTTTAGTATGAGAGTGTTTTAGGCCTTGGTCCAACGCTACCCGACCGCGTCATTTGCGCAACAGAAGTGAAGCAGTAGAGCGTACGTGTAAAGGAAAAAAAATATGCAGAAAATCTTTCATGCAATGGGAATCGAACTCACAGCCTCCGGCTCCACAATGAATGGCGGCTGGCTCTCTACCACTGAGCTGTCGGCACTTTTTTTTTGTTTATTACATGGAAATGAAAACGGAGGTCACGGAGAGAAGCCTACACACTCAAAACTCGGGCAAACACACACGTGTGTCCAACAAGTGCATCCAGTCACGAGGCAGTTCTTGGGCAGCGTACACACTTCTTACATAGGTCACGGTTTCTCGGTAGATTGGTCTAGTGGAACGCTGGTTTTCGGCATGGCGATCACACCGTCTCCATCTCCATAGGGTGTGGTAACCAAGTAGCACGAACATATCATAGGGTGTACCGGCAATCGTTTTAAACGGTAGAAACCTAATTGTGTACTGAGTGATGTCCATGTCCTTTTTAAGAGTCCGCTGGAGAATGTCCCCAAAAATATTTTGTCTGTACAATCAATAAAACAGTGATCGATTGTTTCCGCTCGTTCACAAGGTCGGCAATTCGTGGACCATGGCACGAAGCAGCGCCTCGAATTCTACCACGTTTTAACAGGGAGAGTTTCCGAATGAAGTTTAAAGAAAAATGTTTTAACACCTGGAGGTACACACACGGAGGTACACACACGCCGCGGCGAATCCGGCTTCGTCGCAGTGCCATGCGCTGAAGCGTAATAAGAGTGGTGGAAGGCCACAAGCTGTCGCAGGTCACACCACCCCATAACTGCAGGTGTGGCACTGCCGATCAAATGCGCTGTGCAATGTGGGACTTTCCTTGTGTAAGAATATTCTTTTATATTGTTGTGCAATCTGCACAACAATGGCTTTCGTTGGTCTCGGTAATTGCCGTCGTATGTTGCATTATATTACAGCCCCCGCACCCTGCCACCTCCCTTACCCCTTGTGCCATTTGAAGGGCTACTCTGCAACTTCTGTCTGTCCACAACGGGATCGTTGACGCGTGCATGTTTGAGAAAGCACTCTTTTAAACTTTTGATCAAATACCCGGTAATGATGGGATAATGGGCCCAGGTAATGTAATGACTGCGGTTTTTTGACTGAAGGCCGATTGAAGGTGGCCGACTAGGGAGCTAAAAGCACTTCATCTGTAATGGGACGCTAAAGTGAAAGGGTGAAGTAGTTTAGACTGGCAGCTGATACTTCAATAACTATAATACCATTGATTTCGCTATTTTACGCTCAGTATCGAAAAGAAAAACTGACTTAAAGAGTGTTACTTTCCGCATTCGCGCCACAACTTAATTGGGCATCATGAGATCACGAGGCAAAATTCTCGTTTTTGTTATTCTCGCCGAATTCGCGCCTTTAAATGTTCTGAAACTCCTTGGGTTAACAGTGTGCTTTCCTTGGAACACATTCTTACCGACGAACAGTTATGCAGGCCTGCGCAGACGTTGTCAATGATCTGTGACGTCACACGCGCAAGGGCGAGAACTTCAAAGCGTCGTAGCGGCCTATATTTTCTTTTTGCGTGTTTTCTAGCTTAATGAGAGCTTAAACCTCGCAAAAGTTGTGTATTTGGCATTGGGAAGGATGATCCACTAATACAAGACAAATTTTTTTTTTCATTTTAGTGTCGTTTTAACAGCGCGAGTTCTCCAGACAGACAAAAATTGCAGAAAACGTCTAGGGAAATTACCGCCTTCCATTCGTAGCTTCACTCCACAAGAAAAGTGCATATTTTTCGCTAAGGTAAACAAACTGAACATATTATGGTCGTGGTCGTGGTCGTGGTTTTTATTAAACTCGTTCCAGTCTTGCTTACGTAGCAGCTGCCACGTAAAAGTGGAATCTCATAGCTTCATATTTTAAGGCATTGCACGTAACCTTAGTGATGTCCGACTGGGCAAATGTCTTACTTTTTTTTTGTCTGATAGGACAATTGATACTATAGAGATAGGGGTAGCTGAAACGGCGCTGCAACAACTCTTTCAAATCTGAATACTGCCTTATCTTCATGCGTCGGTGAGAATTTCCATATAGGTACGGTTTTGGGACCGTTTCTCCCAGCTTCATTTTTACATGAGTACTTCCCTCTACTAAGTTTAACTGTTTTCTTTATTCACACTGTTGCCTCGTTGCAGCGGAATTGTGTGTTATTGCGTTCTGTTAAAAAAAAGAGCCAGGCCTGAGCGGAATCGCAGGACAGTGACAGCATAACCTGGAGGAGCTACCTTCTTAGAGGCCATTAAAAACGCTTGGGGAAACTAGTGCAAGTAGAGGTGCTAGGTATCCCCTGCGCCATAACTCATTATGATTTCGCCAACTAGGGAAGTAACCCCCTTGCTATCATTACAGCGGTATTATAACGTGGAAATCTGTATAGGTGCACATCTTAGAGAGTCTCTTGGCGTCATTTTCACGAGAACGAACCGAACTCTCGGCCCGGCGTCGACGGCGAGCTGCGGTTTGGGCTCCTCTCTGCACAGCTGTGTGTTGCGCCTTGGTGCAGCCGCACGCGTAGCTCTGCGATTCGCTTCTTCAGCAGCGGTCCGCACCTTGCGAGAAGGCGCCATCAGGTATATCGAAGAGCCAAGTCAGGTTGCTGTCGGGGCTGAACACGTCGCCTGCCGCGTGACGCATGGCACGACACGACAAAGCTGCTTCACGCGGCAGGGCTTCGCAATAATGATGACAGAAAAGTTGAAGAGGATTGTTTCACAGTTTGTCTCATAGACTGTTTCATGGGAGGTTTTTTCACACGTCTACGAGGCGTTCGCTCACCGGATTGGCCGAAGAGGCCTGTAGCTTTCACAGTCTGGCACGGAACTTCCCAAACAGACTAAAGAAGTAATCTCTAGCACTGTCCGCTCCAACGTCTTTAATCTCTAGCCCTATTCGCTTCAACGTCCAACATCCTCGTCAGGGACGAACGGCCACGTTTTAGCCCTTTCATTGCTCCTCCCCAAATCAATAACGGCGAATTACAACCATTTCCAGACTCATGAGCACTTCTACATCCCCCTCTCCCATCCAGTTTATTGCACACTTGGTGCAGGCAAAATGAGTCTGTGCCGCGACCTTGCAACACATGCACAACACTAACATACAAAACGGCGCCAGCCCGTCATCAATAACGCTGGCATAACCTCCGCACCTGGCTCGCACGTGCTCCTAGCCAAAAGCGCGCCTCATAGCGACGCAATGCTCACACAAACCACCTTTACCCATAAGTCCGTGCCACGGCTGGCCGCCATCTCTGCAGAATGATGAGCAGGTGGATACAAGAATTCACGGAAACGGCGCAAGAGGATCGAGCTGCATGTTTGGCAAAGGGGCTGCAAGCGTTCGGTGTAGCGGACTCCCGTGTGTCGAGCTATTGTGCTTTCACCTCCTTACGACGACTTTAACAATGGCCGTTGTCCCGACCGTATATGTTTCACAGATGGCTGCGGGCATTCGCCCAGACTCCTGAGTGTCGGGCTACCATAACTTTCATTTCTTTACGACGACCTTTACAGGTCCCTTTGACCGATACTTCTTTCTGACTACTTTTATGCTCGATAATGTGCATGGGCATATAATTAAGGTTATTGCGCTCAGGTCTCGTACCGTCGGTTTACATGCCGACTTCGAACAATCAGCCGGGCATATTAGAAAGCAGCAGTGTTGCTTAAAGGCATGTTGTCTTTCATAGGAAGTGGTGACGGACATTTTCAGGTAATGTAAGCCAACAATGGTAACCTTATGGAAAGTCATCAAGGCCCTTCAAAACCGACTCATTGAAACACAGTTCATAATGAACAATTGTGATCATTGGGCGATATCGAAATCAACTCAATTTCGAAGTCACTGAAGCTGCCAACATGCCGCACGAAGGCATACCATGTCTCATTAAACCTTCTGTCTGACACTGAAAGAAGTCACTTGTTGATGAGTACGTGTAATGACACTGGATAGTGAAGCCGCGTTTTTCTAAAAGCTTTGCTGGGGAATATTCCCGCGAAATAATGAACTTTCGTGTGCAACAAGGTGTCCTTTGAAAGTGAGTGCTTCTCTTATTTTTTCTGTCCGCGTCTGAAGAAATCACGCTGTTTTCTTCTGTGGTTTGTAGTGCCAGTCGCACAGCACAGTCCGCTCATTTACCTATACGTTTGCTTTCGCTCGTTAAAGTTTGAGTATATTGTTACGCACTATTCCGCACAGTTAGCGACGCATCCTGCCAAGCCTGGAGGAATGCCCCAAGAAGGTGATGAAGACGACGATCAGAGCAGCGCTCGTGCTGATGCTCTGCCATCTTGTCTGCTGATGTCTTATTTCCTTGCATATATTGTGTAGCTATAATTTCTACACTGCTCTTGTTATTACTGCCCCCATGGCATTTTTGGTGGAGGTGCTGGGTAGGCGGTCTTCAATGTCGACTTTGTCAGACCAGCAGAATGTGCTTGGGTCTTTTGGCTGAGCAAGGATGACCCCTGTTTTGCAGCCTTCTCGGTTGGCGCCGATTCCTCTTCCACCATTGTGCACAAAGCCAAGCGTCCACCGCTCCGTTGTACCCTGTGGGTACCCAGCACATCCCACCAAAAATGCCACATGGATAAGAATCAATGAAAAATTCCAGATAACAGGCTGCAGGCTATTTCTCGCTGTGGACATGCTTACTGCGACTAGCATTGCAAGTCTCCGCAGGCTTCCTATGCAACGGAACATCGAGTGAAGAAATCAGCTAGGTCTCGCATTGCGCAGGTAGTAAGAAACATAGCCTGCGCACGAGCAACTAAATTTCCCGCCTACGCGTCGTGGAGAACTCGCAACAGAGCAACTGAGGCCGACATGTTCCCGCTCCATATTTAGCATTCTGAAATGTACCCGCAAGTGAAACGCAGTTAAACTTTGCTGCTACTAATTAGAGCAAATTGGAGGTTTAAAAGTGCCTTTACGCTACAATGCGCAAACTCCCGACCACTTTCAATGCACCAGCTTTTTCCTAAACAAACCAATGTCGTTCCTGTATGCGCTCCAGTTTTCTTCCTAAATATTGAGCGGTGGACAGGAGATACATGGGAGTGTATGTGTGTGTGTGTGTGGGGGGGGGGGGGGTGAGAGAAGAGGACTACGAGATGTGATCTCTAAGCACACAACATTTTCATCTCAAATGTTTCGTCTTAGCTACACGAGGCCATCTATGAGACCAGAACGTTATGCTTGCCGAGTCCTTTTTATATAGGCAGGTGCTGGAAGATGCGTTCCGTAAGTCTCTGTGGAGTCCCTAAGGCAAGTATTTCCGATTTCGAAGGAGCAGTGGGCGCCTTTTGAAAGCAGTGGGTGGCATTACCATCGCCGCCAAGCGAACGCATAACCCTGAAGAATACCGATGTAATTCTTAGATATTTTTATAAGAGCAGCTGCATTATTACCTATTCTGTTAAGATTGTAAGGGTTCTGTGCCATCCAGAGCGCTTGTGCCACTTCCATGACGTAATTGAGCAGACTACACTGAGACGGGTTTGCGCAGCTTCTCACCTAGACAATAAAGTGAGGCCAAGAACAGACATTTCAGGTCCTCTGATTCTGTATGACGTTCACGCTTGTCACGCAGAGTGTAGTGGACAGCGAGAACTTAGGCCTTGCTGACAGCCTTCTGCCGGCGTAACGCTTCTTCTTCGATGCCTCTCGATCCCGCCGACTATGCCGTCTTCACCACCCTCACGCTGTCCAGCTTGGCCCTCGGTCTATACTACACTGCGCGGAAGAAGAAGGAAGCGGCGGGACGCTCCAACCGAAAGTGGTCCGCTTCCGGCAACTCAAAACTGCAGCATGAAGAAGTGTTCCTGGGGGGTCGCCGTATACCGTCGTTGCCACTAGCCATATCCCTCCTGGCTTCGGTGGCGACCGGTGTTGGCGTAGTCAGCCACTCGGCTCACCAGTACGCGTACGGCTTCAACTTCGCCTGGAACGTTGCTTCGATTGCGATGACGACGCCCTGCATCGTGTACTTCTTCTTGCCAGTTTTGTACAACCTGAAGGTGACGTCAGTGTTCCAGGTAAGTTTCTATGTAAGAAAACCTAACTGCAGAAGCGGTAGGGGTTGAACTAGCTGGTGGGACATTTGGGGGTGCAGTCGCTGAAATAAAAAGCAAAGAAAGCAGGCCATTACTTATAGGCTACCCAGTGTCAAGTGAGCGTTGTTTCTAGTCCTCGTCTGTATTTTTTTTTCTTCCGAGCATCAAAACTCAACTCCGTTGTCAAGAGAAGTAGTCAGGAAATGAAATCTCGCCAACTGGTGCTTCTGATACTTTGTAAGCATCACAGAGTAGAATACTCGTGTTGTTGCAAGCACACCTTAACTTTGACGTTTTCATAGCTTTGCAGTGTAAATTGCCGTGCGAGACTGTTTATTTTCGCTGTACTAGCTGAGCAAGCAAGTGTTCGTGGTTGCAAAACAACGTGTTAAGGGTGACATCACGCTTCATTGAAACACGCGGTGCTAGACACATTGGGATTAATAGGTCTTTTGGACACCTCAATTTTTTTAACAGTGAAGCTGGGGGTCAAACCATGCAAACGGCGCTGCAAACGATCACCATCATCATTAGTCCTGGTCCGCAAGAGTGCGCGTGCACTTTTATGCAATGGCCAATGCCCATTCGCACGCGCGATTTTCTTCTCTTGCGCTCATGCCCTGACCCCACTACTAAACCGCCAAACAGCGGCTGGCGGCGCAGTGTTGCACGTACAAGCAGAAGACAAAGGCAGTGTGCGTCAATTGCAATTGAAGAAACTTGGCTTTCTATTGGACAAAAGTTCGTCCTAAAGAATTATAGACTATTTCGTTTGGACAGACCTTCTACGGGTGGTGGTCTTGCGTTCTTTGTATCAACTAAATTTAGTCATAGAGCAAGAATATCGTACCAGTACATGTCTAATGACTGTCAAATTTTAGTATTAGATTTAAGTCTTCCGGAATACCCACCGTTCTCTCCTAGTAACGTATACTTTCCAGCAGGGGTGCTACATACGAGACGCCTCGATGCAATGTTAGCTGCTTGCCGAAAAGATATTTTGCTGACAGGGGACTTCAGTTCTCATCATGTGTCGTGGGGTTTCAGGACTGATTGATATGGAAGACGCTTATGGGAATGGGCTCAGGATAATAATCTGCTTTGTTCAAATTCGGGCGTTCCTACATATGTTAGAGGTGTATCTCGATCGGCTATAGATCTGACTTTTTCCAGTCCAGCTTTGAGCACATCTTCGTGGACCACCTTAGACTCAGCTACAAGCAGTGACCACATTCAAATCACTTTCGAGATTAATCTGCCGCTGAGCTCTTTAGAACGAAGAATTGTCACATTTGTAAATTATTCTAAATTCCAGAAAGAATTAAGGACCTCTGCTTTCGCGTGAAGACTTGCAAGAGGATGCTAGGGCTATGAGCCTTAGTGCTGTCTTAAAGCGCATATTAAAGAACTCCACTTTCTCATTAACATCAGCAACTGGCAGATCGTTTTGTCCATGGTGGAACAATGAATGTGCGCGGGCGTATAGAAAGCGAAAAGCTGCGTGGAAAAAGCTGCTTGCCAATCAATGCCCCACAAATTGTAGCGATTACACATTTGTGGCGGTCGACTTTAAACGTATAATAAATAAAGCAAAAGATGATTACGATATTGGCAGGTTTGTGGCCGGAGGTATATTGGCCAGACCGGGCGCTGCCTCAACGAAAGGCTCAAAGAGCGCCATTACAATGTGGGCAGTGCAATCCAGGGGCACATTGGAATCCACTGCCGCGTTTGTGGATGTTCCTCTGTCTTTGATCAATGTGAAGTGGTGAAGAAGCAGCTTTTACAAATCACTTGTGAAATAACTGAAGCGAACTGTAATGCAAGAACTGGAAATGCATGTATCAGCTCCCCTTCGTTGGCTTTATCTGAACATAAGGTGTCATTCCTTAATAAGACGAACCGCCTATGAATCTTTGCTGTGTGACTTTGCGATGGTTTGTCTGATCTTGGCGATACATTCGTGACTTTTTGTATGCTCGCGCAAGTCTACATATTTGATGCAATTTGCGAATAAAGCTCAGTTGGAAGTTGGCGCTCTGTCCTCTTGTGTCGGTCTGCTTGGCCGTTTCTTTTGTTTCATAATGCGCTATCTCAGTTCAAGTACGACGAACCCACTCGCCCAATCTTCAACACTTGCGCACCGGACTTGGCCTTTAAGCTAATATTCTGCACACGCCCCGCACACCAGCTCTTCCTTCAGGGCTTCGGAGGAAATGCACTGCCGAAAAGCCGTCGCGGCCACCCCGCGGCTCTGCGCGTTCTGCACGCCTCTGGTCGTGGTCATTCCTCCAGCAAACCACAGCGGTCACACACTCCTCGATCCTCGTCGGTAGCATTGGCTCGATGGCGACGCGTACACTTGCACATGTGGCGTGCCGACGCTCCTTGTACTGGCGCTGCTACTCGTGAACTTGCGACACGTCTGCGACCTATGGCGACTCTACAGGGCAGCTAGATACGCGTCTAGCTCGGTTTCTTACGTCGCGGTACAACGGAGAAACGCGACTGCAAGGCGTATAATTATGGGATATGGTATAGTGGAGGACTTCCGAAATTAATGGAGGACTTCGGAACTGCTGACTACTTGGTGTTCTTTAACTTGCCCTGACATCGCGCAGTACACGGGCCTCTACATCTCGCCTTTATGGAAATGCAGCCGCCGCGGGCGTGCGTCGATCAGGGACGCTACGCATCAGCAGCTGAATGCCATAACCTCTGGACCACGATGGCGTGGCCAACCTACGTTGCAACGGCATCGCTGTAAAAGAATCAAGCATAACCTTAGCACAGTGTTGAATAATTATTAGACATCGCGGTATATTAAAAACTGCTCACACTGCATTTGCTCCGATGCAGGGCAATGCTATTCCGGCGTAAGAAATTTTATCATCAAAGGGTGCCAGGCAATGGAAAAATAAACAGCTAAATGTTAGCTGGTATGTCGAATATGTCGAAAAGCTAGTTTCTGGTTCTACATCCATTGATTCACCATGAGAAAATCTGCCCTATTAAAGCTTTCTCAAACTTTCTTGTTGAATATGCATATATTTAAGGGAAGGGGATAGTGGAAAATAGAACTTGCGAATAAAAGATTTTGTGAACTCCGCGCCTAGGCTGCTGTTGTCAAGAACTTACTTGGATAAAAGATTGTTAGTGGGAAAGTTGCAGCCCAAGGGGCTCATAGTTTGGCGGTTTCCCTTACGTTCACCACAAAGAGGCACAATGAGGCGTCGAGACAAAACAGGAGAACGTTTCTTTGTCTCGTCACCTGTTTTACCAGCAGCTCTGCCTCGCGTAAAATAGGCTGCCCGTCGTGTCTGAGAGAAGTTATATTAGATTGGGGCGGCAACGAAATGAAAAAAAAAGAACGATTAGAAAAGCTAGCAGTTCATTTCACTTCCTGTGCCCCGCATAGAATAGAACACTTAATAAACTCCTTACGATGCTAAGCCAGCACATCAACATAAAGTTCATCTCGGCTGTCATTCAGCTCTGCGCACTCGATAAAGCTCTAAGCTTACCCGGAAACGCTTTTTACAGTGTAACGATCGTAGCGAGGTAGCCGCGACTATCGCCTTTCGTACTCTGTATGCACGGAAATGTACACTGTAAGCGTTTCTACGTAGTTCGAAGTAGCCTGGTCCCAAGGTATTGTACACTGCAAGCTGTAAACAAAATCATGAGAGCCACATTCCGTCGTGTCAGCTTATGTGGTTGTTTCACTGCTCACCTGCTGCCGTTGTTTGGTGAGTAGCAAAACTTCATGGCTCCTAGAACAGGCGAATGCAACCTGTTCCAGTTTGGCGGTAAGCAGAGGCAGGGCGGTACACTTCGTGTTTGCTATATTTAAGCATCGCTTCTACTAGTTCAGCCGCCGCCACCGTATGTAATGAAACGCCAGGTCTTGGTTATTTTTCTTTACATATCAGTAAAATGATTTATTTTACATGCCTGCATATCATAAATATCTGGAAATTGTTTGAGCGAAGAAACAATTATTGTTTAACAAGGGAGCAACAGCTAGTGTTAATATGGCTTTCAAATTTGTGCTGTGATGTGTGGAGAATATAGGGGGAGGGCCGTGGCCGTCATCTTCAAAAACCACCTGCCAGCGCTCTGCCATCGCAGCGGTATCTTCCTTTCCTCCCATTCCGAACCGATTACTAGTCGTCACCAACACGTGCGCGCCTGGCGCGCACGTATTTGACCGAGAGCATGACGATGTCGACACAAGGCTACACGGGTAGGCCCGATGATACGAAAGGTCGGCTTGGATGGATGACCGGCAAAGGGAATGGACGGCCCGAAGCGACGCTGCAGGGTAGCCTAGGTAGGCCTAGGCTTCCCCTCGTATGTCGCGGCTACCAGCCCATCGCGTGCGCGGAACTGCAAGCGTGTAGGGTCGCGGGACTTTCATCGAGGATTGTTGGCTAAGCCGGCAGACGCCCCAGTAGCCACCGCATCGCACGGCTCCAAATTTTCGGTAACACAGGCGCAGGCCTGAGTTATCGCTGCTCGTCGAACATGTGTATGATCAACTACGTGGGCAGACGCCTGGCGCAGTTGTCCTGTTCAACCTTCGATCGCCCGTACGGAAATAAACGTGTTTACGGAAAGGGCCCATTTTTGGTCTCATCGTGTTGTGTTTCCCGCTTGCTTCGGGGCAGCCGAGTACGGCAGCTGGAAGCCAGCGGAAGTGGGAGCACGTGGGAGTTATCTAGGCCTCGCTAGGCAGAGACAGTTCAGGTAGCACCTGTACGGGACAGGAAACCGCACAGATAATACAAGACCCTGTGGGTTCTATTGCGTTCACTATATTGTGTTCGGTAATCATCAGTATTTTTTATGTCCGCAATTTTTTTGTACGCCCTATGGGGATGACGGCACTATTGTCTACACAAAAAGAAAATTGGACAGAACACAAATTCAACATGTTTCTTTAAGTATGTGGCTTTAAAAACGAATGTGTTCTCAACTAGAAGTATAAGTAAGTAACTACCCACAGTTCCAGCTTCGATAACAAATCCTAATAAGTGTACGGTACTGACTCATGTTTCCGCTCTTTCTTTCCTTCTAATTAATACGCAGTACCTTCGCATGCGCTTCGGAAGCTCCGTAGGCATCTCAGCGTGCTTGATGTACTTCTTCTTCAGTGTGAGTAGAAATTATTTATAATTCAATGAGGGAGTTGTTGGAAATCGCTATTGCGAACTTGATCTTTCCTATCACATCAAATTAACAGCGCGTTACCTCTTAGTCAACGCCGTACATCAATATTTGAATGCCTGCTTGCCTATCTATCTATCTATCTATCTATCTATCTATCTATCTATCTATCTATCTATCTATCTATCTATCTATCTATCTATCTATCTATCTATCTATCTATCTATCTATCTATCTATCTATCTGTGTGTGTGTGTATGCGTGAGACTGTATAGCCATGAATCTCCACGGGCTTGTCATATTGTCTCGTCTAAATGGCAAACAGGGCACTTCAGCTAACATGTTTCAAGCTTTAATGAATGCTCGTATTCGGTTCGACTTACCCATTTACCCATAATAGTACCGTTTACGGGTCGTCTCGGCCAACTCACAATTCTGATGAGTTCAGAATAGTTGCTTAATATTGGTCCACTTTTACACTCTTGCTTTAAGTACAGATAATGAATGGAAAAGTTTTACAGCATGTCAAATTCAGTTCACATAACGTATTGGCATGACAATAGGTGCTGTGATATTAAAACATCAGCCTCGTAAGGAAATCTGGGAAGTGGACGAAGTGCTGCGTGACGAGGCACTTGCGCACAGCCATATTACAGCGTGACATAAATAGACAGGGGTACAGAGCAAAAAACAAATGCACAAAAAAGAAAAAAAAATGCTTACATCTCGACAACTTTTATATCATCTGTGCTTTTTCTTCCCAGCAAACCTTAGGAGCCGTCAGCATCTACAGCGCAGCAGTTGGAATGTCAACAAGTACGTATTGAGGTTATTGAGTTTATTCACTGACTTGTTTTCGAGCGAAATGCCTCATTAATGCTCGGCACTTGTAATTGCGATAGTGCATGTTAGATTACAGGCCATTGCGAGGGCGTTTGACATGATAGGAAGTGCGAAAGCTCCTGCGTTATAAAATACAAATGTGCGTTAAGAAGCATTAAGTGGTCAAAACAGAGCATGTGCCTCCGTTGGGTTTTGTAGCCATTAACAATATTTCATTTTTGTGTGTCTAACGCCTCAACATTTTATTTGCAGCCACACGTTGCAGGATTGGAACTTTAAAGCTACCGACAGCAGACGCAAGGCTTTCGCTCAAAACGGTTGCTAATAAACGAAGGACCACTGATTTCGGAGGCATATGTTTTTTGGCGACAGATCATTCGTTGCGAAATATGTCATCAGTCGAATAAGCGCGTAATGTGCTTCTTTCTAAGGTCCAAATTGCCCAGGGTGAACGAAAGAAGCGGGGTCACCAAAGAGGATGACTTTGCGCGGAGGCTTATCGCTGGACGCGCATTTTAGTCGTCTTTCTTACTCATATCTTCATTATGCTGCAATACTGCATAAGTTGAACAATCCCCGAGAGTTTGATGATTCAGTGAATAGATGGGCGTTGAATGGAGTAAACAGTGCCTATTTAGCCGTTAAATGCATTGACTAAGACAATATATTAGTCCAGTTCTCTGCTCTTTGACCTCTGTGTTTTTATTCATTGTTGATTTTCATATAGCATTACGCGCAATTTTAGTTTTGTACTTATTAATGCGGGATGTTGCCCTTGTTACTGTGTTTTCAAGAATAGCGTCATGCTCCACAATAATCACATGTTCAGAAAAAAGCAAAAATATAAACTGCTTCGAATGGATATAAATTTGCTAAATAAGCGGGTAAACCTTAGGAAACTTTGCAGGTTTTCTGCGGATTCGTGCTTCATTGCGACAAGCATTTCATTGGCGCTGATTTCCGTTGATGACAGGAAGTAAACTTAAATAAGATATGGTATTGGGCTTTACCAGGACTGCTTGAAAGGCTTCAAATGATTGCCTTACGCTAAAATTGAACTGGGCAGGCTCAGCCTTTGATATACGAATACCGTTATGCTACGCACTAGCGTGCATATTTTTGATAGTGAGGGCCATATTTAGTTTGAGGGTTCGGCAGAACATCCCACACACAGCTATAACGGAACTGGAAGTGCCATACCGTTTGGAAACGCTCCCACAACAAGTAGATATATCAAGATGGCTTCACCGCGGATATTATTTTTATTATTATTTATTCAGCACCAACGGCAACAGAAGACATTACGGGGGGGGGGGGGGGTGAAATATGTTTTAAATATTTCAATTTTTTACAAGGCGTGAGGGAAGAAAAGAGGTACATCTTATCTCCAAGCAATAAGCGTAATTCCTGTGGCATGGTATTTTCCTTTTTAAAACTGTGCTCTTGGTGCTCTCCTCTTAAAATGGCAATGTCAAACTTGTGACCTCTTGTGACCTACAGTTGTCAGACACGTACACGTATTGTATTTAATTGTGATGTTCCCTCAACCGATGCAGTGACAGCAATTAAAATGTTGGGGCCATTGGTTGACACTCTGTAGGCCCATTGTGTCATTGGATCGCTTGTAACTCTTTGTGCATCCAAGGGTTCAAAGAGCGATGTTTTTTGGGAAGAAAATGAGAGGTGGTTCGGGCTTGGACCTTGGTAGACGCTTTGGCCTTTGAATGAGCGTCTGCTGCAACGGCCAATGACTCTTGTCCTGCGCTGCCATCGTACACTCGAGTCCCGAATGGGCGCCGACAACGCACGTTTCACGCCCTACGGGTAAATTAACTGCCATTATGGGGGCACCACTGCTAATTTCCCGCAAAACTTCAACATCGCTTAACTATAAGAAATGCGTACATGTTAGTCTATTATTCTTTTCTCAATTTCAAGTGCTCGGTCTGCCATTGGTCGCGTGCAACGTAGCAATCGGCCTCCTGGGTACGACGTACACCGCACTGGTAAGTGTTCACAATAACATGAACCGCAATGGGATAGCGATCCCCGCTTTTATATCTTTTCTACAGCACAGTAATGCTCATGGAACTTGATATATGAACGGAATTTTAGCGCCATGGCACAAGAACAAGGAAGAAGACCTGCCGCTTCCTTATCCTTGTGTCATGGCGCTGAGAATCCGTTCTAATCAACTTCCAACAAGAGCGAGTCCCAATCCTAGTGTCAATAAGTCATTTTTTGTTAAGGTATCCCCGGGTATGGAAATTCTTACAGATACCTAGCCCTAACGGCCTTAATGGGCCGTGAAAAAAAAAAGCGAGCTGCCTGGTAGCAATTTTCACTGCTTGAATGAGTATTCGACACGCTGACTCCGCAACATTACGGCGCAATATTTAGTGCACATTTATTAACGCCCTTTTGAAATCCCAGCCTTGTTGAGCTCCTGAAATGACCATGCGGCACTACAGGCTACCGTATGTAGCCTGTGACGCATGGTCATTTCAGTGAAGTTTCAATGACGTGCACTAAGCACAGCAAAAAACGCATCATATTGCTAGATTTCACTCGCTCTAAAATAATAGATTTATATGAAAGCTAGAATGTAAAAAAAATATAGCTGAATCCTGTGAGGTACCGCCGTACGGAAGCAAGGCTGGAGCGCGATGCGTTTTCCTGTAGCCTCCGAGGAACGCGCCGATCTCGGAGACCGTGGTGGCGACACACGACACCAGCTGTAGAGCTTAGGGACCCGATCGTTACGAAATAGAAAGTGAGTTATTATCGCTTGAAATCAACCCACACGAATCAACTAAGCAACGCATTTATAACATTGATTGGAGGGACAGAATTTTTATCATAAAATTTTCAGAGAGCATTTTCACGACCCCTCTAAAGTGGCCCTGCAAAGCTTTTTGAGCATAGTTAAGAGAATGGTACGAATCAGTTGTTGGGGGTCCTATGAAGGTGTGAGCCATATGTCATTTCGCTGCATGAAACAACTTCGGTTTCAATACAGCTGAGAATCTCCGTCCTTTTTTTCATCAATGTACGTCACCATGAGCATCAACTACACCACTGCTGTCTTCTTGGTGTTCCTAAAGAAAGACACGCGCACTCGCATCAAGTGTTGAACTCAAATGAACAAAGAAACTCCTACTGAGGATGTTTCTGCGATGATATAACCAGCAATACTGGTTGCGTCTCAAGCGACGTATCACTGCTCTTTGCAGCGTCATTTGTTGATAAAAAAGATATGGTTTTCAGCTGCAATTGACACCAATTGAAGGTAGGTTGCCTGGCGCTTTCAGCGCACTTACGTTTCGTTCACTTGCTCCCAGGGGTTTCCACGACTCCTCTGTGCTGATTTCTGACTGTGCTCAAAAAGTATTGCTTGGTCCCTTTAAAGGGACCCTGAAACGGTTTTGACGATTTTGTGCAAACATGGTGATCCGGTAGAGCGGGTCACTAGGACCATTACAGGACAGATTTCAGCGCTGTGCGTAAAGTGTGTAATTTACAATAAGGTTTTGAACACGCGTATCGCAAAAGGTCGCAGCGGCTCGCCAAAAGGCGTTTTCAAACGCCCCCGTCATCGACCGATCGAATGCGAGACCGCTGATTGGCCCCCTAACATGTGACGTGCACGTAATGTTCCCAATCCAAATGCAAGAACGTGCTCCTACAACGTGCTCCTTAGTTTCAGCCAACGGTATCGTAGCGGCATCTGGCGGCGTACACACGAGTCGCCGGCGCTCTATCGCAGAGGTTAGCACTGCCGAGGCTGGGGAGCTTAGTAAAGATATCGGGGCTCTATGTAGCGGCGGAGGGCTCCGCAGGGCGGCGGACGAGGGAGGCGCAGTCGTCGCTAGCGCGCACTCCGCAGCTGATCGAGTTGAGCAGGAACAGCAGTGGTAAGGAGGAAGGCGACAGAAATAAGCTCATAGCTGCCTTAGCGCATGGTGCTTCGCTTTATTTATGGTGTGAATGATTTCACAATTGTGTTGCCTAATCAGTGACGCAATGTCAAAAAAAAAAAAAAACGTTTCAGGGACCCTTTGAGTATGGTGCAGTGGCACAAAACCAGAATCATGATCACCAGCATTATTGCCCTGGCCAAGTGGAAACCGCCCGTTTCTTCAAGCCTGTTGTTGCGCCAGATATTAGGCGGCTGTCAGTTATAGCGGCGCATGTGGTGATAATTCTAGGACATCGAGGAGCCTCTTTATGGCATTAGATTCTTGCTGATGGTTCTGTGCCATTGTCATGGTTGTCTGCTCTGGAAGAATGCGGTGTTGTGCCGGTGCCTAAAAAGCCGGCTTTTTGGTGTCGTCGACTGCGAATACAGCGGTTATAATTGTAGGATTTCTTACATTTGATGTAGTTGTCAGTTTTGTTCGGGGCGAAAGGTAGAGCCACGGAGTGGTCTAGTGCTTCACATATGTTGAAAAAGTACTGACTGTCACCGAATAATTACTTAAAGCCCTGCACGGACGAAAATATGGCTACCAGTCAGTCAAGAAATAAAAGATGAGGAATTAAAGGACGTTTTTCACAGTCTCTGTAAATGTTACGAAAGTGAAAACCGTGACGCTTGGAGCAAGGAATATGAAGGTACATACGAAAAATGCACTATTTAGATAATAAGGCTTTCATAGAATCATTGTGTTTTCAACTAAATGAGTGTGCGGAAGGTATGCTCGCTATAAAGTATGAGCCGCTATGCAACGATGTGGTTTAAGGATGTTTCAGGTGCTCTGGAAAGCATTATCAATAACTGAAAAATTGATACGATTATGTGAGCAGCCTCGTGGTGACAGTCGCTCAGGTTCAAGGTAACAGAAGACTCAGCAATGACTGAGTGTTAACGATAATGGTAGCCGTTTTCCTGGGCATCCCATCTGTAACGCAACTTCAGGACGTATCATTGCTGTTTAAAACCAACGTACCGCATTTGCGTTGATGAAGTTAGGCGGCTATGGTCTATATCAAGAATAAGCGTGAGAATGATTTGCTTATCAGCATTCATGCGCAGCTTTTTTTAGGTCGCACTTTTCTTGCCGTTTAGTGTTATCTGAACGCTTACACTTTAACAAAAGCACATTCATGGCACTCACTTCATACGTTTTCCGCTTGAAACAGAATTATTACGATGCAGGAAAATGTTGTTCGTTTTTTCGTGAGGGAAAATTGCCGATTTTCACTTGAGAGCATAGACAGCCAGGTTTTGCCAAGTTCGGCACCTGTAAAACAGCGGCAAAGTGACAAATCGTAAAGTAGGCGTGACGGTCATCAGTCGAGTCGGTTTCCATTAAATTTTATGTGACGATCGGCTACACAAGAAAATGATAGAACTTATTTATTTATTTATTTATTTATTTATTTATTTATTTATTTATTTATTTATTTATTTTTACATACTGCAGCCCAATTTGCGCTATCGCAGGAGTGTGTTTTTTATACATCAGCACACACAAGAATGCAACTCTTAACAACAAACAAAAATAGAACTCTTAATAAACAAATTCCAAATCAATACATTCATGCAAGAAATTACAACTCAAACAAATCGCGAATCAATACATTCATGCAAGAAATCTTCTAAAGGCAGTGATCTAGTTGACCCAGGCAATACATTCCATTTTTCTATAGTGTGCGGGACAAAGCTGAATTTAAATAGGTTAGTACGTGGATGGAATGGTGTCAGGTTGAGCTTGTGGCTATTCCTTGTGGGTTTCAGTTTATCAGGAGACAGATATTCGTTAGTTAATGCGTAGCGTGGGGTATTAACAAGAATATGCAGCAACTTTAGGCATTCGAGATCGCGTCGCTCGGACACCTAGCGTAGCAAGTTGAGAGGAGGAGAAAAGAATAACAAATGTAAAATAATTACTTGCTTTGGGTCACAACAGGCGCCGTCACGTGCTATAGGCCCTTGGCTGTTGATCTATCATACATGAAGTGCTAACGGTCGACAGCCGAAGAGCCCACACCGAAGAACTTAGGTTCGGCCTAAAGCAGTCTGCGGCCAAATAAATAATATTTGACGAGTTTACTGTGCAGTGCGGTGCTATTTGCCGCGTCTAAAGTAGCAGCGCGAATATATCTGTCACCAAATATTTAACAGTGGAGTTCAGCAGCCACAATAAAATTTGTGGTAACTCGACAACTAAATATTCCGAACAGTGAGCGTATAGCCGAAACGTATAGGAATCGGTTAACAACTTTCCATGCAGAACTCTTGCTGGGCGTATTGGTTGAAATGACGGAATGCCATCATAGCGTAACATGAAAAAAAAAAAACAGCCTTAGATAGGACGTAAGAGGAAGCAACAGATGGCTCAGCCTATTTCTACCTGTTCCTTTCTGTCTCTGTTTTTTTTTCTCCATGCTTAGAAGCTGCTGGTTAAATTCCAGCTGCTTGGCCCCGCGTTCCTTCATAGTTCGGACAACGTTACGCACTGATCGGAAATACGAGCATAAACCCTTAAAACCACCCTACATATGCAGGGTGGACTGCTCGGTGTCGTATGGGCTGACTGCGTCCAAGGAATTGTGCTCTTTGCGGCTCCCTTTGCCATCATCGGTAAGATTCTCTACGATTCGAAGCATCTGGATGTCCCTCTGAGGTCGCTAAACGACCTGGATACTTTCAAGTGGTTTATGAGGTTAGCACACTTTCTTTATGTTGTGCCTTTTGACGTCTATGCCTTCGACTGACGTTTACGCTTTAACCGCCGTAAAAGGTGTTTCAGGGATAGTATGGGAAAGCTGAACATGTCGGTGATAGACATAAGTAAAAGGCTCTTAGAGTATTTGTGGCGGAGAGGCATGGAAGAAACAGAAACGTAAGGTAGTTCAAATAAGATTGTTACTTCACAGATAATAGATAAAATAGTAGGCGAGGGGAAAAAATCTCTGTGAGAATATGTGTGGTTTGGGGAAACAAACGACTGCAGGGGATAAAATAAAGGTAGAACGTGGTGGCCCGCGGGCCGCCTCCCTTTTATAAAGGGGAGCTCCTAACATCCACCCATGCATCATCCAGGGTAGAGAAAAAGAAACGATTTTAAGTTACATGTAACTTTTCTTGCTAAACACTTTTGCATTAATCGGACATCAGTTTGATGCAAATTGTAAAGCGGTCTAGTGAAGGTATAGGGCCTGTATGTTACCAATATTTGCGGTTGTGTCGGTGGCGCGATTCCTGGCGCTTCCAGCTTCTATCGTGGCATCACGGGTGATTGTGGGTGCGAGTCAGAACGTGCGCTAGTTTTCCCATTGAAACGTGTGGTCAATTTTTAGGCGTCTACTTCCATGACCGAAGTATGTCAGTGAATCCTTTGTTGACCATGGCATAAAACATTCGTGGTGAAATAACACAACTACCAGAGAAAAGGAGACGCACACATATGCCGTCGCCACTTTGCTTAATGGTCCCTTTGCTGTTTTTCGCTGTTTTTTGCATAGAAACGTGGACTAACCGTGTCCAGCGTTGGTTACAATGGAAGCTCTTCAAAAACTTCATTACATTTCTAACAACGTTCTGATAGTTCAACCAAAAGTTCAATGCGTTCCACTTCTTAGATGTGCCAGGCATAGGGCGTCGGCCATGCCTTCACGAGGAGAGCGTCGTCAGCCACTGAATGGCGTTAATCTGTTTTGTGTCCCCACATCTCACACGACGTTGCTGTACAAGCTGGGGCACATTTTCTGTCATGCCCGCTGCTTCCATTCTTAAACGAAACACCCTGAATGTGTTCAAGAGAACCTGCGCTTTCACCACTTACAAAACTTCGCTTTCCGCTGCATCCCCTTCTCTACCATTGTTATTTCGCTTTTGGTACTTGTCTCTTTCTTCCTGCGAAATTCTTCTTGTTCATTCCCCGTTCTCGTCTCCTTTGTTACGTTGTCTTCCTCTTTCTTTGTACACATACTTTGTTACTTGTCGTTATTGGTCGTCTAGTTCTTCACTTGCAATTTTATTTGATTCTCCCTACTTTATTTGTTTCGCAATTTCTTTTAATCCAGACACAGTGACGGCTTGATCCCTACCTTACGTCATTGTACGGTATGAACGTCTGCGCTGTAAGCAATCGTTTTGTGCTTTTGTCTCAGCTCCACGTATCGCCCACGTGCGCGCTGTGAGGGTTTTTACCACATATCTTTGTGAGCTAGGATAACCGCCCACATTGTCGTTGTTGTAGGCGGTTTCGTTCGGGACTGATTTCTTTCCTGCCCCCTGCCACCAGGTTTGAAGCGGACGTAAGCAGCGACGAAACCGCATGGGCGTACCTGGTGGGTACAGTGCCTTTCCACCTGGTACGAGAAGGGATGGATCAGATGGTCGCCCAAAGGTTCTTGGCCGCAAGAACCATCCACAGCGCTCGAAGGTCCGCTCGTTGTTTCTACCTCTTATTTTTTACACTTGCTGTAGCCAAAGATCATCGCCCCTTGTATGGTGTAGCCATGTTTTTGGTTGCAGCTTAAAGTCGAGTTGAATGACTAACCATGATGGCGTCGACGGTGACCTTAAGGCATCGCAGCAAGCAGTCTTCGCTCCTCATTAGTATTGGTATAACCAAATCCACAGTGCTCGCTTTGTACTGGCGACATATGATTACGCTGGTCACGGTTACGTATGCGCTAGCCAAAGGAGTATATGAGATCAAAACAGTCGGAAGCGAGATTTTCCCAGTTCTTTTTTCTTTTGTGTTAAATGCGCCACGTCATATACATTGCTCCTATAATTGCTCCTATGTTCTTAGCATGGTAAAAAAGAGCCAGGCTTGCGCAATGTGCTTATGTTGATTTATTTTACTTTATGCAAATTTTAATTTATTTGAGAGATGCCTTAATTTGAGAGCTTTTTAATGCTTTTGAGAGACCTGTAGAGGGAAAAGTCAAGATATTTTGATTCCGAGAGACTTGGGTTGCAATGAAGGTCTGCGACAGTGCCTTTTTTTCCCTAGTTTCATGACCGGAGAGGGTTATTAAGGCATGAAGAAATACCAGCGTTTATTTATTTCAAACACAGCCGCTGTCTCCTGAGAGCATAGCAGGAACATCGGCGTAACAGAAAAGGCGAACACACATAAAGCTAGCATAAATACCGGCATTGTACGTGCGATTGACTTATACATATTGGAATTGTTAGTGTCATGTAGCAGCAAATAAAAAAGCACGATTTACCAACGTATAAAAAAAAACAACGTAACTGCATGATGATGTAATGCCTTTGCGCAACTGTGTAGCGTGCTCTTCCCCACAGTTCATACACCCCTATACATGCACATGGTTGCAGGACGTGGGAGAAGGTCGCAGAGAGCGTGAGATAGTAACTGCAGAATATTGCGGGAAATGACATATACACAGAAAAACATAGCAGCCCGGACGAGCGCCGACTCACAGCTGCGTTTTTAACGCAACAACCACAGCATCTTTATAGTGCACAACGTCGGATAGCATTTGCATACTCATACTTGCATTTGCCTCATCAGAACGTCAGCAACCAGAACTTCTAAATCACGCGACGATTGCTAGTATTATTTATTAACGCGTATCATGCGCGCGCGACGTGTTGGAGTAGGTTTGTAGCTATCTGTACCTTCATTTATTAATCATCGTTAATTTTCCGGACAGGTAAATAACCTTTCTTGTACGCAACTCATGGTGTCAGATCACATCTATCTCACAAATCGCTAAATTTCATGTTTTTATAAAACTCTTTTTCAGGAGTTCGTCCTCATTTGTTCCGCGAAACCCAACCAAAAATTGAAAATAATAAATGTAGTGGCACCTTGTAGAACGCGCATGCATTCTTAATCCTCCACTACATCCAGATTCATAACCATAACATGGTTTCAGTACGTAAGGGCGCACCCGTATGATGACCCGTTTGCGCTCACGAGAGCTATCCTGTGAACCACCTCTGACAGTCTTAAGGCTTTCCTCGCTAAATCTAAATAATTTGCTCCACAGGAAACATGCCAACGTGCCGCATATGCTCGGCGTACCCTATGCTGTGTAACCGAAATGGCCGCCTATAGCACGTTCTCATGATTGCACTCCACTGTTGACAGGGTTGTGTGGATTGGCACCACCATGCTGGGGTTCTTTATTCTGTCAACGACGTTCACGGGTCTTGCGCTTACTTACTGGTACCGAGACTGCGACCCCATGCTGGCAGGAGTGCTCAAACGCTACGACCAGGTGAGAAGCGTCTCTCAAAAAACGTACATTTTTAATTGTTTAGAGAGGCCCTGTGTACTATAGAGGCAGTAACGTGCACTAAAGTGATTTCATGAGGTTTTTGCTCTTACACGCCCAGCCACCCATCCCAGATGCACAACACTTACTGCTCTCAGTCGGGCACTCATGGGAAGAATAGTAAGCAATATCCGTTATGCAAATTCTTTTTCAGTACTTTCTCACTTCAAGAGCAGTTGACCACTATCCATCAGGAGAAACAGTCACAGCGCCTGCACATTGCCGGTACTTGTATACTGAGCACAAAAAAAAAAAGCAACTTTCACTTAATTTTGGAGTTACACAGCGAACCACGGATTACTAGGCTTCGTAATTACTAGGCTTCGCCTAAATTACTTAAAACTGTTCAAGCATGTTTTCAATCTTGACTTAATAGTCAAAACCTTATTACGCTTTCGTGAACATTAATACCATAATTAAACTTGGCTTAATTAGTGTAAGCTTAGGTACATTACACTCATTTACACGAGCTTAATTAGGCATCTCGTAAAGAGTTTTATAATAATGAGGCCTGATTTAATTACAGATGAGGTAATTATTCATAAATTATCCAATCTCAACATAATTACTCTTGATTTCATTAGGTTTATCTCAGTTAGCTTAGAAATAATTATTGGTACCCTAAAAGGCCTCGATTGATTGATTGATTGATTTGTGGGGTTTAACGTCCCAAAACCAGCTCTGATTATGAGAGACGCCGTAGTGGAGGTCTCCGGAAATTTCGACCACCTGGGGTTCTTTAACGTGCACTGACATCGCACAGCACACGGGCCTCAACATTTCGCCTCCATCGAAATGCAGCCGCCGCGGCCGGGATTCGATCCCGCGACCCTCGGATCAGCAGCCGAGTACCATAGCCACTAGACCACCGTGGCGGGGCTGGCCTCGGCTTAATTAGTCATAACTAAGACATGGTAGGGAAAATTCGCCCAACCCTAATAAAACATGATCCATTTAGTCTAAGCTTAACTACAGTAGACTTAAATATATTGCTGCGAAGCGGTAGAAGACGACGGAGACAGCACCGAGGAAGACGACTTTCGCTGACGTTCGCGTGGACGGGGCTCCATCTTGTATGCCTCAGTTATGCCCATTGTAGAAAGCGTGTGAATATATATTAACCAGACACTTTCTTCCCCGTAACATTTTGGTGGAGAGTGCGGGTTCCCCAAACTCAAGGGATTTACGCAGCGCACGTTCACTGGCTTCACCTGCATTGCCAACCGCACGCGAGGGCAAGGATGTTCCGGGCACATCAACCATGCCTCGGCCGTCCGTCCTCAACCGCCCCGTCGTCGCCACACAGCCGTGACCCTGGTATATTTTCCGGCTCAGACGGGAAAGCCATTGAAGATTGGCTTCAACTCTACGAGCGGTTGAGCTCAAGGTAACTATTGGGACCCAACCTTAATGCTGGCGAACATCATATTTTACCTAACTGGCGTGGCACAAGTATGAGTTTTCAACCACAAGCAGGGAATTACCAGCTGGGACGTATTCAAACAAAAGCCGATCGCCCCAATTGGCAAGCCCATCGGACGCCGTCGTGCTGCGCAGAAAGAACTTGCATGACGAGCTGAAACTTGCACAGAGTCCTATGTGGCGTACATTCAAGGTGTGCTCGCGCTCTGTCGCAAAGTCGATGGCAATATGCCGGAAGCGGAAAAGATGACGCATTCACACTTCTGGTTTTTAAGAGCTCATCCACGGTGCAAGATACCATCAATGAATGCCGACGTTTTGAAGAAGCAAAAAGCCGCCGCATTTCTGCGAGCTTTACCCGTCTTCCGAACGCGGCTGCGACATGAACCCGCGAGGACCTTCGTCCCCCACCAATTGCCGCAGCATCCGACAATCCTGTGCGTATCGTGCGCCGCGGGATTGAAGCGGCCTCCCCAATTCCCCTACAAGTACGTTCCTCCGATGACTCGCGGGCAACTGTTTGGCTTATTTAGACCGTTGTGCGCCAGGAACTAGCAAATGCCGGAATCCGGACTCTGTCCAGTCAGCAGGCCCGACAACCATCCACCCAGGGCGCCTGAGCTGTCCCGAGGCCCGTACGTTCGTCCTCGATAGAAAAACAGTGCAGAATGGAGCACTTCTGATGATAGGCCCATCTGCCTTTGTTGTCGACTCGTGTGTCACATCTGCCGTCATTGTGGACGTGTTTGCAAATGGAAGAGCCTTTGGATCCAGCGCCCAGTCGCCTACGTTCCACGGATTACATTCGCCTCCCGCATCTAGCCGAGACGTACATCGATGTGTTTTCGGATGCTCCTGCTGACGACGGTTAGTACATCGTTTCACCCAACGCTACCGTGCTTTGCTCGCGGAGTGTGATGTTCCCACACTCTCTAATCAACATAAAAGACAATGCGGAATGTCTCCCTATTGTAAACTTCGGACTGCTCCCTCAAGTACTACCCCCGGCTATCTCTCTAGCAACACCAGCTCCAGCTTGCGATCACCATATTGCTGTGTTAACTGATCCTTCACTGGCTCCCTCCACCACTGATTCGAAATGCACAATAACAGATAGCATGAAAAAATGGTCGCCACTAACCTCCCGGCCCAAGACCTCGACGCGCTTCGTTCCCTGCTCATGTCTTACCAGGACATTTTTTATCTTAATGGTCAACCACTGGCTCAAACAGCTATTGTCAAGCATCGAATACACAGCGGCGATGCTCAATCCATCCGCCGACGGCCCTATCACGTCTCGTCTACTGAGCACCAAGTCATACAGGAGGAAGTTGACAATATGCCTGCCTGTGATATCATCGAACATTCTGCAAGCCAAGTCATGCTCATGCAAGCCAAGTCATTCTGCAAGCCAAGTCATGCTCGTTAAAAAGAAGGGCAACAGCTGGCGCTTCTCTGTTGACTACCAGAATCTTAACCGTGTAATCAAGAAGAACGTGAACCCTTTGCCACGGATAGATGGCGGAGTTGACTGTCTCAGTGGTGCCAAATATTTTTCTTCAATCGACCTTCGTTCCGGGTACTGGCAGATTGCAGCTGACGAAATGGATCGTGAAAAGACTGCGTTCATCCCGCCTGATGGGCTCTATCAGTTTAAAGTCATGCCATTCGGGCTATGCAATGCTCCCGCTACATTCGAACGAATGACTGGCACCCTTTGTCACGTCTTAAAAAGGTCAATCTGCTTGTGCTACGTCGATGACGTGATCGTCTTTTCCACCAGCTTTTGCCACACACCTCGAGTGTCTCTCAACAGTTCTTTCAGCGGTCTGCATGGCAGAGCTTCAGCTCAATTCGAAGAAACGTCACTTCGGCCGCCGCTAGCTTGCTGTTCTCGAATACCTTGTTGATTCGTCGGGTGTTCGTCCCGATCCGGAAAAAGTTCGCGCAGTCGAGGACTTCCCTGTCCCCACCTGCGCAAACGATGTTCGAAGCTTCTTGGGCCTCTGCTCTTATTTCCGCAGATTCCTGCGCAATTTCGCTTACATAGCGCGCCCTCTCACGGAACTTCGGAAGAAACACTTCGTCTTTCACTTCGTCTGATTGATTCATGATTGATTTATGGGGTTTAACGTCCCAAAACCTGTTCTGATTATGAGAGACGCTGTAGTGGAGGTCTCCGGAAATTTCGACCACCTGGGGTTCTTTAACGTGCACTGACATCGCACAGCACACGGGCCTCAACATTTCGCCTCCATCGAAATGCAGCCGCCGCGGCCGGGATTCGATCCCGTGACCCTCGGATCAGCAGCCGAGTACCATAACCACTAGACCACCGTGGCGGGGCCTCACTTCGTCTGAGGTCCTGAACAATATAGTGTATTCTCTGCGCTGACGATGTGTCTCACTTCGCCACCAGTTCTTGGCCACACTGACATGTCGGCTCCCACAGAGGTGCACACCGAAGCAAGCGGCCACGGCATCGGTGCAGTTTTGGTGCAACGACAACATGGATGCGCCCGTGTCATTGCTTACGCTATGCGCCTTCTGTCACCGGCGGAACGCCATTATTTTATCACAGAACGGGAATGCCTCGCCCTCGTTTGGGCAGTGGGTAAATTTCGCCCTTACCGTTATGGAAGGCCTCTCGCGGTAATCACCGATCATCACGCGTTATGCGGGCTTTCTTCCTTAAACGATCCAGCTGAATGGCTCGGTCGTTGGGCTCTACGGCTACAGTAATACTCGTGCACAGTGGTGCATAAGACAGATCGACTTCATGGGGATGTTGATTACTTGTCACTCCATCCGGTAGACCCACCAGTCATCACTGAGACCGGCGAGTCAACTTTACCAGGTTTAGCAACATCGCTGATGAGCAACACCGTGACCCTTACCTCAAGACCTCATTGCCAAGCTCAAAAGCCCGACCACCCCAACCCCTATGCGTATGTTTGCACTATAAGATGGCACCTTATACCGTTATAACATGCACCCTGAGGTCCTGAACTGCTACTGGTCATCCCTAGACAAATGCTTCAGACTGTCCTCGCTCATATGCACAATGTTCCTACCGCGGGTCATCTGGGCGTTGCGCGTACTTATGACCGTTTTCGGCGTCGTTTCTTCTAGCTCGGTATTTACCGTTCCGTTTGCCGTTACTTCGCCTCGTGCAGATCTCTTCAAATCCGCAGAAAAACAACCGCCCTTCCAGCTGACCGCCTTCAGCCATTTGACACAACATCGGTACCATTCTTCAGGGTTGGACTTGATCTCCTTGGCCCGTTTCCTTTATCGCTCAGTGGCAACAAATAGATAGCGGTACGCAATCACACGGGCTTTCCCTACCAGTTGCGCAACTGACGTCGTAGACTTCCTTCTCAAACATGTGATACTTCAGCACGGCGCTTCTCGACAACTGCTTAATGACCGCGGCCCTTCCTTCTCTCACAGGTTGTGCAAGATATCTTGCACTCCTGCCCAACAAAACAAGTTTACCAAGGAGTATCATCCGCACTGACCTAAACAGGCTAAGTGTAACAGTGGGCCTCAAAATTAATATGCAGAAAACTAATATTCAATAGCCTTGGGCGAGCGCAGCGATTTCAGATAGCTGGCGAGGCATTGAAAGTAGCAAGTGAATATGTCTACTTAGGGCAGGTAGTGACCCCTGATCCGAATCATGAGGCTGAGGTAATTAGGAGGATTAGAATGAGGTAGAGTGCATTCGGCGAGCATGTTCACATAATGAATGGTACCTTACCATTGTCTCTGAAGGGGAAAGTGTATAACAGCTCTAACCGGTACTCATCTACGAGGCAGAAACTTGGAGGCTAACTAAGAGGGTTCAGCTTAAATGGAAGATGACGTAGCGAGCTATGGAACAGAAAATTGTAGGTGTAACCTTAATGGACAATAAGAGAGCGGAGTGGGTTAGGGAAGAAACGAGTGTTAGGGACATATTAATAGAAATGAAGAAGGAGGAATGGGCGTGGGTGAATGGGCAGTGTTGATTTCATTTACCTTTTTATTTCCTTAAAAACCCCAAAAAGGGTATTACATACGTGGTGGCTTAATGCACAAGTGGAAACATTGTAAGAATGATCAATGTGAAGCTAAATTTGATATGCTACGCACGCAGCTTGATGGGCAGGTGATCGGGGCCATATGGTGGGAGACGCCCTTCCAGTTATTTTGCTAGTCTGGGAAAAAAAGAAGCAGGAAATGTTTCAGTAAGTGGGCAGGGAGCGAAAATTTTGTCGTGCATGCCCAGTACGATGAGATATGTGAGCTGCATGGATAATGTAAGGAGAGGGATTAAGTGGCGAGTGAAAAAACTTGATAAATAATGAGAGGGTTGCAATGCGTCGGCGACAAGACAGAGGTGATAAGCGACACTAAGCTTTGACGGATCAGACACTGGTGTCACATGAATACCAAGCATGAATGAATCTAGCAGCACGGTTTTGGATGTTTCTCGAGAATTTGTGAGAGCTATTCAGGCGGGTTCCATGTGGTAGATGCATGTTCCAACTTTGACCTGATTAATTATTTACAAGCAAATAGTTTTACGTGACTCGGAGCATTGCGTAAATGCCCTTTGAAGAAGCCCAAAGTTTTGTAAGAAGACGATGCGGTTTTAGCAATGTGTGCGTTACAGGACAAAGTATTGGATAAGGTGACTCCGTGGTATTTATAAGTGGTCACAGAATCAACAGGAACGTTAGCTATGTTACAAGGGAAGCGCAGAAGATTTAGACAAGTGAAGGAGATTGCATTTAGTAGGGTCCAAGGACATAAGTTAGTTATTACACCGTTTTAGAGTGTGGTCGAGGTCTTGTAATATTTGGTCAGAAGGGCTGGTGAATCTTCAGTAAATAACATAGTCGCCGGCAAGCAAGCTGATATTGGAAGGTACACGCAACAGCAGGTCGTTAATGTACATTATAAGTGAAAGAGGACCAATGACAGAGTCCCGGGGCACACCCGACGACACAGGAAGCGGGTTGGACAAATTATCATTGGTAAAGACTGATAGCGCGCGGTTAGTCATGAATTCTTTTATCCAGTTAGGTACGTCGGGGCGCAGGTTTAATAAAGAATGTTTTAATATTGAGTGTTGTTGGGGTACATCAAAGCCTTTCGCAAGGTCAAGGCATATGAAATCAGTTTGATGTTAGAATGAACATCATGACCAAGAGACAAACTGAGTTTCGCAAGAGTGGCCCCTAGGAATCCCATGTTGAAAGTGATGAAAGAAGTTATCGTTAGGGCAATTTCATGGCGTAAGAGTAAATTATGTTTTGCATGAGTTTGCAGGGTACGCTGGTCAAGGAAATCCGTCGGTGGTTCGGTGGCGAGCTTTTGTCACCGGATTTGAAAATAGGAACAAGATTCCCCACTTTCCAGTCATCTGGGATGATGCCTGCTGAAAGAGATTGCGAAAGAACAATGCAAAATAAGCCGAAGCATTATGATGTATATTTTTCAGCAGTTTCGCATTAATAACGTCAAGTCTAAACGTTGTTGTTAACTTCAACTTTTCGAAGAAGGATCAGATACCATCTGCAGAAGACACTGATTTCAGGCACGGCAGATGTGATATGACATGAAAACACAGGTAATGGTGCGTGTTATTCGTTAGTAAATGCAGATGAGAAAGCGTTATTGGAAGCATCAGCGAATTCTGCATCTCAAGGAAACTCTCCAGAATCATTAGTAAGAGTGATGCCAACAACTGCTTTAGGGTAAATCATCTGCCCTAACTTGTGGAAAAGAACGTACTGGGCACGTCGTTGCTAAAAAAATTTGAACTTGGCGTCACAGATAGCTAAGCTTTCACAGCTGCGCAGTACTTATCGCAGTTGTGGGAGTGCAGCCGCCTTTTAGCTTGGAAGCACTTTCAGCTTGGCAGGTTGAGGGCACGCGACCGAGCCCAGGTGCGGAGTGAGCAGGTGGCCGCGAGTGTGCGCTGTCAGCTGCCTCCGGTGGTCACGCGTTTTCAGCCAACCACTCGATAAGAGGTCGAAGCCTGGTGACGTGTCGCGGTGGGAGGGCACCTTCTTCGACACCGCCCAGAAGAGCTCCATGGGATCTATTCCGCAGAGTTTAGACAGAACTGGAAAAGGAGTATACTCGGTCGCAGTATTTTCGCTCCGAACAAATCGTTTTGAATAACTTCTTTCGGCCGCAAATGTCTGAGAAGCTTTCACTACACACCCAGCCGTTTTCAAAACCAAGCCCGAGGGGTGGTTCTGGCCCCTTCAAGGGTGCTAATGTGAGTTAAGAGGACGTGTTTCGGGCTTCAAGCTAATGTGAGCGTCGGTCTGCGCCTAGTGACGTAGTAATTTTATTACGGCCCGCAATTTCTTAGAAGCTCTGAATATTTAACACTTCATTCCAGTTACTAGTACACGTACAGTATTTTGATACTGGGTACCATGCTTCACAAATTACGCATTTAACATACTGTGTTCAACGCAAGCGCTTAAATATATGATGACTGATCAATCTCATGTGACGTTACGTCAGTTTAAGGGCTTTGAGGTGGTTAAGACAAAAGTTAATAAACTAAGTTGATCTGGTTCCCGTAATGGGCCCGTGTGGTTCTTAAGGTTTTAAAATTATAAATGTGATTTTGAAGTACCCATATCGAAAACAAGGCAACCGGTAATAATTCTGGTCCGGCACATAAGAGAGCCTCTGTGTATGCTCTATTTCAATTATGATCCATTTAGATGAACCTATTAGATTAGGATAAGAAGTGTACTAAACAAATGGGGTATTGCAGCCACTGTTTCATCTTTCACAGGTGGTTCCGTTCTACGTGGGCGAATCCCTCTCGGGCGTAGCCGGTCTTCGGGGTGTCTTTCTTGCCGGCCTTGTTGGAGCGTCCATCAGGTATCAATTTTAGCAAGTTACAGACATCTCAAAACAAAGATAGGGCACAAGTCACTGGCCCATTTCATAGGTTTTACATTTATAACACTGTACTTGTCGCATCAAGTGCTTCATACAGTCTAACATTGGTGACTGATGATCCAGCCCAACGAATACGGAACTGTACTGATCCGTAAGCACTAAAGTAAATACGCCTCTAAATACGGCACACGGGCATACCCACCTACACAAAGGCGTTTCGCAGATGCGGCAGCATGACAAAAAAGCTAGTTCTTTCGAATTCATGGTCTTTGTTTTCTGAGTGGTCTTCTTATGCTTGTTTGCGGTTAGAAACCTGTGATGCTTTGCTCGTTTTTATTCAGGTAGGTTTTCGTCTAAGCTAACGTTGTAGTTTTGATAAATCCTACTTCGGTTATTAGTCTTTTATAGAATGTTGTTTTTGCGCCTGAGTGCATTCGTTGCATGATTTTGTACCACTACAACGTTATACAGAAAATGAAAGACAATGCATTCTAGCAAGAATGCGTTTCATGCCCCGGTGCACATAAGCTTCACAGATTCACTTTCTGTCAGGCAAATGACATGAGGATAAATGCAGACAGATGAGAAAGGAAGAAAAGGCGAACCGGCAAAGTGGATTTGCAAATCTCTAGCATAGCAATGCTTTATACAGTGTTTCCACGCCTACGTTAACGAACTGACATAACTATCGTTTGTCCCCGTTTTGTTAGTTCCTTTTGTTTATATTTTTATACTTTGTGTGTTCTCGGTTGGTGAAGTGTGAACATGTATGGATGGGGACAAGAGAGATAACGGTTTATTATATGCAAAGGCTCTAACCTGTATAGGAGCATGTACGGCAAGCTCTCTGCGTGGGGGAGGCAATTGGGCAGAAGAGAGGTCGAAGAGAGGGGTGCAAGAAATTATGAAGAAAGCGAGAAGAAGGAAGATCACGCACATTTCACGCATTTTGTGAATCGGTGTTACGCGAAGCAGTCAGCGATGAAATTTCTTGGGAGAAATTGTTTCACGTTAAGCCAAGTCTTACACGCGGGATTAAGGTCTTTGTGCAAGGAACGTCAATGGGTGTGTGCTTAAAGCGGGCTAAACAGGAACGTCGACACAGACGTTTGTTTTGTGAAGGTAAAATCGACGCCACAGTGCGCTGACGTGAGTCCAACAAGCGTCGTTTGGTGAAGTATTCTCACGAGGACGAGCAAAGTTGGACAAAAGTATGCCGAGTAACAGTAAAACATATGAATTGTTGAATACATCGCTATGATGTGCATAACACACAATAGACGCGCAATCCACGTTACACAAGCACCGTCACTACAACTGCCATGCAAATATTCGGGTATATCAGGCGAACGAGACGGCCAGGACAGCACCGAGACATATGCGGCTGGATAGATAGATAGATAGATAGATAGGTAGATAGATAGATAGATAGATAGATAGATAGATAGATAGATAGATAGATAGATAGATAGATAGATAGATAGATATGGTCAAATTTGCTGAAGTTCGCCAAGAAATGCTTGGCATTTTAGATTTCTTCCTTTCTTTGTATATCCACCGGAAATGCAGCTCCACTAACGTGAAACCAGAGGAGGGCGATGCATGCACTGATGCACCCGTAATATGTCGCTAATGGACAATGAGAAACACAAGACTGAATTTGTTTCTATATATATATATATATATATATATATATATATATATATATATATATATATATATATATATATATATATATATTAAAGGGCCTTTGTCAAAGTAATTAAGTGACAGGTTACTTTGACAGAGGCTGGTCCACCAGCCGAAACTTCAGTAAATATACTGTGAAAAAACCAACTTGCGTCGTACTATCTTTTGTTCTTTATTGTACCAGCTGTGGTTATGAGAGACGCCGTAGTGGAGGGCTCCGCATAATTTTGACCACCTGGGGTTCTGTACTGACATCGCACAGCACAGGGGCCTCAACATTTCGCCTCCATCGAAATGCAGCCGCCGTAGCCGGGCGGCTTCATTCCCGCGACCCTCGGATCAGCAGCCGAGTACCATATCCACTAGACCGCCGTAGCGGGGCTATATATATATATATATATATATATATATATATATATATATATATATATATATATATATATATATATATATATCTATATATAGCCCCGCTACGGCGGTCTAGTGGATATGGTACTCGGCTGCTGATCCGAGGGTCGCGGGAATGAAGCCGCCCGGCTACGGCGGCTGCATTTCGATGGAGGCGAAATGTAGAGGCAGGCAAATGGTTAGATGGAGCGATGAAATCAAAAAGTTCGCGGGCGTAAAGTGGAACCAACTCGCTCAGGAGAGGGTGGAGTGGAAATCGATGGGAGAGGCCTTCGTCCTGCAGTGGACCTAAATAGGCTGATTATGATATATATATATATATATATATATATATATATATATCATAATCATATATATCATATATATATATATATATATATATATATATATATATATATATATATATATATATATATATATATATATATATATGCGGCTGTCCGTATTGCGGGGGCTGTATTGCTACTTTGTGCTCCAACGGTGAGCCGTTTGCATGTCGATTAGTGGTTCGCTGCTTCCGCAGCTTATGAAAACGTTGGCAAAGTTCAATTACTTCAGCGACACAGCGGATTTTAAGCCGCGAGAATATGACAGGCGTCATCGCCTATAAACTGGTTCCTGGTTCGATTCCGCATGTCGGAAGCATTTATCCGAATGATTTTTCTTTGGAACATTATATAAAAGTCCGGAAGAAAAATATATATACATCCTTATATATATATATATACGGTTCATGACGGCGGCGACCGGCGACGGCAAAAACCAGCCGAGACTGTCCATATAATTGCTATCGCAATAATTAGTTCTAATCCCCAATAGTGCGGGTTCACTTCTACAGGGAACAATGTGTGGCGTTCGCAGGAGCGCTTCTTTTCTTTCTTGCAAGGACAGGAGACCATGGTGATGATGACGATATGATAATGGTCCGGTTAAGGAAAGGACGCTAATTTCAGCAGCCCATGTAGGGAGCACGGCAAAGCGCCAGTGGGGGGAATGAGATAGAAAAGAGAGAGAAGCCGTAGTGTAGGGCTCCGCAAATTTTGACCACCTGGGGTTCCTTAATGTGCACTGACAACGCACAGTACACGGGCCTCTGGCAATTTCACCTCCATCGAAAATGCGACCGCCACGGGCGGGATCGAACCCGCGTTTTTTGGGGGCGGCAGCCGAGTACCTTAACCACTATACCACCGCGGCGGCGAGATGCCGGCAGCCAGAGCGCTCCTGGTGCTTTGTACCTAGAACTGCCACCGAGGCGAAATTGAAACCACAACAAGCCGTTTCTTAGCGACAACTACTGGGCACTCTATGCACTGCGCAGCCGAATTCGCCCCACGTTGTTTATGAAGGCCTCCTGCCTCGCACTGCGCGTTCATGGCAGGAGCGGTGCCAGCATCTGGGACCTTGAAGCGAAACAATGCATTGTGACACCCGAGAGCTCCGACACGGAGCGCCTCGGTAGTTCAAGTACAGCGTGGCTTGGTTATCTGAGCAAAAGTAGAGGCGTTCTGATTTCTGACGAATATGTTTTGCTACGTGGTACGTCTTTCTCGTCGGAGCAGCGACCGGCTCCTTGTCACGAACGTAACATATAGCAGTACTGAAATTGGTCTACCTGCGCTTGAGCGCCCCGCTAGCATGATGCCGCCGCCCAAGACTAGCCTGGCACACTCTTCAAGACGGCTGCCGAGAAGACATTTATGAGACTTTCACTGCGGCAGACCAATGCTTTAAGAAATGATTAAGCCAAACCGTTCTGATTTGCTTGCGCTGATATACCGTTTGCGGACACTTATGGTGGAGTTGCGCGTGCCTCCGACACGTGCAGAGCAGTGCCTCTGGGCAAATAATCGCGTGCAGTTTTTTACAGCGTAATCTGTTATGAGATCACAACAAGCGCCGTTTTTGGCGCTGTAGTTGCGCACATGCCGCCGCCGGTGTCCGTAACCGCTATCGCGCAATCTTTAGTAAAAATAACCAGGACCGAGCAGGATTCGAACCCACGTCCTCTGCGTGGCAGTCGAGCATTCTACCACTGAGCTACGCCTGTGCTTGATAAGTCGTCGCTAAGGGACCTAAACAGGTATAAAGCCTGCCGAGAAATCGCATTAACAAATGTAATGTTACATGGCAAAATAATAACACGCCACTACAGGTCGCGTAAAGTGGATTGCATAACTAGTTCGGGGAATCACTTGAAAGAGCGCAGGGGTGCATGCTTTGTAACTCTGCACCCATTACAGATGCATCATCAACATCATCATTATGAAACAATCTTCTTTAACTTCTTCGTCGTTATTAATACGAAGCGCTGTCTCGTGAAGCAGTTTTGTCGTATCGGGCCATGCGTCACATGGCAGGCGACGTGCGCAGAGCCGACAGCAACCTGACTTGGCTCTTCGATATACTTGACGGCGCCTTCTCGCAAGGTGCGGACCGCTGCAGAAGAAGCGAATCGCAAAGCTACGCGCGCGGCTGCAGCAAGGCAACGTCGGGCACAACAGACAGCTGTGCAGAGAGGAGCCCAAACCGCAGCTTGCCATCGACATCGGGCCGAGAGTTCGGTTCATTCTCGGGAAAACGACGCCAAGAGACCCTCTGAAATGGGCAGTTATACAGATTTGCCCGTTACGATACCGCGGTAATTATGGCGTAATGGGTACTTCCCTACTTGGCGAAATGATAAAGTGTTATGGAGCAGGGGATACCTATCACCTCTACTTGCACTAGTTTCCCTAAGTGTTGACAATGGCCTCTAAGAAGGTCGCTCCTCCAGCTCACGCTGTCACTGCCCCGCGATTTCACTCAGGCCTGGCTTTTTTTCAGCTGTTTAACAACACTCGCCTGAAGATCTTTGGTGTTAAGTGGGGTTTAACGTCCCAAAACTAGCTCTGATTATCAGAGACGACGTAGTGGAGGGCTCCGGAAATTTTGACCACCTGGGGTTCTTTAACGTGCACCGACATGACACAGCACACGGGCCTCAACATTTCGCCTCCATCGAAATGCAGCCGCCGCGGCCGGGATTCGATTCCGCGACACTCGGATCAGCAGTCGAGTACCATAACCCCTAGACCACCGTGGCGGGGCCCTGAAGATCTTGTGACGAGACAATAAGCAAGCGGTGAACTGATTGTTTCGTGGTGAGAGCATCAGTGGCGCAATCGGAGGTGTTTGTACGGAACACAACGCGCTCGTTCGCTGCAATGCCACCAAGTCGGGGGCGCGGAGCCCGTTGTGCGCGCTTCGATTTGGCACCACTGAGTGCGGCGGAGGTTTCCAGGACTGGTCAGTGTCCTTGGTTTAAGTGGGTACTCTTTTAAGACAAGGTGACCAATAAAAAATATACGAGAACGGGAGGGCGAAAGCAACCAATAGGCAGGCGGTGGACATCCCAAAATTTCCCGAGCGTGTGTTGTTGTCTTGTTTGGGCAATATATTACAAAACGAAAGGTTTTTCGTCTCAAAATAAGTAAGGCTATTTAAAAAAAGAAACGAAGAATTTTTTTTCTTGAGCGTGACGTGTAATGAAAACTTGGTCTTGCAAAAACGTGGCAACGCCCGGCTGCTTGCGAGGTAAGCATGACCACGACCAATGTCATGCACAGAAAAGCGATGAAAACTGGCCATGTTCTTAAACCACGATCTCCCATCTCGTCCCTGGTGCACCGCGGAACCCGTGAATTTCAACAGCACGCTGTTAAAAATTGTCGAAGTTGGGTGCAAAGGCAGCGGCACACGTGTCTTCAAAACTCTCCCCTTCTGCTGGCTTATGATGGTGATGGTTGTAGTTATTTGAGCACGCTTTCTTTCATAAAGCAGCGGCACGTGGTACTAAATTGAATTTGGGAAATTTTGGTGCACTGACGTTTCTTGACACCTGAAAGTGTTTTATTCAACACTTCTGTATACTATCGTTCAACTGAGGGTATGTACACCGTCTTAACAGGACCTTCCTTACTTTTTCGGTTATCCTTTTTAAGAAACAGCTAACTGAAAAACCGATCAAGGTGCTATTAATATCTTGTTTCAAAAAGAAGAGCGGCATGGTGCAGACTCGCCCCCCCCCTCCCCCCAGGCCGGGCTATCCTCCTTTCCATTCATTTAACGCTATGTATGTAGTCCTTTTCTCTTAAAAAATTTACGCCGCTGCGAAGCGCATACTCAGTTTCCCTTCTGCTAGGATCTTTGGCGAATATTTTCGGTTTTATCTGAACAGTTTCTGCAACGTATTCACAGGTAATTTTTTGCCGGAGCAAAAAACTTGTCCCTGATGAGCCTGTCTACAGCCTACGCAGCCACATTCAGTTGGATAGTTCGTTTTTGCTCCCAAGAAGCTATGAGTACAACTGAATTTAAAATGTCACACTAGCGTTGCCATTTCTATTTGCGCTATTCGCAGCAGCGCTAGTACAATTTCCCTAACTTCATTTTCTTCCTCCTTGCAGCACTGTTTCGTCGGTGATCAACTCTCACGCTGCCACATTTTACGTGGACATTGTCTCGCCTAACATCGACCTGGGTGAGACAGGAGCAATATGGGCTACGCACCTTCTAGGTGAGAGAAAATTCAGTTATGGCGTTCGCATCAGTTTACCTCGACTATTTTATGCCGCGGTCCACCGATATTTCACTAAGATACTTCCGTCACGGAAGTGGAAGTCTGAAAAAAATGAACGCACGCTTGACAGCGAGAAAGTACCATGCGTTGGGATTCGCATCCACAACCACATGGGATGCGACTGTAAGAGCTGGGAGCTCTACCAATCGCGCTACCAAGACATGCAGCAGATGCGCTAGAGACGGGCCATTTGTCTTCACTACAACGCTTCACAATTTGCATCTGACGTACGATTAAAGCAAAGGTATTTAGGAAACAAAATTGCTCTTAAATTTACATCGCATCCCTTCCACTGCGCTCTATGTTCGCAGCGATAGTAGCGCTATCTAGGGAGAATTGAGCGCAGCAGTAGATGGTTGTGCTAGTGCGCGCAGTCAGTTAACGCTTCGGTAGGCTCAGCGTCTCTATCGGTATAGGCATAGTCCTTCAACACCTTTTACTGGTCACAGAACTTCGGGCCAAGTTTGGTACAGCGACGGAACCACCCGTCAAGGGCGCCACAGCAGTCAGGAAGGCGAAGTGGGCTTTCATCGCAGCCGCTTAAACGGTGCGTTTTTGGTGCGTTATGAGGTTTCCCTGGCGGGGACTCGCTGGGGTGGCTTTACGGACGTCTTTCAAGGGAGTTTCATATCCTGGTCTCCCTTTGCTTACAGGCGGCGCACTCGTACCTGTGCGTAGCGACAGTGTTCCATTGTTGTAGGTCGTGGCAAAATCGGCTTGTAGCCACGAGCGCTACACCGATTCAGCAAATACAGTTTGGCGATGCCTTTTCTTGACGCTTTTAATTTTCTTCGAGACTGCTGCCGATGCCAGCGGAAGAACTGGGACCGGGACCAACACTGCCAGTGCGCTGCCGTATGTACCGTCGGAGGCGGGCCTGCTTCACGCTTCTTTAGCCGAGAAATGTGTAGACGCGCGCAACTTGTGTGAGGGTGCTTTCTCGTGACGATGTATCCACGCTCTGAAGAAATACTTCGCCTAAATTGTTCACAATGTGCAAGACTGAGTTAAAAATTACATTCCGGTACATTACCGTGTGGCACCGGCGCTCGGCGTAGGAAATACTGCGTTAGAGGGGAAAAAATATGTAGGTTGCGCGCGCGTCGCTGGCTTCGCTGTCTCGGGGCGACGGTATATACAAAACTCTTAAGCGAATGTCACAAGATTACTGTAGTAATACCTGCACACAAGCGAAAACACTGCTGCTGACCCGCCATGGTGGTCTAGCAGTTACGGCACTCGGCTGCAGATCCGAAGGCCGCGGGATCGAATCCCGGCCGCGGCGGCTGCATTTCGATGGAGGCAAAATGTTGAGGCACGTGTACTTAGAGTTAGGTGCACGTTAGAGAACCCCAGGGGGTCGAAGTTACCCCCGAGCCTTCCACTACGGGGCGTCTCTCATAATCGCAGCGACTTTTGGAACGTACAACCCCATGAGTCAATCATTACTCCTCCCGATGGCTTAGAAGTTAAAGTGTGCTGCTAAGGAAACCTGTCCACAACGCTCGAATTTCGAAGGGAACGAACCGCAAAAACACTTGCGTACTCAGGTTTACGGGCGCGTTGAAAAACCACACGTGTTTTTTTTTTTTTTTTTACGAAATGTCTAAGGGGCCCTCGCACGCTGTAAACTGGCAAGAGATTATACAAGGTATTTCACAGTCATGCTGTACAACAGCTCCTTTCACTCGGACGAATGTCAAAAAAATGTCTTGTGCGGCTGACTGATCTACGAGCCATTGAAACCTTCTAGAACTTCAGTAAAAACCAGTAGGCTCCAAATACTCTATATTTCCATAATGAACAACTCGTTTTAGGCAGTAAGCATTTTATTTTCAAAACGGAAACTGAAGAAGGCACACATACTGGCGCAGAAATATAAGTGAACATCATGATTACATGCTCACAACATATTTTATAAACAGTGAAGAACAATTATCGCAGTACTAAAGATAGATTAGGTATAGATAAATAGATGCCCCGTACAACATGCCCGTCCTCACGAATGATTTGCTCCTTATCGAAATGTTTTTCGCAGAAGCGGACGTTCGGTGAACGAAACGAAAACGTAACCGTTTGCTAACGCGGTATCGGTCGTTTCCACTTCTCTCGGCTTTGGGGTGGAAACGCGAACAAAGACACTTTTTCGACCGTTAGCCTAACCGGAGCGACAATTCGACACACAGCACGTCGTCAGCATTGTTTGCCGAGCCGCCGCTAACTATTCATCATGTTCGAAAACGGTAAACACACAGACAGCACTGCACATTGTCGATAAAACACGACGCCAAGGGAGCCAACACATCACGCCATCGCCTCGCAGGCCTCAACGAGTGCCTTCTTAGCACCGGTGGCGCCGTCCCGCAGTCAAAGTCGGCAGCACACAAAGCTCTCCCATTGAGTGACCGGGAAGTTTCATGGCCAGTAAAAGGTTTTGAGGGAATATGGTATAAGTTAGCAGCACATAGCGGTGACCTGCTGGCACGTTGGTTGGACAATGCACTGTCACGGCAGCTAGATTTGTGCTGTGTGGTGTATATGGCAGCCAGTTGTGTTGCGACGCGCTGTGCTCCAGGAACGCAAGGAGGGGCGCCGACAAGCTAATGATGCGCCTTTCCCCAGTTTTAAGGTATCCAGTTTGGTGTCTTTAAGTGCTCCAGGCACTCAAATCCTGCTCCTTCAGAGAGAGGCGCTGGCGTTTGCAAAAAGTCGCAAACTTACTCTGAAGGCAAAACGAAAGAGGTTTTACCTATTCAGCAGCGCTCCGTTTACCGATATCTGTTTAAAGCTGTCATTCACTTATTGTACATACATCTGTGTAAGGCGACCTGTACAAATTTCACAGTCATGCGAGCGCTATGATGTGTCACGAAAATGAGAAAGACCGTAAATAGACAGAAATGGTGCTATCTCGAAACTTATCCAGGGACCTTATATAAATATTTGTACTTGGGCCAGGTAGTGACCCCTGATCAGAACCATAAGGCTGAGAAAGGCAGGAGGGGTAGAAAAGGGGGGAGTGCATTCGGCAAGCATTCACAGATAATGAATGGTAGCTTACCGTTGTCTCTTAAGAGGAAAGTGTATAACCGCTGCACCTTTCCGGTACTCACTACGGGGCGGAGACTTGGAGGCTCACGAAAAGAGTTCAGCTTAATTTGAGGACGACGCAGCGAGCAATGGAACGGAAAATGGTACGTGGTGTAACCCTAACGAAATAAAGAAGCGACTGGGGTGCGTCAATAAATAAACGCGTGTTAACCCAGTTAGCACAAGCCTAGCTAGAAGGCGTCTACATCAAGGCTTCTTCAAGCAAAAGAGTTTTCTACTCTCCAGCTTGAACAAGCCAAGTAGTAGCCTTAGAACTCTACAAGCCATTCAAAAGCAAGCTAATGCTCCCTCAGTATTCGTCTAGAAGAAATCTTGGCAGGCTGTTAATTAGACTGCATGTAGAATTGTAAGACTGCGTCTTAGACTGCGTGTAGACAAAGCATTAATCATGTGCCTACCGGTCATTGATCACCACAAGCAACCAACAGCCACCACTTAATTAGCATAGGCTGATAAGCAATGAAGCTCAAGATAACACGCCGATTACCTCTTAACAGCCCGCAAGCTGCAGTTTTTCAGCCAGGCAGCTGCTGCTAGTTCGATGGAATGCGTTGTTGCATTTGCCCACGAGGCATCATTTCTAATCGCTTCTGAAATACCAAACGACCCAAAGGACAGTTCAACGGTACACAATATCAGTTTGTGAGCAATATTCCAACCACTACCTAATATAGAAGTTTGCAGTTCGTATTGCTACAGACATATGTTGCTTTATTTCTGAAACGAAATGACACCCGGGTAGCAATCAAGGCGAGGAACCTTCTTATCCATGTAAAACCAGGTACCCGCACCTGCACTTATTCCCTGTGCACAACTGCACATTGCTGCGGGAATTTCTTCCAGGGCAGCCTAAGCCCAACCAGCAGGCTAAAATATTTGTCAGAAACTTACACAATATAAAATTCTTCACTAAATAGTATAATGCAGAACACTTAAAGGTGGAACATGGTTCATGACAGGCAAACCTGCGATTCGCCCAACTATATAGTTATAGTAATTTCTGAGGTCTTACATGTCACAACCGCCATGTGTTGATGAGGCAGGCTACAAAAAGGAATAAGGGGGAGGGGCTCCAGATGAATTTTTACCAGTTGGGTTTATCTCAAGTGCACTTAAATGTAAATACATAAATGCATTTACACTTATCCTTCATTGTAACCAGCTGGCACAGCAAAGAACCTATTATCTGTCCTTGAGCTTAGCACTGCAACAGCTAACGTCAGCTACTGCAGTGTGAACATGTCTATGAATAACATCTTGTACACAAATTTTATTTGCACATAATTTGATATTAAATGGGCCCTGAAACGCCTTTTGACATAGAAAACAGTGCCGATCAGTCATCGAGGCTCCTCTGAAAATGCGAGCATAAACAGCGAGCATTACACTCCAGGGAATGCAAGACACAGCTGAAAATTACCTGCTCTTTTTTTCAACACAAAACAACAGTGCACTCACTGCGTTGCATGAGGCAGAACTAACCGACTGATTTCATCACAACAATCTACAAGGGAAATACTGAATCACAATGCTGAATCGCAATACTGAATCGCAAGTGCATTTATTAAGCACTTGTAGGGAAGCCAGTCAGGGATTCAGGGGTAGTGCAACAAGCAAAATATCAAACTGCCAGATTGCAGTGAATAGAAACAACTGAAAGCTGAATAGCAACCTTCTTATTTAACAGGCAGACTTTTCCCATGTGAAAATAGTTAATGCTATGCAATTCTTTGTAAAGTCTCGCTGTAAGTAGCAACAACGTAAGGATTTAGATGCTCATGCTTTCAGAACTCACAAAAGCATTTAGCACAAATGAGATCTGCAACAAAGATAGGAACAACCACCGTATAATAAATCTGTGAAACTATAATTATTGTGTGCACAATAAGAAAATGAAGCCACACAATGTTGATAAAGCATCATAATGTCAGCGAATACGAGTTAGTGATAGAAAGTCCTTATACCGAAATCAAACCTTACAAGATGAGCTCGAAAGGCTGGGTCAGAGCTCAGCGTAGACTCCAAGGCATCCGCATCCTCCATGCTTGCCAGGGGCAGCTTGTGATGTGGCACTCCCTTTTCCCCAGGTTCATTGGAGACAAAGACAAAGGCTATAGGCCTTTGATTCTGTCGTTTCACTGCTTTTATATCTCTAATCATTATGTACAAGTCTGAAAGCACTGAAATAAAGCAAAAGAGGAGTCATGAACACTATGACACCTGGCACAGAGGTAACATGCTATGCTATAAGTACATAGCCGTGCAAACCTTTTTTTTCAAAGTTGGTAGTGCTCCTTGCACAGCTTGCTTGCTCTTCCAGCCCTTCGTTGGACACAAGGTCACATCCCGGCCCTTGGGAACAAGCATCATCATTCATCATTTGAGATGCCACGTGGGATGACATCTCACTGCGAATTGAACTCAAAGGAGTGCTGTCCTCACGGCATACGGCAATACTTGTCTGGGGAGAAGCTGCAATAGCCAGGCTACTGCAATTTTCTTCGGCATTTCTTGAACCTTTCGAGGAGAGTGCACATCTTTTGGGGGCAGGCTCCCTTGCACTTGAAGAAGGAAATTAAGATGTGATATGGAAGCCATTCAGGGATAGTGCAACAAGGAAAATATAAAAACCACGACATCTAGAACTTGTTGCTAGGTGAATTAGTTCGTCTACTAGGCAACAGGTGACAAGGTGTAAACACATGCACCTGTGTTTGTGTCTCTCTGCATATTACCAGACCAATATTGCAGTGATTCACATGGTACTTTAATCAGTAGTCTGAACTCGAAAGGAAGCTTAGGAGAGGATGGAGGCTTGCAACGATGAAGAAGTTGTAAACAACAGTGGTAGCTGACCGTCATTTACAGCACAGTGGGAAGACAGTAGATAATTGAGTGCAAAGACAGGAGTAAAAGATAGATGAAGTCTGTTTACAAGCTACAACTAAAATAACACTGTGCTGTGGCAGGCAGCTCAAGAATAATTTAAACCCATTAGAGCATTTTTAACATGAGCTGAATTCAAGAGAAGAAGTGCCTTCAAGTTCTACGAAAAATGTAGCCAAATAATTGTCTAAATATGTGTTCATGCAATTTCCTCCACAAAAATGTGACCCCCATGTGCGCAAATAAAACTCATAACATTGTGTTTGTCAGTATAAAAACCACATGCGGCTGCAGGTGAGACCAGGACCAGTACATAAGTGAACTTGCAAGTTCCCTGCCATATGCAGTGCGATATATAGACCACATGTCCATAGGAGCTAAAAAAAAGTAGCGCGACCCTTGGCACGTTGCCATTTAATTTAGCACGGCATTTTAGTTGTCATTGAATGCACAACTCCTTTATAAAGTCAGGCCAACGTACTCCATGTGCACTATACTAAATGTTATATGCAAATGCTACCTACCTTTGCGACCTGCAGGGTATGCCTTCCATATCACTTTCGTCACTCTCCTAGCTGCTAACTATTCTACGGTATTTCTTGCGCTCGCTTCCCACGACACCTATCTGCAAAAAGAACAAAGCAAAACACTTGTATATGTGGCATGGTAAAGTGGTGACATATTCATTATCAACTGCGCTGAAAAATAAATAGGCAGCTTGAACTTTCTTCAGGACTTCCACAATTTACCTTAGTATTTCACATGCAGCCTCACCAGCAATCGCTCATATTAACATAGCCATATGACTTTATAAACTTCCAAATGCCATGCAACCCCAAGTACTAAACATACTTCTTTTTGCCATTCAACCGACTTCAAATTCTTGAACCTGTACTTCCTGCACAAACTTCATTACTTTTGCTCATGTCAAAGCAAACACACACGAAACATAGATGTCCATTAAGTTTAAATAATTTTATTCTTATGGGCTTCTCTAGAAGCTTGCGGCAAATTAATCACTTGCTCGTCATTCACCTAAGCAGGTAGTATTTTTTATTTTATATGGAATATGGAAATGCATGGTGCTGCAGTGTTACCTTCATCAGCAGACGAATGAATATTGCCCGTCTCCTCAGCCAGTGGCAGCCAGCTGCGTGCCTTTTGGTACGTTGCTGAAACATTGTTTCCAAACAAAAATTAGAATCAGGAACAGCACACCGAATGCTTTCCTTGCGGCGAAATGCAGGTTCCATCATATTGGACATGGCCTGCAATGCCCTAATGTATTGTGAAGCGCGTTACCTTGCCTAGAACGGTGCAAATAACACCGTATTCTAAAACGAGAAGAAACCGTACTTTTTGTACACATCCCTTTCTTCGTCGTGGAAAGGCAAAATAGCCCAAGAAAGAAATTTTGAGGCTCAGGCAGCTTTCTATTTCCACAAGCATGAGTGCCCCATACTTCTTTTGTGATTGCATTACCGCAGTTTTTGTAAAGGAAACTGGGAAATAGGCATGAACCATCACATTCAAGCTAGGAGAGCTGCACGCTCTCTAAAACTTTATCTTTAGAAGTCGTCATCATGAGGACAAAGCCTTCATAAATTTTAAAGGAGGTTGCACACATGAGGACTCTCAGTTCAACATGTTAGTTCAAATCTGTTTACAGAGCCCTACTCCCTTAAGGGCTACAGAAAAAAGCGTCCCTTCTTTCTCATGATGATTCCTTCAGATTGCCTCCTTACCATTATGTCATTAGCAGAGAATAGTCCATGCCACTTACAACATAGTAGTGCTGCGCCGTGTAAGCGAAATTTTACATCATACTAATAGTTCATTTGTTTGGATATCCCTACATGGTAGACTTGAATGGTTCAGGAATATTATTTTTATTTTCATGACACCTCCTCTTAAGCTCAACCATGACGCTTTAGTTATGATGTTCTTACCATCTCAGTATTTGGACACACTGCTGATTGTTTAAAAATGTTTGTAAAAAGGAAGGTGGTACTTATATTCTAGCCTCAAAAAAAAAAAACAATTTCATAGCGAATAAAAGAGCTGTCTGGGCTTTTTGTGCCGAAGTGCAGCTTGAATACCGCTACTTAGCCGCATATTTTTTTGGCCACGTTCATTCACCCCCTTTTACCCATGTGGCTGGGACAACAGCCAGAGAGTTGTCCACTTTAAATCAGACCACAGCAAGCATCTGCAACAAATCATAATTCCCTCCTGTAAATAAATTTTATCAGCAGTACAAAATTATAAGATCTGTCAGCTACAGAAGAGTAAGAGCGTAAATTCTGCAAGTGCCCATTGTATTAAATATAAGTCGTAACTTAGAAGGTGAGTTATGAAAGAAAAGCACATGAGAAATGTTATATCTACTCTTTTTTGGCAGAATCGGAATATCAGCGATGCACACTACAACTTGAAGCAAAAAAAGAAAATACAGGCGCGAAAACGGGACTCCACAGCGGCAATCAGTTACCCGTGAATAATACAGCGCGGGAGAGTGTAAGCCAGCCAAGCCACCGTAGCGCACCCACCATTCCACATTTTCTAAATTACTCTCTTATTTTTACTAAAGTATATTAAACAACCTGCCTGCTCAGCAAGAGGCTTGCGTTTACAAGCAAAACCGCATGACTTATTTGCAGTGTCATTTATGGCGCGAAACTACAACATGGCTGACACAATGAAGTAGACGCGGCAGATTTGAATCAGCGGCATATCTGCGCACGCTTAAATGCTGATATCCGCTTTTGTTTCTTGATTAGAACTTGTTTGTCTATTTGTCTGACTGATATGTGACCAGTATCTAGGATATGTTCGTGTAGAGGGAGGCGGGGAGGAAGGCTAGGACCTTTCTGCCTTAAAAATTTTTATTTTGATCGAAAATAATTACTAAAAAGGCCTTCAGCGCGCTAGTGCGCCCCCTCACGTGTGTGTGTGTGCGTGTATCACTGATTCATTTCACTGTCAAGGAAATCAAATCAATGCATGTCGAACAAAGAAAACAAAGGTACTAAACGCTCACAAACTTTTTTTGTTGTTTTGAAATAGTCTAATGTGTATAACTGCTGACATGTGTCGGTAGGTTCTAACAGCTAAAATTTTCAAGAGATTTCATTGGAGATGTCCAGTAGACGTCTAATTCTGGGCTCGAAAGGCAATAGCAGTGTCACCCACGAAAGTCAAGCCAAGTCAGGGACGCTTCTATGAGATTACCATCATTACACCGATGTCAAAGAAATCGAATTGATGCATGTCGAATGAAAAGAAAATTAAAAACGCTCGCAATTCTTTTTGTTCTTTCAAGATAGTCCTAATATACATGTGTAAGAGAGGAGACATCGATCGGCTGGTGCTAAGAGCTGACATCTTCAGGACACGCAATATAAGCTAGGAAATAGACGTCTAACTCAGAGCTTGACTAAGCACTAGCCGTGTTAAGTGGAGTCAAGCCAAGTCAGAAAGCCTTATAGCCTACTTTTGCTACCGCAAACGGCATATTGATAGAAATTGAGAACGAATAGACGTCGACAGGGCATGTAACACGAAGGACAGGACTACCGTTAGTCATTAAGGGTAACAGAGCAGATCCCCAGAGAAGACAAGCGTGGCAGGGGCCGGCAATGTGCAAGTGTACATGTCGACTGACGTGGTGGTCCATTATCCCTGACAAAGCGGCTATGACACCGGGTTAGTGCAGTTTGGACCATGATTACATATTTTACGAGAAGCCTGTCTGATGCAGAATGCGACGTTAGGCCTTCCCTCAACACATTGGTTGCTTGCGCTCTCAAGATGTCGGACCTAAAAGCAACTGCAGTAACGCTATAGCCATAGCAGCGCCATCCGGCACGTTTCGCTGCTGTGTGGAATGATGCGTAGCGCGTCACCCCCCCCCCCCCCCCCCCCCTCCTCTTTTCTGCGTGGTTTTGGTGAGGAATTCCACACGCACACACTGCACATTTCATAAGTACTGTACGCACGAAGCTGTAACTAACTGCAAGGCTGTCACTGGAATGCACAGAAACTTATGCGGACCAGCTGCCGGAGGAGTGCAGGGTAGCAGCCTGTTTCGGGACTACATTGTTTCCCGAAAAGCGATTAGGTATGTTTCAGAACAGTGAAATGCTGGGCCTGTTGATTTGACATACTTACAGAAGAGAGCACTGAAAAATTACGGAAGAGCAGGTGTGGACACTCACATTTCCTGTCCATACCTGAAAAGGTCTGCGTCTTTCCGGTCCACACCTATTCTGCAATTCCTTAACGCTTTGCTCCGCAACAGGTCTTCGAGGTGCGAAATGGGTTCATTGTACCGCTTTTAGCCTTGTAAGCGTGACAGTAAGACCACGCCCAGTATGACCTTCTCGCTTGTTTTTCCTCATCCTTTCCTTAACCTTTCGTCATCTCACTGCCCAGAATTTGGCAACGGGGCGCTGATGACAGCCTTCGCCGTGGCGGTGCCTTACATAGGAACGGCGACAAGGGTAAGATAGCGACCGAGTCGCTTATTTTATTGTGTGCATGCGCATTATGCGTGTCCGATCTGCGATTTATAAATTTGCAGCGAATACACCTGTCGCCACGACCACATTCGTCAGTATTGCCGGGCTTTAATGGTGTACATTAAGATATCAACGTCAACGGATTCCTGTCACGGGAAACAGACAAATATTAGTGTGACGTATCTGAATACACTTTTACGTAGAAATTGTGTGTGATTTGCATATTTGAATCACTATGCGACGACCATTTCTTCAATCCTTCCAGTGCTGTTTTACATATGTTAGTTAATTACGCAGTATTTTGGGGGTTCCCTTCTTGGATCAGCCAGAGGCTTAACTCCCGCCTGAGGGGTAATGAGTCCGACAGGAAAGTTCTAGGAGAAAGACTTTGTACACTTAACATTTACAGGCTGAGCAAAGCAAAGGAAGACTTACATACAGGGAACAATATTTGCGGAATGGAACCATTTGCCCGGACCACGCCCGGTCTTGAGCTACTCGAGCTCTCCACCGCTGCTTTCTGCCAGAAAGAACCGCACCTGCTCGCCGCTCCGCTTTTAGGGCCTCATCTCGCTCAGTCCGCACTCCGTTCCCCATGCGTGCGGCTCTTAAATGGAACGAATCGCGAATTATTGAATTCGGTGGGGCCACACACGCCTTAGAAAGTTTGATATTTCGGGATCCGTTCCCTTTGACAGGCATTTTCACCTTTCCACACGCCCTCCGCACGCGTGTGCAACGGAGTGCGGGCTGAGTAAGATCAGGCGAGGAGAGAGCCTGCCGAACCACTGGTAAACAATTCCGCGCCGGTATTTTCCAGTCCGTGTCCATGAGACGCTACACACGTCACGCGTTAACCCCTCCACACGGTATCCCTCCAGGGAACAGCCTCTTGCGCTGTCGCTTCGTAGTAAGTTGTTGACCGGTTTCAACGACCGAAGCGGTCAGCGAGGGTACTACATCTTCGGCGCCTGTTCAGCCGTGGCTGGACCACGCGGCACGGCACTGACAGCAGTGTCCACTCCCTCCTCACTGAATTCCGCACCTTTTCATACGCCTATCAAATTTCTTGACGATGTCCCTGTAAAGCTTGCGAACTGCCGTTGCAAAATATTTATTCCGGTCCAGACTAACCTAAGCTGATGGGGCAACACAGTGTTTGAAAACTGCGCGTAGTAACGTAAACAGCCGCAAATCTATGAATCAACTCAGTAGTTTCTGGTTACATTAGGAGAGTGAATTGGTTATGCTGCAACCTATGCATCTAGAGGCAGAACGTTATATGCCTTCATATAAGCATTTGTCTTGGGTATTGCTCAGAGGCATATCTAGGGTAATGACCGAAGACGGCTATATCGCCAAGCTCTCGCACGGTCCGTATGATCTTCCTGCGACTGTCCGTCATGAGAACTTGATCTAAACGTAATTTCGTTCACCTATCAGAAATCTTTAACCAATAATGTAAGCATCATACTAACCGTTAAACAACCGCTCACCCCCTACTGAGTGAACAACGTGTGTGCATGTTAAGATATTCAGGTCCACTGCAGATCCTGTTGGCGCTCTACAGTGGAGCGTCCGGGCCGTTCGCTGGATTGTTCATTGCAGCCATATGCCTCCCCTGGACCAACACAAAAGTGAGTGTCTTATGCCTCTCAACTAGGCTATCTTTAACATATAGAGAGACACAGCACATATTAGTGGGACACTACGGAAATAGTCAAATAATCAAGCACAGAATTTCACTTTTTGCGTCGGTTCGTTGCTGGATTCATCGTGTCCGGCAAATGCGAGGACACCACACGGCACAAGAACGGCCGTAATAGCCAGTGCGCGCCTCCTATCTTGCTGTTCCAAAGATCGAGTGAGGTGAGACGACTGGTCGCTTCGCATGCACTGCTTTCTCCAACACCCAAGGACACGGCCCGCCTAATATTACAGCTCGCGTCGCCTTATCGAGGTGACAACTACGAGAATCACCTGCAGCCCACTCCTGTTCGCATTGTTCTTCACGCAGCGTTCTGAAAGCGAGAGTGCGCGGTTAGTGAGTGTAAAAAGCACGCACCTTTCTATTTGCGCGCCCAAGATCGGCCTCTTTATTTCAAAGGTTCTTGAAGGACAACTCTAATATATATGGCTGTCAAAATGAGAGATGTTAAGAAATTGTAGAGGTTTCTTATCGTTATCAGAGCTTCATGCTGTGAGCGAAGTGGAAGTTTATAAATGTCATGGTAAAAAGAAAGGAGAAGAAAAGGGTGACCTAGATTTGAGATATGCCGGTTCTATGCCAAAAATATTTCACGAAATCTCCTCGGCGGGCAGCTGTAACCTATACGATTGCAGCGAAAGCTTCTCGACTTCACATACACGGAAGAGGAAGAGGGCGCATTTTGTCAACTGCGCTTGAATTCATGCTCGGAAAAGCTCCCGTGAGTCGTTGAAGTGCCCCTTTTCTTCGCAATACGTCAGCTTCTTATAGCTCAACAGCAGCTTTTTTCCTTGAAGTTCTTTATTCTGTATGGATGTTTGCTGCAGGTGAGACGGTAAATTGGCTTTATGAGTGCTATCTTGTTTAAGGTGCTCAAGTTTTTTTATTCTTTATTGCAGCTGTTGTTCCCACGAACAACACCGCTTAATAAAGATCGGGCATCGCACCAGTTACGAAAGGGTTCTACATATGAACTCCGGTTATGTAAGGCACAACCTAATTAATCCAACAGCCGCGGAGACTAACAAAACATTGCCGAAACATAATTGTACTTTTAAGCTGCAGTGTAGTACTCATGACATAAGCAGAAGAGAATTAAAGCAGACGAAAAAAAGAACACCTGCTGCCAGTAGGGACCAACCTACGACCTTCGGATAACGCGCCCGATACTCTAGGAACAGAGCTACAGCGGCAGTCGTTCCACCGTCCACTTTACTAAGTATTTCTGTCCATTATAATCCTGGAAGTGTTAGCGCCATTGTAGCGATGGCCGCCAGTGTGGAACAGTCCTTTCTTCAGAAGGCGTCAGACAGCACGTGATCTTAATACGAGCTGAATGCTGACGTGTGAATTATAGCATGCTACCTAAATGTACCAAGTCTGCCAGTAAGAAACGCATGCTATGAAATAACGAACGCGGAATGTATCGGGGTATTGTGCCTTTGTTACACATAAACAAGTGAATACAACAGACACTGAAGTGAAGGAAGGTATAATGGAAACATAATTTTAGTGTACGACGTCATTGTAGTGTGAGACATGTGAACGCCCCGTAACATTCCTTAGTAGTAGGCTCTCCCGTAGGATTTCATGCATGAAAATGTCAAATTTAGTAAACTAGACTCATTCAAAGTGACCTCCGCATACCTGCTGACATTTATACGGTTCATATCGGTTTGTTTTCCGTGCTTGTGGGGTACGCAAGCTCTGCGTAAAGTTAGCTTAATGCTAGTAATTGATGATGATGATGATGATGATGATGATGATTGTGGTTCGGTTAGGAAAGGACGCTAATTTCTGCAGCCCGTGTAGGGAGCACGGCTAAGCGTCCGTGGGGGTGGGGGAAAAGAAGTGAAAGAGATATAGAGGAGAGAAAGGCCATAGTGGAGGGCTCCGGAAATTTAGACCACCTGGGGTTCTTTAACGTGCCCTGACAACGCACAGTACACGGGCCTCTGGCATTTTCGCCTCCATCGAAAATGCGACCGCCGCTGCCGGGATAGTAATTCAGTTGAAATCAGTAGGTGCCGTGAGCTGAGGAGCCGATAAACGCTAATGCCTTTGTCAAATGAGGGTGACGAGCGAAGGAAACGGCAATAACGACACGCAAAAAGAACAGCCAGACGCACGCGTAATGTGGCGTTCATTGATCTCACCAATGAACGCCACATTACTCGTGCGCCCCATTACACGCTGCGTCTCATTATGCATGGCGTATTTCAGGGCACTGCACGATGCTCGCAGAGGCGGATGTATTGTCAATAAATCTGTGCGCTCGTGTGTGTGTTACCCTCCTGTCCAGTCCGCGTCAAGTAAGTTCCGCGCTTAACTCTGACATGACAGATAAGTCATAAAACCACAAAGCAACGATCTCGCTAACGAGGGCATTTCCAAGAAGAGCAGAATGCTTCGGGATAGTCGCCCCATTGCGTCTTGTCGAATTATGTGCATTTTGTTATTCTTCCCTAACCGAAAAGAACAATCTATACAGTAACCAGCAACTTTAAAATGCAATGTTATCTGTATATCCCCGATTTAAACTTGATGCCTGTGATGTTCAATGCCTTTGCTATAGATTATGGTTGTGGTTGACTAGACGCTGCTTAAGGGGAATCAAACGCAGCCTTTTTTTTAACGCGAAGCATTTATTGGCGAACTTGAGCAGTTTTGACCGTATCTTTCTATCTATCTAGCCGCATACCTCTTGGTGCAGTCCAGGTCGTCTCGTTTGCCCGATATAAACCAGAGTTCGAATGGTAGCCTGCGAATGTGTGACGAACATGAAGGACTGACCTCTACATCCGTAACATCGTATACTCGTCATGCCCGTCACGATTAAGGATACTGCACTCAAGTGTGGCTCATACCCGTAGTGCTTGGCCCCTGGTATTCGGGTATGCGCCACACGTGTTTGAAATTGATATTGCCCATGAAAACCTCGGGCAAACTGAAACGCACATTTAACGTATTAAACACAGCCAAGAAACAAGAAAGCCATACCGCTTCGTCGTAGCATGGGATCGAAATGGAAACATAACAAACACACCGATACACAGGAAAGTGCGGTAATCACCGTTGGCAACCTGCCAATAGGTAGATGGGTATCGAACCCGGGACCCCGGGGTGCCAAGCAAGCAGGCTACCACAAGACTACGGTTGCCGCTCGCACATAGCAAATATAATGAATAAACATAATGCATCAGCAGTTGAGATGATGGCGATTGGGGAACATCAGGTGCGCTTCTTATGTGTGTTAAGCGCGTTCTCAGCAACGTAATGTGATAAGATTCTCAGCTAGCACACTTCTTGCCTTTGTCCAACTTCGCTCGATTGCGTAAGAATACATCAAGGAACGACGACCGTGATACGGGCATCAGCGAATCGTAGCGTGCATTTCTCTTCGACGAAATAGACCTCTGTGCTGTGCACTAACGTGAGTTCTAACGGTATACGTCATACCATGAGCTATCACTGTGTCGCAATGTTGCTGTCGAGCTTCCTTGTCAGCCCATGCTAAGCGTGCACCTACGCATGCACTTTGCTCAAAGACGTTCATGCTAGTCGTAAGATTTTTCTGAATGCCACTTTATTTGCCATGGGCAGTTTCCTCGCTGGATGCTTCGCGTGACACCGATTTTCACAGTGCGTGGGATCAGCAGAATTTTTTGTTCTTGCTGTTGTTGTTGTGTCCATAACTCTGGCACATACCCACCGCGGGGGATTGGCCAAGATGTGAAAAGTACGAAGAGTTATGCCCGACGTACTGCGAAGTGCCAACCAGAACAGAATTATCAGGATGGAATTAATAGTAAAGATTACCAATTTACAAACAGAACAGTCGTGACTCAGTTATGAGTTTTTTTTAACAGGGGAACATACATCACCGTGGAAATGTCCTCATTTTTCGTCGCCCTCCTTCTTTGTCCGCCTTGCTTGACAGCCTCACACTGCTTGAAACTTGCGCTTGCTTCTACGCAGGGCACAAGTGTTGCTACGCTGTTCGTCTTCATGCTTGAGCTGTGGCAAACCGTTGGAAGAACGCTGTCCGGAGTGGAACCACTGAGGATGAATACGAGTCTAAAACGCTGCGGCGACACGATCGCGGGCCTGTCATCGCTGCTCCACTTCACTAACGGGTCGGAGTCGCCAGGAAGCAACAGCAGCCTCACAATTCCTCGTGATTCGTCTCGAAACCGGTCAGGGGTCTCTGATTTTTTTGAGTCCTGCAGTCCCAGCCCGACTCCTCTAACAGAGCTTTGCAAAACGTTTCACAATCCATCATTTTTAATGCCGGAAGATATGTCACCTGAGAATTTGTCAATATCTCGCTCGCTGTCGTAAATTACGGTGGTTGACGTGTGCACCTGACATTATCCTTTGCGGTTCAAGTTGTGGCGCTCTCACTCTCGAAGTCGTGGGTTCGACTCCTTAGCCGCAACGGCAGCACTAATTTGGGAAAGAAATGCCGGTACACGCGCGCAGTATTATTATGCTCACTTTAACCGATCGCAGGCTGTATGAAACCGGGATTCCACACTACGGCGTGCTTTACATTCGTGTTGTTTAGGCACGTAAAACCTCGGGGCTCATATCCACGAAAACGTCTTACGCTAAAGAATCTTCGAACGACAACGTTTCCGCCTGTTCTCATGGTGGAGATGTCGTCAAGGGATCCTGCTGACCAATGGTAGAAATCACTTCAGGATGAGAAATTTATGCCTCAGTATTTCTAATACTCGTTGGCGCGCGTACTCTTGCAACTTCCCCGAGGCCAGTTTTCAAAGGAGTTGCTGGCTAACTGCACCTGTTGGATGATGAATGCTATGAAATAACTGCTTTTGGTGTCTTACGTCCCAACACCACGATGTGGTCATGAGAAACGCCGTAGTGTGCCCTGCAATTTCGAACACCTTGGGATCTGTAAAAGAGCGTGCACTGACGTAGCACATGACGGGCAAACGTTTCGGGCCTCAACTTCTCAGGCCTCAACGCACATCTCAGGCCTTAACATAAAGGATAAGAAATTTAACACCTCCATCGTGTACCTGGCTTCAGGAAACGCTTCAGAGCTGGAATACGTACGCTTTGGGCGATCATTTGACGTGCATGGCTTGCCCTGGTTGCTCCACCGCGTGTTTTCACGAAAGGGTCGAGTCCTGCAAGAAAGGAAGAAATTTATGTTATGACGGAGGGTCGACTTTCTGATGCAGGAAACATGCACGTTAACAATCGGGCTAACTCTACCAGACAAGGTAGCGGCGGCCGCCTTGTCGTCTGCTAACCCTCCTCGTGAGGGTTCCCCTGACATCCACTTGGTGCGCGACAGTCTACGGGCATTGGCAATAGTCAAACAAACGGGATGGGCATGCAAAGTTTGTAAGTCAGTCTGAATAATTCGAGAAGCAGCATGCAAGATAAGCTTGGGCTGCACTGGGCGATAACTAGCGTCAACAAAGGATTGATTGAGTGATATGGTTGTCTACAGTTGGGATAAGAACACAGAGAAACAGTTAACAGTGCATTAATGCAAATCAGTGAACATCGAGTAGGATATGCCCAACGTACACGCCCATGTCAACCGACGACACTAGGAGGCATTGGGCGCACAAGTCTGGGAGCCAATATCCGCGATTCACAGCTTCGTCCGTTGCCAAGAGGTGCCGATGGTGCTCTGGGAACTACCATTACTGCAGTTTTTTCGGACCGTTTGCGCGAGTTCAATACTTCATAAATATGCAGATTCTGCCTTCTGATTAAGAATGTAGGCCTTCGTATGCTTCTTAAACACCGGAATACCTTTAGCTTTTGTCAAAACGTCGCTTTAAGCTTGGCACTGTACACAATAGCGCAGGCATCGAAGCGCTCCTACTCTCCGTAGCCTTCTCTTCCTTGTCTGAGAAAGTGTTCGGCGAGGATATGCTCTGCATGGCGGCTTGTTACGTACGTTTAGTCCTTGCAATCTTCGCTGTAGAGCGGGAAATGTCACGCCGTCGTGCACGCACGATTTTATTGGCGCGGTGACATTATTCGGCTGAACACCTACCTGCACGGGTCGGCGATACGCTTGTCGCGTTTCTCCAACTTTAAACAGCTGCCCCGTTGCGAGCGGCAAGGAGCACATTGGACAAAGAAAGGGAGCCGAATTTTTTTCCTTTAACTTTGGCCCGTTTTAGTGAAGAAACCATCCACGGGGCCAACAATACATCTTGGTACTGCAGTGCTAGACACTCATTTGGAATATGCTCGATAGTTTTCGCAGAGGTATTGAAGTAACACGCAGTTTTAGTCCGGACAAGTAGATGTTTTCGGGAAAAATGTTATTTCCTGGTATCGCATCTATCTAGGGCAGAATTGATAAAATTATGGTATCCTTGTTTATAAATACCTCAGGACAAGCTCGTCGACGTCACTGGAGCTATTTTACTTGTGGGAGCTCGATAGCGCAGCATAGTATGAACGCGACACGAACATCGATGAAAAGGCACTGTCGTATTCTACGAGGCGCGTAATAAATGGCATACTGTTGCGCAATATCCGCATGCTGTAGGGTACATTTAACTGTAAAGCTGTTGACGAAAAAATGAGAGGAAACCTATTATTATAGGGAGGGATTTTTTTCAGCTCTACATGTTGTCAGAATCCATTATTGTGCGTGTTCTATAGCATTTTCAAAACGTGCCAAGGCAGTTATGTCTACTAAAGAGCCACCGAATTCTCTAAACAGGTCGGTTTTGTCACTGAGAGAACTTTCGCATCGGTCCGTTGTCATACATGCCATAAAAACTATTACACGCCATCAAAAACTATTAGGGTATTTTGCCATAAGGGTGCCATGTACAGCCTTCAGCACGCTTAGCACGAACGCTCTGATGCGTGACCTGCAGCAATTGGTCTGAGGCCAGTGCCGCGAAGTGGCGGGCACTGTTGACGCGATAATAATGGTTTAAATATTAATTTATTGAATGAATAAATAAACAATACTTCGGCAACAATGCCAACCATTTCGCGGCGCTGGCGCCAGTCGAACTGGTACAGGCCACGCATGTGGAGCGTTCGTGTTAAGCGTGCTGAAGGCTGTGCATAGAGAATTTCTCAAGCTTAGTCGGATGACGCCAATGATGAAGCAGCAAACGGCGTTGTGCGTGTTTACATTCTAGACAAAATCAGCGAAACCTCATTATAGGGAGAACAAAGAATTTATGACGACGTCCATACCGGCACTGTGATCATTACGCACATATACGAGTAAAAATGTTTCCGGTCTCCAGCCGCATCAAACACATGATGATATTTCCCAAACAGAAATTTGCGCAGCCTGAAGAGATTTCCTTTTGGGCTGGATAGCATGCCATTTCCAGCAGGGAGACAGCTTATTTTCCTCTGTAAAAGGTTCGCTTTCAGACAGGAACAAATTCTTTCCCAGATAGAAAACCTAAAATTGCAAACTTAAATGTTCGAGCTGGAGCCAGAAATGTTGATGTTACGTTTCCGGCTTTAGGTCAATTTTATGGTGAGCCCTCTGAAACCGCCAGATGAAAGCTGACCTCAAGTAGAATCCTAACTGGTGAAAACTTGCACAGGTCAACCGGCGGCTGTCGCAAGTTGTCCAGCTGTTTCCTATTTTTGCCTTGCTGCAGCAGATGCTCCCTTCTCCAGCGAACATCTTCACAGCCAAAGCAGCTCAGCGGCGAAACATTAATGCAGTGATTAATGGTGATTTCAGTCCCTGTACTCCAGCTAAAAGGAATGTTTACGCACAGTCAGTGACATGTGTTCCAATAATTAATTCCTATACTTGGTTTTTACCGAGGCGCAGTTTAACGAGGCTACGCGATAATCTTGAACGTTTCGAACAGTAGAGTCAAGGTGCCCCTGCTCGTATACTCACTTGAAAAGCTCGCTCTCTTCACAACCAAGATGGTCCTCAGCCTATACATTTGTCTACGTGAACTATGTGACAGTATTAAAGGGGCCCTGAAACCTTATTTTACTCGCTGAGTTTTGCATCGAAACGGGTTCGTTGTATTGTTCTGAGGTAAATGCAAAAAGAATTTTCGAGATCGATGCAGGCAAACGCAAGTTATTCAACTTACCAATTCAAAATAAAAGCAGACGACAGATATCGGCATCCCAAGGCGTGTATGCTGCTTCCAATCAAAACGCCGCTTACATCTTGCAGAACCGGAACCGTGCTGCCCTCTGTGGCCTTCCTACCACAACCACCACGTGGGCCGCACAGCGATCCTTGTGTCAGTTACAAGCAAAATGAAGTTGTAATGCCCAAATTTGTACCTTTAGCAAGCATAAAACACGTTCTGAATTTGGAATTTCTTATATTCGGTGCATTATCGATATGTGCGATGTATATTTTTATTCCCTACTGTTCCCGGCCAATCAGAACCTGCAGCAAAGCAGCATGGTGATGTCATATCCGCTCCGAGAAACTGTTGATGTATGGCGCTGCAGTCAGCGCGGAAACCGATTTCAGGTACAAATTAAAATATAATACGGTTCAATTTCGCCGCTTTCACTGGTGTTTCGGTCATCGTGAAGTACCACACAAAGCAAATGTGCAATAAAATCAATTTGCGTAAAGTGCGTTTCAGGGCCCCTTTAAGCTTCGTTTTATGTTACTCCGAGTACACATGAAATTCATTCACTTACGAATAAGCACATGCGTTGGCTGCGTTGGTGCTTGTATACTCTCTTAGGCGCTCACTTTACGGCGTTCCAGGTGTGGACACAAGTGTGTTGAGCAACGGGAAAGCACTTTGCTAATGTTTTGTCGTGTAGGCGGCGGCGAGCATGCCGGGTGCACTCAGACAGAAGGACATGTCGGCAATGAACGCATATGTCGTTGTTTGGCAGTACCGATGCCCGAAAACTATGTGTAAGAGCGACTAGGCAACGACAACAGATAACGTGCGTGAACGGCGGGTGTCAGATTGAGCGCGCACGCTATCAGCGGATCATCACTTATAACCCATGTCCCTGCACATTCGAGACTCACCCTGACACTGGGGTTGTGGGAAAACGATAAGATAGTCTCGCGCTGCTAGTGGCAGCGAGAACACAAGACACGCGTTCGTGATCTGTCAGCCGCGCGTGTGTCTGCGCGCTGACAGAAACGCGATGCTGCAAGTTGTATGGAAAGAATAAACGCACTTGGCAATTTCAGGATCCCGAATAGTAAAGTTTGACATCAGCGTGCTTATTAAAGCTGGCGAGAATTTGGGACAGGTATGTGCTGAGGCGTGACATAAATACCTGCGATATTTACCTCGAAATGTGTAAAACCGATGCTGGAAAAACACCGATTCTTCCATCGGCAGTGACGAACCAATGACGTGGCTTGTGCGGCCATTAAAGTTCCTCACACAAGTTGGTTCACAACCTATTAGGCTTCCGAGGCTCGAAAATGTCCCGCGAATAATATCCCCGAGTTGCTCTGGGAATTCGTTGGACTTGGGAGTATTGGGGGAGCACGCGGCCCACGCGTGCGCGAATGTTAAAACGACTTGCCGCCGTGTGCTGTGCGATGCTGTGGCGTCGTCGTAATTTTCATATGTGAACCTCGCGTCTAATGATGTTCCTCGCGAGTAGTGATGTTCAAGAATATTGTTACGTTAACAAGATGAATTATTAGGACGGGACGTCAAGCTATAGCCTCAGCGATTGCGAGCTGCCACCGAGGATTGTTGGTCCATTGGTAGGTGGCACTTGCACACCGCAGGAGGATGAAACTCTTGTTCGTTCCCCCCACAGACAACAGTGTCCCATTGCAACACTGCACTACACCCACCCAATATGGGCACGATAATCTGTCACAGTTCTAAAACTTCCGTAACAATGTGTTCAAAATACATTCCTATCTTATGTTACTGTTAGAAAACATCAAGAAATGTCTACAAACGAAAACTACAGATCAGCAATGATAGTGTTCTTGGGACGTAAAACTCCAGAAATAAATCAAATCAAGAATGATTGCTCTAGTGCAGCCTCGTCCGAAGTGGAGTATCGTGAAGTTGAGGAAAGGTAATTGTGGCCTAATCACTGCAGACAGTGACGAATGTTGAAAAAATTCGCCAGTTCGTCCTCAGTAGGGAAAATCGGAGAAAGCGAAGTCGGTGGGGTGTGTGCCTGGCCTTCTATTCTTGTTGCTCTCGATCTACTACTTCCATCTCAACGCGTAGGTACCATCGCGTAGTATAGTGTTGAGGGCAAGGCTGGATCGAGTGCTACAGAAGGAAGAAGTGCACACACAAATGCCGCGTTTCGGCGTTACGACACACGCCAAGACAGCCTAGACATAACAAGCGTCGCTTGAAAAACATTCTTTTTCGCATGAATGTTGATATATGCGATGCTCCAAACACTATAGCACAATGGATCAGTATGACAAAATTGAGCAAGCGCATATTTTAGAGTACGCCTACAGCCGCAAACATTACACCGTGTCAAACAAGCGCACGTCCTTGAGAAAGGTCGAAAGAATCTGGCCTTTTCTACCGACAATATTTTTCACAGCCTAGCCATCCGAACCATGTTAGTCAATGTCGTAAATGCTGTGCCCTTTACATAGATAGAAAATATGGCGTGATCATATAAAAGACAAGAATGACGGCGGAGCCAGTACCACGAAAGTAACTCAGGCACTGCATCGAAAACAAGACAATAAATATAAGGGAAAATTAATATAAATTTTGGAGTACAGGACACTGTGACAAATATTTCAATCGTAACAGTTCTTCCGATCAAAACATATATCGCTGTAAGAGAGGAATCTGAGCTCGTGTACCGTCGAGAAGTAGATAAATAAATTTCCGCGTCGAACGTAAAGATGTCAGCACTTTGCTCATGGAGAAGTAAATCTGCCACAGTTCCCGGCAGCTCTCCAACTACACGTGCCAATTCCATCCCTAAGTACAGCTCAAGTGGTTTCCTTTCTCAGCTAAATATAATTATTTGCGGTCGCGTAAAAATTTTTTTCAGCTAAAGTTTGCCATTTCCTGCTGGAAGGGCTATATTCAGTTATTAATGAGGCCAGAAAACCAATATGTAACTGGGAATTTACACCACATTTTCAGCTGGGATAAAACTTAAGGGCAAATAGTGCGCATAGGTAAGCCACGCAGCTGTCCCCGTCATGAAGACCTGTAACGAAGGCTAGCTCCAGTGTTGATGACCTTGCTGACGTCACTGCTCGCAAGTACTGCAGAGAAAAATGCGCTATCCACTGTTTCCAACAGCGTGTCGTCGTTTTGCCAAGCCCAGTTGGTGGGGGGGAAGGGGGGGGAGGGGGAGGGGGGAAGGTACCAGCGATACCCTACGACGCTGAACTTATTTGTAGCCAGAGCAGTAGTTTCCTTCTGCATGACCTCTGTTCGTGTTTGATTCGTTTGTCCAACGAATACTGGTCATGACCCACTATTTGGCTTGGCGAAGTCAAAGATCAATGACCTCCACACATGCCCCGCTAACTGCGGTCTTGTCGCATCGTTCACACCTGGCAATGTTGTAGAACTGACGTCATACGTGATTTAGGCCTTGTTTTCCAACAGCTGGTTGTCAAATGACGCATCATCGAATGCAATGCCAAAACGTAAAACTCGCAGAATTCCTCGTTCTGTAATCTCAGGATAGGTCTGCTGCGTAATACTCCGAGGGGAGCACCCGTGAGATTTGGTGAGCATTAGAGCCCGAGCAAAGAGCGCTTCAATATGGGCAATCAGAGGACGGCCACCCCTTTTCAAAAGGCTTCCGCAACACGCCTCGAACAAGGTCATATAACGCTGCCGATAAGTCGTGCAGGCTCGTGTGAACATGTGAGCTAAGTATTATTGTACTGCACAGAGCATGCACTTAGCAGTTTGGTGTCAAGTACAGCTGGAAACCACCTCCTCTTCTTCAAACAAGGGACGTCAAAAGAAGCACCGACTCACGTCTCTCGAGGCAAAGCTAGCTATGGTCACTCCATGATCATGCGAAAAACTCCATTGATCCTTTACCTGTTCCTTTTAAGTTCAACACATACTGACACCTGTTCATCGTTCTTTAAGAACGCCGAAGAAATTCATGCGAAGCTGTTGGAGGTCGGCATGACGTTATCAGCCGAAAGGAGACGATGCAATTTCGAGATGTGGAAACACTTCGATGCATTTGAATCCAAATTACAAATTCTATGGCGCTTGGGATGAAATATTATTTGGTTCGCATAGAGGGATTAAAAATTATTAGCTTCCATTAGATCGCGCTAGTTATCTAACCCGAAGCGGGCTGCTTCATGGGAACTTCGATGAGTAATTGCTGCTGTTTACTGACCACATTCTTTCTTTCTTTCTTTCTTTCTTTCTTTCTTTCTTTCTTTCTTTCTTTCTTTCTTTCTTTCTTTCTTTCTTTCTTTCTTTCTTTCTTTCTTTCTTTCTTTCTTTCAACTGCAAGCGTACAATCTCCAGGAACAGAGAGGGAGCCCTTTTAAGCAATTCAAAGGTGCCGTCTGCAGTGTTCTCGTCCTGGTGAAGCAGAACCAATAATACCAGCTCGGTACACTCGTGCGCATCGTGAGCAACACTTCAATGGTAGGAGCATTAGGCGTTCGAAGGCTGAAGGCACGTCTCGCATGGGATAAATTCTAAGGAGCCACTGGCAGCAATGGTGATATTTCTTCATCCTCGGCTCAAATTTGCCTGTGTGGTCAAGGTACCAGTGCTAGCGATACGCATTGCACTTGTCGGTTGACCATGACAGCAGCGGTTCCGGTCACATGAAACTACGGTTGGACAGGAGAGGCGCGTTGCAGGCGAAGTGTAAAACTTTCAAGTGCCTTCGAAGAATAACAAGCGCTAAGGCGAAGGGTTCACACGATCGAAGCCATAAGGCTACCGATTGTCGCCTCCCAAAAGAGGATGCTTCTGTTCTGCACTACCTTGCGCAAATTATTTGATTGCCATATATACCTCGGAAACAAAAATACGGCCTAAAGTTTTAGCATCGTTTCGGCCGTAATTCTCTTCTTTTTTTCTCTTCCATTCTAAAGCCCCGCAACAGTCGTTCCGAGGCATGATATTAGTATAGGTAGGGTGAGAAGATAAACCGTATATAGCTACAACTGTCGCACTGATTTCCCCCAAGTGCAAGAGCGGCCAGGCCGGGTGTCACTTATGCGGGAAACGAACGGCGAAGGAATGGCTTGAGACGCGAAACGTGCACAATCTCGGAACAACTGCAACGCCCGTTAGGAGGAAGCTCAGTGGGAACGGCACGGTAGTTCACTGCAGGGGAGGTTTGAGCAGTAATAATGTAGGGTCCAAGGAAGCGCAACTGCAACTTTTCATACAGTTTGGGGGGTGGAGTTTTAGAACATATTTATTTTATCTAAACTTCTGCAGTCACTCGCGAACGCGACGCATGTCAAGCGTACCTTTGCCGTCACGTCTGTTGGAAGTCCTATCAGACTTTTTCCTTGTGCGTACTCCTGTCGGTACTTCATGTTTGAAAGAACAATGGTCAGTTCCTATATAATTGGCGCGAATACTCAAATATTCATGAACACGAATAGGTGAAGACGTTTGCAATGTTCGCATTGCATTGGAAAACAGCGTATTTGAAATGACAGAAATACTTAAAAAGGTGAAACAATGGAAAGCATCTAGCGATATTTTTTTGCAAACATGTTTCCCGCCAACAAACACTTCGGCCTTGGTTCGAAGCTGTTCGACTGCACGTCAATTTCAGCATATACGTAGTGAAGGCCACGCTGGCAAGTTTCATGGTAAATTCCCCATTAAGTTTCGAACCTCCCTGGGAGGTTTTTAAACGTCATTTTAGGTCGTGAAGGCGCAGCGCTCAACTACAGCCTGATGTGGCTAGCACCTCACACCATGAAAGGTAAATCCAAACTAGAAGAGAAGCTCAGGGGAAGATGGAGGCTTGAATCGATGAACAGATCGCTAAAAACGATTGAGAACAGGGAATGTTGCAGGAGCCAACGTTTCGACAAGTCCACTTGTCGAAACGTTTGGCTTCTGTGACATTCCCTGTTTTCAATAGTGTTTAGCGACCTGTACATAAAATATAAAGCGAGACATGAATGCTCGTTTGCTCGTATAGAGTTAACATCGTAATATTTTTTGCAGGAACGCAGCGGACATATTTATCCTGTACCGACTGTCTTCATACTGGAGTTCGTTTATCGGCATTTTAGCCACGGTATCGCTGAGCCTTGTCCTGAGCCTCATCTTTGGTGAGCACCACGTGACGCCATCGTCTACAATATCTGTTCAGTCTCATCACAAATTTGTTCGCATCCAATCGCCTTTCCCACCGTAGTGTTGTCGTTCAAACCATAGAATACAGATAAGATCATATCAATCTGAAATGAGTTTTATTCATGTAATAATAAAAATATGTGCAAAATGCTTGTACCCTTGGGACATAGCAGGTTATCCAACGTAGAAACCAAGGGAAGGTTAGCAACGCTCACAGTCGGTCATAGAAGTAGAGTTTTATACATATGGGAGTTTAAATGATTCATGTAAAAGTTTATCTACGTGGGAGGAGGTTTCGAAATTCATCGGACTAGAAGAAGCACTTGTAAGTAAGGATAAATTTACTTATTTTTGTTCGTGAAGTACATAGAGCAAGCGAAGCATGGTGCAGCAGCTTGAGTATAATTCAATGCTCGCAAGAACTGAAACTGTTTTCTGTGCGAGAGGTGTGCTGTATTTTGCACATTTCCGAACAACTGCTGACGAACAATGGTTCTCATACTCAACCAGCACTACATCACATAGAACCGTATATGAGACAGAAATCCCCTTGACTAGAACTCAAGATGCTGAACCAAGAGGACCAGATTAACATTATGGCGCAGTTTACGTACATTCTGACCGACGAGAACCCACAAGTGTAACCACAGTACAACTACAACACTACAAAAATTCACCTAGGTAAATCCCATAACTCAGTAGTGTACTTATGCGCTACAGCCGACACTAATCGCAGGTCACTGTGTCTGAGGATGGTCACGGCCGCTCATGTGTGAATCGTTCCTACATGGTTGCATTTCATCCTTTTTTGACTCAGAGGTGCCCAATTTCAAAGTAAGGATAGTTTAATTAAATACAACATTCTGATTTTGTACTCGCTCACACATATGATTACATAGCGTTGCACTGCTACTGCGACAGCTTTTGTTACCATATTCCATATGAGGATGCTGCACCATACCTTACTCGATGGAGCCTTCTGTGGCGTTATCCAGCTCAAATAGAAATGATGATGTCGGCGGAGGAATCTTCTCAATTCCGATGTCGAGGCCCTTTGGTAAAATCGCGTGTGCTCAGCCATACGCGCTGTGTACTTGTTAACATAAACCGATATGTGCTGGAGCATTGCGCTGCCAGCATTTAAGGCGAATGGTTTAAGCTGGCGGTGCGTAAGTGCTGAAAGGGAACGCACGTGAACATAGGAACCGTTTCCTAAAGAACACTTTCGCATAGCTAAATGATGACGCACATGGCGTCGCCTGTCCGCCGCAGTGATCTAGTGGTTATGGTACTCGGCTGCCATCCAAAAAACGCGGGTTCGACCCTGGCCGCGGTGTTCGCATTTTCGAATGAGGCGAAAATGCCAGAGGCGCCAGTACTGCGCGTTGTCAGTGCTGTTGAAAGTTCGGAGCCCTGCACTATGGCCTTTCTCTCCTCTCTATCTATATCGCTCCCTTTCCCCACCCCCACGGATGCTTAAGCGTGCTTCCTACATGGGCTCCAGAAATTAACCTCTTTTCCTATAACCGAACCACAATCATCTTCATCATCGCCTTTACTCATCTTTTACGGGTAGAATACTGCATATGCCAGTTGACGAAAACCGTCTTTTATCCAGCTACATTTCTCGTGTCTCATCACAACAGGCGTTTCTCGAGAAGAAGTGGCCAGGAACGCTCGCCTTTCGAGCCCCGCGTTCCTGAGGCTGTGGTCACGTGCAGGCTTGCTACCCGACACGACGACGGTACGTACGAGAGAGACAGAGAGTAAAAACTTTTATTAAAGTAAACAGTGTTAAAAGCTCCTTATCCGCTCCTGGGCTAGTCGACATCCTTAGTCCGGGACGTCATTGGTCGAAGCCGCCGCCCGAGCCCGTTGGACCACAGTTTACTATTCCTTTAGCCCTAAGGTACCGAGCAGGGTCGCATCACAGCACTCTTTGGTGGGGCGGCGTATTGGAGTTAGTTTTGCATTCAGTTGGCAGGACCAGACCACGTGGGAGGTGTCTGCCATCTCGCTGCAGATCTATGATGTCCTTTGCTCAGTTCCCCCGACGTATAAATTCGCTTGCGTTTGGGTGGGTGACGAAACTGCACTTTTAGAGCGATGCCACTGGTAGAACCGCTATGTAGTCCAAACTTGGCGGTTCTGGAGAGGCCACGTGTCACAGACACTTCGTGGCCTTCCTGGTGAACAGCTACAGGGCTACGTGAGCTTCCCTATGGTGACAGGAACTTAGACACATGCGGCATCCTTGACGGTGACGTTGCTCAGCGAAGGAGAACCACACAGTCGTTTATCGGGGGTGGTAAAGTCGTCGTATTTGGCTTGGAGTTGTCAGGTGAGCGTCTTGTTGCTGGCATGCCCGGACATGCTTGGTCCTTCGAATCAGAAAGCATCCAACACCACATGAGCCTGCACATCCATATACTCAAGCGCTGACAGACATGTTGACGGCGTCTCCGGTGGTGGCGGAATGCTCTCCACCACTGGCAGAGTATTTTCAGCGTCAGTGATGGGCGCGGAGTTTCCAGAGACTTGCGGCGGAGTATCCCAATCAAATGGTGGTCTGGCGGTGATATACGCGGCAGAACAGCCCACGACAGTCTCGGTCGATGAGATGCAGCAAGAAGATGCAGCCCCAAGATGGTGCCCGTCTTGATATCTTTCCGCAGTAGCGCACTGGTCGGATTCGTTGGTGATAGGATAGTGGCGGCGAATCCGTTCGAAACGGCGATCAACCTGGCACCCCTCTCCGACCTGGACTGTTGGTTGACTCCTTCATACCTGTGCTAGGCTGCTGCCACATTAGAAAGGCTGTTTATAGCCACAACCAATTCGTAGTCGCCTGCCCAGGCATGCCGATCTCCGAGAGCGTAGACCGTCGCCACCCAATCATTGGCGTCTTCTGTGAAGCCGCGGAAGTCAGGCACCTCGCACGCGGCGGGCAGTTGCATGGCGATGAGGGAATACCTAGAGTTCATCGACACCGAAGTTTCGAGCTGCAGCGATATTTCGTGCATGGCACACCAGACCACTGTGCGACTTTCGGGTGGGCTGTCGAATGAGCCGGCGGTGTGTACGGCGACTACATAAAGAAAGGCCGCGATGTCGTACAAATACGTATGAACGTATTTATCCTTGCGTGAAGTTGGAAGATGGTATTCAACAGCTCCGCTGCGCTGTCAGGAGAACCGCACGCGGAGCCAGTGGTAGCGTAAGAGAAGCAGGAGATGGTCGCTGCAACCGCAGTGGCGCGATCCTGGTCCGTGGGTGCTTGAATAGCGTCCCTATTACACTGAGGTATCGGTGAGGTCTGGAGCGAGGTTTTGGAGCTGGAAACACGAAAAGCACTTCGGGGCAACAGCAGGTCGCCCGCTGTCTTGATAGCACCGGGGCACGCTTGCATTTGGGCCACCGAGAAGGCCTGGACACCGTCCTGGAATGGCGGCGTAGTTACTTCCGGCAGTGGTAGGGTCGCGAGCTTCATGATATGGAAGCGTGGACGGCGTTCCTACGATGTGTGCCCGCAGGACCGCTGACCGGAGAACGCGTGCTTAAGGTTATCCCGTAGACTGCGCCCTTCTGATGTTAAGAGCGACTTTGACGCATGCCGGCTGCTCTAGCCTCCTCGTCGTCTTTCTCTTCCTCTGCCTCGCTGTGCTTCTAGCGTGAGCGTCCAAGCTATGGCATATATACACCTTGTTTAACCTAAAGTCCCTAGATCTTTTTATGGAAAATATATCTAGGGACTTTAGTTTAACCGATGCGAGGTGCGTACTCATGAAGCTTTCAGTTTTTACTTCTGTGTGTCCTCGACTGGCACGGACTGTACCGCACATGCGCGCATTGCCAAGAGCGTTTAAGGCACACCTGATCGTCTTATGGTAGACCGAGATGCCTGAGACGAGCACATCATATTCGCCTATGTCAATATCCATCGCTTATATTCGCTGTACATCCACACCTTACCACCCTAATTTCCTTGTGTACCAAGTGAACAGGACGATCAGGAGAGCGTTAACCTAGAAAACCAGGGGAGCGTTAACCTGGCGTTAACCTAGAAAGTGCTGCGCAAGTAAGGTTAAGCAATATAATGCTACATTTTACACGATGACCTTGCCTCCCTTTACTCATTTTCCCACCCTTTATCGTTTGTTTCTTTTATTTTGTGTGTTGTTTTCGTTTAGTGTTCATTGCGTTTCTGTAGATTCATTGCCGTTTCTGTGGATGCTGTGCCTCTTATTATGAAGATATCGCGCTTGCAACACAGCAGTTCCAATGGAAAATTCTAGGCGACCCTAGTAGCCCCAAGGATCGCTTCACTCTCGTATCGTGCTCCCCTCGCGTTACCATGGAGAAAAAAGGATCGCACGCCCCAATTTCAACGACGTAGCGCGCAATGTCGCACTCGACAAGACCGACTGCGCGACTTCGGGTAACAGCGGGGTGAGACGGGCTGCGTGAGGCCTTATGAATAGAAACAGTGATATCACGAATATATAGTCTAACTTAATAAGTAGTCTTCCACTACGTCAAGCCAAGCAGTCGCTGGGAGCACGGTACGAGGAAATTGTTACCCAAACTCGGTCCACTTAGACGGGGTCTTCGTATGTGTATACACCGCAAACATGGACGAGCTGTGCAAATTGGGCCGTCAAGGGCAAATCACATGTTATGGGTGATTAGGGGCGATAACAGAGTCGGTACATACGAGTCTTTTCCGTGATGGTCGATCGCCCCTCCAGCCTTGGTGACAAGTTTTGGGTCGTCCGGGAGGGCCGTGGGGCGTTGCTGAGGAAAACTTTATATCACTTGCGCCTCGGCGGTGTCGTGAAGCTTGTGTCACTTCATATACATTGCCCACATATTTAATGAGGGTATGAGCTGCATGGTCCTCCCAGGGATGGAGTGAATATCTCGGGCCTTCTAGGACCTATATGGGTAGCAGCATCGCACGCGGCAAACAGGGAAAGGAGTCGGCTCACCGTTCAAAGTGTCACCATCCGAGTTGGTAGTCGAGACTAAGAAACCGATAGCCCGTAAGGCCTCTCACTTCCTTTGTGACATTACTGAGTGTTGGTTTACCAGGAGAGAATACCCACATACGCATTCAGACCTATTCAAAAGGCAAGAAACTATCTCGACGAGAGTTCAAACTCGATTATTCTGGAACCACGTAATTACTGGCAACGTTTGCCGACCCACTGAAGTAAACACTGCAAACTATGCTGTAAAACAGCAAGTCTAGGCAACATTATGTGCGCCGGAGTGCTCTCCTGGCCAAACCCTCATTCGAGGCATGGTCTTGAGGTCATTGGACCTCGTTGTTCAAACCCCTCCACCGACATTTGCGAGGACGTGGCTAGCAGGCTCAACTTGCATGCCACCTTTCCACGTTAATCAATTTCCAACTAATTAGAATAGTTGCTTCCTCCTCTGGTCTTTCTTGCGTTTGGCCAATACCCGCATATCCCAGCAGGTATGAGCTACATGTGGTGTTATACATTATTTTGATGAGTTATCTTTGTGGTTTAATGGCTCTTTATTATGAAGGACGCATTCTGTGATTTTATATCTCTCATAGACAGCTTTCAACATCTACTGTTTCATAAAGCAAAAGTTTATTTCACGTTTGACTTCTTAATGTGTTTTCAATTCGAACATGAGCGAGAGTTGCTGCGCAGGAGTGCACTCTGTACTGATGTGTGCGCGCCCTATAGTGAGAGACACCAGGATATTTGTGGCCATCAACGGGCCTAAATTTTGCACCTAAATTCAAGTAAATGCACCACCTTTCATTTCATGCCGATCGAAATGCGGTCCCCGAGGACGGCAATCGAGCCTTCATGCTCTAGCTTCACAGCACTAAATCCTAGCAGCTAAGGTACCGCCCTAAGTGAGAACACTGAAATTGACCTGACAATAGCGACACGCAGTCCCTCAGTTGTTGTCCTCCAGTTCCGAGCGCCCCCTTCTGAAACCATTTTCTTCCGGACCATATTCCAGATATCGGCTACTTTCTTAAAAATTCCGTGAAAACGGCCGTTGTACTCCTCAGCCCATGTCCCCCCCCCCCCCCCCCGTCAAAATTTCTCATGGCCGTTGGCCCAACTCATATGGTTCCGTAAGATCCATTTGGACACATGTGACACAGTAGCGCACCCAGGATCTCTGCCGGGGGGGGGGGGTTCAATTTTTCACGACGGGCCGGGCATACGATTACACAGTTGTTGCGTGCGCAAAAAAAGTAAATGAAGTGCCGAATAATAGGAGCATCAGTTATGATGACTATTTTTATTATTTTTTCGGCGTTGTGCAGAGACATTAGCGCCAGCATTCTTCTAGGACATAGGATCAGTTACGCAGTGGGATGGGGGTTAGGTCGGCCTCAGGGGGGGGGGGGGGGGTTACAACCCCCGAACCCCCCCCCCCCCCCCGTCGGTGCGCCACTGATGTGACAAATATACGACAGGCGTGTGAAATATGCACGGATACAGATTCGGCAAATGAGTTCTCCGGGAACCCGCAAGGTGGAGTAATTGCTGGTTTCCGCAGAACTCATTTGCCATTTTCGTGCCCTTGCGCTTTGGGTTGTCCATCGATTCGCCCTCGCGCTGTCAATAGCTAGCCTCCTGGTTAGCCAAAACTGGCAAAGCGAGCGCCCCGGAGAGGCGCTGGTCGCGGGTTCCAACTCCGGATGAATTTTTTGGCAACTAGAAAGCTTTCATTTCTAAGAAATCCGTACGGACTTCCTTGTTGTCTTGTGCTACAAAAACGAGTGGATGCTAATTTTTCCTCTCATGCATAGATTTGTATGGAACATGCAAAGTTAGATGACTGTGAAAGGGAACATTTTTAATAGGGTTCTCCTTTGCAGAGGACCATCACCAGCTGCGACGGAAACGTGTGCTCCGCGGAGGAACTTCACGTGAGAACGCCCCTCAACGACACGCCTGGGGATCGCTGTGAGCCGCCCATCACCGACACCCTTAGCTATCTGGCATCCAAGCCTGGGTTGGTAACGAAGCCTTCGGCAGGAGTGCCTTTTCTATCTGTGCCATCGTTGAGGTAGCCCTGCACTGTCCGCAGTTAAAGTAGGACGAGCAGGCGCATAATAACCAGTGCCGTCCGCGGAATAGCTTTCGTACAGGACTTTTGAGAACATCGTTCGCCCCTGGATGCCCGCGACAGCAAGATGCTGGAGGCAGGAACGATGCTGCTCGGCTTTTTCAGAGACACGGGGTGGATTGATTCTCTGTGGGGCATCTCTGACCAAATCTCAGGAGGTTCGGGCAGAACAATAGGCGCCATCTATGCCAGGATAAACCCATCTGCTGCAACGCCACCACCACCACCTCCTTTGCGCCACAAGAGCACGCACTTGAACTTTTTCTACGAAGCAAAAGCTGCAGCTAATGAGTGTGCCTTGATGGCTATATTTATTCTACCAAACGAACACTAAACGCTCTAAATCTGGAAGCTGTGGTCACGCAGAGGAACACGGACTTTTAGAAAGTTGAAATAGCTCCATCTACAGTTTAAAGAGAGCCCGACGTATCGGGACCGACGCCGTCCATTCCTCAAAGGGTGACTTTGTTGGTCGCGGAAGTATCTCCGCGTTTTGTTCCTTCACCGCGGCTGCGGCTTTCCCTTTGCCTAACGTTTCAGAGACCGTGAAAGTATACAGAAGGCATTGTTCCCAGCGAGCGGTTCACGTTGGCAGGTGTGTGTTGAATGTTCCAGGACTCGAGCAAGGGCCTGTTTCCCAAATTCCTTTCTGTTTGAATAACAAAAATGCCGCTGAAGTAAATTTTGTGGTCGTGCTTCTGGCAGTGCTCTGCCAGAGCGCTACGTTGCACTTACATTATCCTGAAGTCGTTTTTGTGTTCGCATATTCTATCCGGAAGCACTTGATCTCGCCTGAACTGTATCATAAAGAGTAAAATGACTTATTTGCTTTTTCACAGCGATACCTGCCCCTGTGAGGCACGATTTCACCTCGTGGCACAATATGCAGAAGCATTGATTTCTGGGGTCTTACATCCCATAACCGCGATTTCATTATGATAAATACAGTAGTGGAGGGCTCCGGAAACTCAGACTACCTGGGCGTTCTGTAAGGGGCACTGACGTCGCACAGCACAAGTGCTTAAACATTTACCGTCCATAGAAACCTGCAACATTTACCCTCCATCGTGGGATTTAATCCCACGACCCTCGGATTAGCACCATAGCCACTAGATCACCGCGGCGGGCCCTACATCGCAAAGGCAAGAACATACCCTCAAGAGAGACTTTAGAAGCATTTTTAATCAAGAGGGAAGGTAGCGTCTACGTAAGCGGAACTTCTGTTCTGCCGAGCAGAAATGCGTTCTCTGATGAATAAACTGCCTTAACGCGTGTGCTGTTTTTGTGCACTTGGGCACCTGCTATGTTCGAAAATGGTATACATGGGAAGTTTCCTTGCCGTAACGGAGCGGTTGGTATTATGCATTGCATCTTAACGCGCGTTTTCTATTGCGGCAGTCGGTTTCCAGGCTATGGGAATTCGTATTCCTCTCGTGGGTTTGGCGCGGGACCACATCGTGGTTTCGTCGAGTAAAACCCAAGAAATTATTACTTTCGCCAAGTCCTTCGTGTTTCACTGGTGTTCTGTCGCGCTACAAGTTTACCTATATCCGATCGAAAGAGTCTTGCTGCTCGATCACGAAGGGGCTGCTGTCCGAACTGCCGTTGTGTGGCCCCGCCACGGTGGTCTAGTGATTATGGCACTCGGCTGCAGATCCGAAGGTTGCGGGATCGAACCCCGGTCTCGGCGGCTGCATTTCGATGGAGGCGGAATGTTGAGGCCCGTGTGCTCTGCGATGTCAGTGCACGTTAAAGAACCCCAGGTGGTAGAAATTTCCGGAGACTTTCACTACGGCGTCTCTTATAATCAGAGCTGGTTTCGAGGCGTTAAACCCCACATACCAACCAATTGCCGCTGTATGAGGCGTAGTCTTACTAACTTGTCAGTTCAGTGTTAGCATATAAGACTAAAAAAAAAACGCGCTTTATGCATATCATTAACAAATAGAGAAGTGGATATCATATGTGCACTGCATGATTGGTTCAGCTCGTATTCATAGACAGAATTATCTTATTAGGCACTGGAGCACCCTGCTACAGCCCTCCCAGGTGATCGTGTGAGAATTTATGCATGCGATCGGCGCTTTTCCCATCGTTACTTTATGTCTTTCCTATTCCCATGCTCTTAGGGATTATTTGCTTCTTGGGTACCTTTAACTTCATTTGTACTAACTATTTATGTGCAGTTTCGCCTCACAATTCCTGGGATACAGGCGAAGACGGATCTACCAGTATCTGCTCTAAAGCAGCTCAGCTTACACCTGTTGTACGAACGGTACGGTAACCACGTACACGTATACACCACTGGATCGACTACGTCGTCCAGTTCTGGCGGAGCGGTGGTCGTACCAACGCAGAGGATAACGATTCGACTAAAGACGTCTCATGTCACGACGTCCACGGCGGCAGAACTCACGGCTCTACGTCGTGCACTAGAATTCATCCGTACTGAGAGGCCGAGGAAATGGGCTGTGTTTTCGGACTCGAAGGCGGCGTTGCAGTGCATACGGTCAGCTCTTAGGCGCGGATGCCACGAGCAGCTGACGTACGATCTAATCGTGCTTCACCACCACCTCAGAAAAAATGGCCACGAGATTGACTTTCAGTGGATACCCAGTCACTGCGGAATCAGCGGCAACGAGTCCGCAGATGGCGCAGCTCGCACTTCACATCATGAAGCGAACGTTATTTCAATTCCACTCTCAAGGACAGATGCTGCAATGCAGCTTCGACACCTTGCACGCCATCTCTCACTGGTTGAGTGGAACTCACAAAACATCAGACGAACGCGACTGTACCAGCTAAACCCTTCCCTGCATCTCCGCCCTCCATCAGGACTTCCCGACATGAGGCTTCCTTGTCGACTTTGGCTGGGAGTTGCCTTCACAAAGGCATACTCCGCATTAATTGGAGCGATCGACAGTGCAACCTGCGAGATGTGCGACACCTACGAAACCCTGGACCATCTGCTGTGCCACTGTCCGCGATTCGTCGAGGAAAGGAAAACCCTTGCTGAGACGCTACGCCACCTTGACGACCAGCCACTTTCCTTACAGATGATACTCGAACACCGCCCTCATCGCTCGTCGGCCCACAAGGCACTAAAAGCACTTTTGCGCTTTTTCAAGATGACTGGTTTGCGCGAACGCCTTTGACACTTGGACTTGTCCGACAAGGTCTTTTTGATTATTCCCCTTCCTTCTCTCTCTCCCATCTTTCTACTCTCCCTTCCCATTCCCCCAGTGTAGGGCAGCCAACCGGACGCCCTTCTGGTTAACCTCCCTGCCTTTCTGTTTTCCCCTTCCTTCCTTCCTTCCTTCGCCTCAAGCCGGTTGCCACGGGATACCAGAGTGCCAGTAATTCAAGGTAGTAATCCCCATGATGACCACTATGAGCTTTGGCCGACTAAGGTTATTGGTTTCTGAGAGAATTCGCGGCGGCTGCATTTCTAAGGAGGCGAAATGTTGAGGCCCGTGTGCTGTACGATGTCAGTGCACGTTAAAGAAGCCCAGGTGGTCAAAATTTCCGGATACCTTCACTACGGCGTCTTTCATATTGACAGCTTGTTTTGTGACGTGAAACCACGGAAATCGTTTCCCTGGGAGTTCTCCACGTGGTACTACAAGGGGTCGAGACATTGGTCGGGAGAAACACGGCGCGATCTTCCGAAGGATATTTCGAGAAAGAGGCGAAAATATTGTTGCTAAGTTTCAATGCGTTCTGAACACTGCGCACAAGCTATTCAGTAGGATGCATACATCGGCGGCCTACTGTTGACGCGCTCGTAACCCTTAACTAGTCTTTTTCACTACTGTGATCACCAGCTCGCCACCGGCTCTCCTTCCGCACTACAGTTAGAAAAACTGTAAATTCCTGCGGGAATGCGAGAGCCCTGAAATCGAGCTATGTCACAGGAACAGTGGTGCTGGTGGCCAGCCGTGCTCCCGTGCTCGCTCGGTGCTCGCCTTTGCTCTCTTTTCCTTCTTGTATCTCCCTTTCTCTTACCTCCAGGTGAGGGTAGTAAACCGGACACTGGTCTAGTTGCCCTCCACGCCTCTCTTCCTTTTGCTTTTTATCTTCTCGGAACACGGCGCCTATGTAGAGCGTGGAACTTGTTATGCGGCCCACACCATAGCGGTCCTTCACCTTCAGCATTCGTCGCGACAAAGAGCATGACTCTTCCTCGCCGCTCTCTACTGTTAGGAGTGGTGGCCCGTTTCAACCTTCGGGTCGAGGATTAGCAGGCGCTCTAGTGGTTCTGAATATCAGTAAAAACAGTAAATATAGCACAGGAACCACTAAGAAAAACACGTAAACTGAACAGGTAATTTATGCAGTATTTATGTTGTGAGAGCAATAGAGACTCTTCATATGTGCATATCAGTCGTTACTCCTACATCTTCGAATATCCTTACGAGCTGCCTTGCTCGTTCTTCCTTGCCGTGTCTCGAGGTCGGCTGCAACGAAAGCGGTACCTCACAACATTTTTTGATCGATTGATTGATTGATTGATTGATTTGGTTTATTTCTTTCTTTGTTTACAGAAATCGAAGCAAAAGCAAAAGGCTACACAGCCTGACAGGCTTTCGCTCCGAAATACAGCTTGTTGTTGGTGTACCTGGTGTTGGTGTACCTGTTGTTGGTGTACCTCGTGCTCATGCGCCCTGAGTAATATCGCTCAGATGACCAGAGTACTCCGCATGTCGACTTCAATACTACTACGGAATATATTGCCTCGTTTATTTGGGTAAGGTTGCCCACGTTAGCCAGTGTCAATTTCTATGTGACTTCAACTGGCCGATGTGGTGTTCTGTGAAAAAAGAAAGCTTAGAATTTTTTCGCAAATAATTCAAATAACGAAAGAGAATTCGTAGCATTCATGCCCTGGGACGATTGAAGCCACATAAGCGGCGTGGTTAGCGATATTGTACAACAGCGTCACAACAGTTAGTGAAAAGTGATGTGCTGAAGTCTAAAATATTCCGCGAAACCAAACTGGCGTCGGCTACATAGTAAGCATAAGGTCCGAGTTGTTTTTTACTACATCACCAGCGCGTGCAGGAAGTACACAGGGAAAAAATGGAATTGCATAGAGGAAGCAAAACGCGCACTTGTCATATCAACCTTACGCGAGAAACATGAAATCTTTGTCCTTTGTTTTTAACCTTTTGTCCTCCCTCGTTTAGCCTTTATTATGTGTTTTTCTGTTTTTATTTTTGGGTTTGCTTTGGCGGAATGTTTTAGGCGTCAGCACACGCGCAGTTCACGGTTCCAGGTGGGTGGCTCTACTTCCAATCAATAAGCCGTGTCAGTTGCAAGTGGGCGTCTTTCCTGTCCACATCTACTCTTCCTCAATGTTTCAGCCCCTTCCTCCGCAAGTAGAACAGCTAGTAGAATATGTGCGTAGAAGATCGGCGTCATACATATCGTATTTAGTAGAGGATACGCGCACGACGCGATCGACCAGGTGAAGTAGCTGTGGCGCCTGCCACCGTGGTCTAGTGCCTATGGTACTCATCCGAGGCTCGCCGGATCGAATCCCGACCGCGGCGGCTGCGTTTCGATTGAGGCGAAATGTTGATGCCCGCGTGCTGTGCGATGTCAGTGAACGTTAAAGAATCGTAGGCGGTCTAAATTTCCGGAGACCTGCATTACGGCGTCCCTGATAATCAGAGCTAGTTTTGGGACGTTAAACCCCACAAATCATCAAATAGCCGTGACGAGCGCCTGTTAGGCCAATGAGGGCGACGCCTACCCATCGGAGGTAGGACAAAACTTCAGGGCATCATAAGTTCTATCTCGCGATACTATAGTGACGTATATTTATTTGCTCGTTTGTTTACAGTTCTTTAGGGAACTTCAAGAAGCATTGGGCAAGGGGGGAGATACATATTCATAGTAGCAACAACGGGAAATCGAAGCGACGTAAGCACATCACATATATTGTTAACACAAAAATTAATAGAAATAGCCGAAAAGACACTCGCGGAAAAATGCCACATTATAGCACCTCACATGGCATTGGTGCGACCACTTGCACATCGGCGTAATGCAAATGATCAAAGGAGATGTTTGGTAAGCACGCAGAAAAAATTCAGGCGTGACAAGAAATCAAGTGTGCTACACGGCTCAAGCGGAAAAATGTTCTATTAGTAGATAAAGAAATGCACTTTATTTAGATTGGGAGGCAACGTTGTCTAGAAGAGCGTTCCATAAAGGTATCGCACGAGTTAAAGCCGAAAAATTGAATGCGCAAGTATTGCCATAAAGACGGGTGCAACTAAAGAAATTAAGCCGCTGTTGTGAAGTCCAAGACGGGATGGTTGTTTTCAAGTTTGGCAATGACAGACGAACATCGTCAATGACTCTATGAAACAATAATCGATAATAGCAGAGCAATGTTACGGCGTGGGGACCGGATTCAGTACGTTACGATCGCGCACCTGTCATCCCTTATCAGCCTGCGCTCTTGTCTGGCCAAGCTGTTCAGGATAAGCTGTTGCTGTTCATGTGCGTTGGTGTGTTTCCTTACCCCTCTGATCGCGAGGTTGTTTTATCGCGTGCAGCACACTACGCCGTGGAGCAGTTGTTTTGTACTGCTTTGTTCGGCAAGCATGCCGCATTAAAAGTAGTTCTTCGTCTTACGGCGCTTTCTTCTCCCGTCTTGGAGCGAACCGCGGCCAAACGGGACGAGTGACAGACGATAGCGTGCATGAATCGGCGCATCCAACCAACTGCAGGACTCGCATGTACGGAAGCGCGTTCTCTCTACGTCGCCGCAGACCTACCATTGGCGTGCGGCTCATTCATTTCAAGTTTGCACCTAATGGGTGGCTGTTGTAGCAACCGGCGGGAAAATGAATTCTGTCTTGATGTACCGTGGTATCTGTGGGATGTTATGTGAAGGGCTTGGAGCACGGCGTAACCCGCGGCAGGCCGACGGAGAAGCGTCACGGCGGTACGGCGTGTAGAGCGCTGACACTGAGACCAAGCTTGGGCGAGACTGACGAGAGGCCAGCTCCCGCGTTTATTGTAGGCGGTTTTATGGAAGGGGAAGATGGCCAATTGGCCAGCGAGGCACGGGTCACATGACCGGCATGGCTACGCCGGGTTGGTTGCGGGAAACAGGCGTAGCGGAGGCCTAGCCCCACCCAGAGACAAGAAGAGGAAGCTTCACCGTACTGGTGCGCTTGCATGACACCAGGGGTCACAAGAACCAGCAGTATGCATCCGCGGTCGTCACTGGACGAATATGCGCGCGCTCATGCTACGTTATCTGGTCGATCGCGTCATGCGAGTATGCCATTAAGCGTCCTCAGCTGAAGACTAAGTCTTGCACTGTGAGTCTGCGCGAGCAAGTGGTCGCATACGTATGCGTGGGCCGTGCATCAATCCCACGGCATAGTAAGAATTCGAATCCATGCGTGAGAGCCATTTAAAGTGAACCCGACGGAGGGAGCACCGTGTGTTTCTATGGTGGAGAGAAGGAAGCAACGTCCTAACGGAGCAAGATTGGAACGGCGAAGAAGCGCTGCCAGTCTTATGTTTTCTTCTGTCACCATGCTTTTTTCTCTCCATCCTTTCCCAGCATTCGTGAAGTGACAGGCTAGGCTGACATCGCCGTTTGTCCAGTGCAGAATTTACAATGCCACACCCCGTGGCGGCTCTGACTCCCTGAAACGCTTTTTGAAGCCATATCGAAATCAGACTTTAATAATACTAATAATTGTATTAATAATTGTGATACCGCTTGCCAAACATGCCATGACATAGCACCTTCGTGATAAGCGCTATAAAAGCAGAACCTTTCTTCAATAAAGGACATTTCATTCCGGCCTGGCTCCTTCGTCCATGTCTTTCCTTGGCCACAACAGAACAACTGACGTGGAGATATGATCGGTAGTAGGATTCTCGAGCAAGCATCGGGGCAGCGGTTGAAGCGGAACGGAGAACCGTGCCAGAAAGAGTAGGCAAGCGTTTGAGAATAACTATACCGCTAGCTTCGCAGCGTTTCGGAAGCATGCCTGAGTGTAACCGTAGAAGCGACGATGACGAGCGTATTTCGAGAGGTTTGAAAACTTTGTGGCAGTTAATGAGATTCCGGTGACAGAGGAGCTCAGGTTGTTCTTGAACGTAGCAGGAAGTACAGTGTACGGGAAGCTCCAGAAAATTATAGTTCCTGACAGCCCTATTGACAGAGGTTTCGCAGAAATACATCAGGTTCTGGAACAACACCACAGTCCCGAGTATTCCGTAATCGCCGAGCGAAGCAAATTCAACAAACGCAGAGATCAGGACGGAGAATGCGTCGAAGACATCAAGACGGAACATCTGGCGTGTAGTTGAGTATACAAGGCGTTTGAGCGATGCGCTGAGAGACCGACCCGTGGCAGGATTACGCGACAACGAAGCTCAAAGGATATTGGTCGCAATGGAAAACCTAACCCTCGAAAAACGTGCAAGATTGCGCTTGAAAACTAACTTTGCGCCAGGCAAACTAACAAGCTACATTCCCAAGCAGAATACTAGACCGACCTTAGTGCGTTCGAGGAAAAACAGAAGCGACAGCCAAGCCGTCGGCAAAGAAAAGCGAAAAGTTGATTGATTTGTGGGGTTTAACGTCCCAAAACCAGCTCTGATTATGAGAGACCCCGTAGCAGAGGGCTCCGGAAATTTTGACCACCTGGGAATCTCTAACGTGCACTGACATCGCACAGCACACAGGCCTCAACATTTCGCCTCTATCGAAATGCAGGCGCCGCAGGCGGAATTCGATCCCGCAGCCCTCGGATCAGCAGCCGAGTGCCATGGCCACAGACCACCCTCGCGGGGCACTGCGAATAGTTTGCAGCTTCGAAGCCAAATATCCATACACCGAAATGATACGGCTGTGTTCTGCAAATGCAGGTCTATGCCGTTCGCTACTAAAGAGGCAGTTAGCAAAAAGCTTTGAATTTCGAAATTGAACGCATCTTAAGGAAAGTAACAACTAGCAAGTGGGCGACACCTCGAGTACCGGTTCCGCAGCGTGGTGGCGGAATTAAATTTGGCGGAGACTACAAAGTAACAATAGATAAAGTACTCACAACTAATTGTTACTCGCTACCGCTTCCTGCGGATTCATATTAGATACTATTGGGCGTTTAAGTATATTGCGTGCTGGATTTTTCCTCCGTCTACCGGCCAATGGCTCCCAGTGAAGATTACAAGCCATCGGTCGAGATGAATACGCATCAAGGCTTATACGAATTCCAAAGACTTCCATTCGGAATTGCAAGTGCGCTGGCCTTATGGACAATGTCTTAGATGGAATTTCTAATGTCGGATGCTATGTAGACAACGTCATCATCATTGGTCACGGTACTGAAGACTGCTACTCCACTGCCACAAAAGTCATGGGAGGACTCGGCCACCGCGAAATAACGCTGCAAGAACATAATTGCAAGTTTTTTCGTGAGTACGTAGTGCCCCTAGGGCAGAAAAATTTCTGAGCAGGGCATCTGCCCAACCGTTTTAAAGATAAAGATGGTGTGAGATGCACCGTAGCACCATTCTGATAAGCGCTTTAAAAGCAGAGCCTTCCTTGACCAAAGGGCACTGCGTTCCTGCCTGGTTCCTGTGTTCACGTCTTTGCTTCTATGGGATAGAACGCTTCTCTTTCTTTATCAATTCTGGCGAGCTTTGTACCCTGGCTACCAAGTTCATTGACACGTAATTCAGGTGCTTATTCGGAATAGTAGACGCTTTCGAGAAACAAATATGCCTCATAAAGACACCATTGATCATGAGAATCCAGTAATTGCTTTTGCTGGTGCCACCCAGAGACCTGAAATGCTTACACAAAGAAAATATATTGTCGGAATCCCCCCCCCCCTTTGCACTCTTGGAAGCGTGCGCACACGTGTGGCTGTGAGGTTGAATGCGTTTCCGGTGAGGCGTGTGGAAATTGAGGGCACATAGTTAAATATTCCGTGCCAAACGCTGCCATTGTGGCAATGTCGCAGTGTACGTACTGCTTAGCAGTAGTATATTAGTCGCTTCGCAGATCTTGACACCTGGCGTGATTTTGCTTGTAGTGCAGTGTTTAAGCCGAGCTTCTTTCAGATGCAATGTGCGCACCCATCTTATATAGTCGGAAGCGAACAGCACACGACAGCGGCGGAGGAGACAACGGCAACACTTAAATGTACTTGAATGACTGAGAAACGAAAAGAAATGCATTTTTTTTTTTCGTAAGTGGGAGCACCTAGCGCCTCGGGCGTCGCCCGATGCTGTTTACACTGCGAACACACGTTCAGGATACGAGTGCTTCACTTCTGGGATGGACATATACATTAACAATACGCGGTGTGCTTAAACGAGACTGTTATTCGCCGCTTTTGGAATACAACGTGCCGCTCGTAAGGACCAATGCTTCCCCATAGACGGGGAAAATCGATATGCATTCCTCCTGCGCTACTGTAGTCCCCTCACTCACTCGTAATTCCCTGTGTACTCCATATTGAAATCGAAAGGTGACTTTCACGATATATTCAGGCTTCGAGAAACAATAGATAGGGGTGTCTATGTATTCTCTGACTCCAGCTTTTTCTAGCTTGACCAATTCTTGTTCAACCAGCTCGCGCAAAGCGTATGACACTGGTCGCGCTTTCATAAATACAGGGCGCACGTCATCCTTCAATTCAACGCTGCATTCGAAACCCTTAATTGTACCAAAACCCGCGTCAAACACTTCGGGAAATTTCTCAGCAATCAACGCCTCCTTAGCCACTACATTTTCTGAAAATACTTCCTGCCAATTTATTTTGACTTTAAAAGCCAATCTCGACCAAACAACGTGGGCATTCTAGCACCCTGCGTTTCTTTCGCTATGACAAGTGGCTGTTCAAAACACTGGTTTTGGTATTGCGCCTTTATATCCATAATGCCTACAAAAGGGACCGTCGTGCACTTCACGTGGCTAGTTTGACATTTGCTTGTCTTCAAGAGGCATTTGGGAAGTGTTTAGGGCACTCTGCTTCTGACATTATTGACGCCACTGCGCCCGTGTCAAGTTCAATGTGAATCATTTTATCGTTTATCCGAACCTTGATTACAATGGCGGGCATACCTTCGCATTCTTCGCTCTCTACTCTGTTTACAAGCTTAAATTTGCACATTTTAGCAACATGACCCTTTTTCGTACACCTATAACAGGTAATGTTCGGAAACCTGCAACTCACGGGTGTATGATGTCCTCCACAACGATGACACATTCTGTTTGTTCCTTTTCTTCGCTGCCCCCTTTGCCTTTTCCCAGCTGGACTGCGTCGCCGCTTCTCTCGAAGGTGCTTTACTCGATTGTGCGACTTTACGTTGCCAGCGGACGTCCTCCGTTTCCACAGCTGCTCCCTTGGAATGGGTTTGCAGCATTTCTTTCGTGTCTTGCGCTGCCGCTTCCATGGCCATTGCTGCGCTGCATGCGCGTTCCCACATTACTTCCTCGTCTGGCATTGCCAATAGTCTGCACCGTACTCCCTCGGTATGTATTCCAGCGAAGAAGCAGTGCCGCAATGCTTCGGTCAAAAAGGCACCGAATTCGCATGTTGCCGCGAGTTTCTTCGACTATAAAATCTGCCACAGTGCCATGCGCCTCTTGCTTTCGCTGGTGAAAGCGATGCCGTTCGGTGACCAGGGAGCGCTTGGAAGAGTAATCCATCTCCAGAACGTCAACAACTTCCGTGAATGGCGCCTTAGCTGGTGTTTTAGGCAGCAGCAAGCTCTGGAGCGTCACATAGGCTTTCTCGCCTATAGCCGTGAGAAAGATATTGTCACGTGGTCGTGACGCACACAGCACTGAAGGCGAAGCACGCAGAACTCAAGCGATGTCAGGCGAACTGGTTATTGGGCGAACTTGTGCCCGCCAAAAGAAATCGAATGACAATGCATAGCAAGAGCGGCGGGAACAGTCGTCGGTCGACGGAAAGACTGACAAGCGGCGTAATGCGTCGGCTTTTATAAACACGTCATAACGCGCTCTCGCACTATCTCTGGAATTCCTGAAGGTACTCAAATGTGCGCGTCAGCATTGAAAGTTTCAAGGATGGTCGACACGGTTCCCGAAGTGACATGCAAGATAAACGCGGCCTGCGTTGGACGTAACAGAGAGGGATAAAGGCGCTCGCCGCGAACAATCAAAGCAAGCGCGCGATTCACAGGAAGGTTGTAACGGCGTTCTCTTTAAACAAACGAACACCACCGCACATGTCACTGTGAAGCTTCTTGTCTTCCGCGATGTCATTGGCCGCGGGAAATCCTTCGAACCGCTCCAGGTATTCCTCGAAGTTGCCGTCGTCTTGTTGGAACTCGGGTAACTTGCCGACAGTGGTTGACATACTCAGTTCGACCTGGTTGGAGTGGGATTTCTAGAGGCTTACGGCGCGTCCCACCCTCATCGCCATTTGTTATAGCCGGACACCGGGCAGATGGTAAAACATCTTTATTCTCGAGGCGCGCACCGGCTGCCTCAACACAAGAAGTGCAGAGCTGAATAGGGCCCTAATGATACTCTGGACAGTATATATACACACGCCATCTCTCGGCGCATGCGCAATGAGCAGTAGCTTGAGACAATGCATATAAACCACGCGACTGACGTCACAACATGGGTGTACCACTGAAGCATTGGTTTCAGTATTAATGTTTAGTGCCAGCTTAGGTCCAGTGTTCACTGCTCATAGACGTACGTGGGAGTTGCACGTTTCGAATGACACCTTCAGGGAATAAATCTGCCCTGTAAGCTGCGTAGGTGATGCACAAGAGCTTGCTGCGTACTGCCTGCTGTATTCTTGTGTTATGGTGTTATATTCAAGCGAGGAGTGCGTTTTGCGCTCCAGTTGACGTAAAGTGTGATGCGCAAGCATTATATTCGCCGTGTGTTGCGACCTTGAGATTCAGATTCATTGTAAATTTATTGTTTAAGGAAAAAGTACATAAAAGGTAAAAATATAAATGCGAGGGTCCCAAGGAGATGAGACTGCGGTGGAACACACGATCATTTAATACAACGTTCATAAAGAAATATGTGCAGTCAACAGCAAAAGTTTGCTGGTTCCCATACTTCGTAAATACCTATATTACCGCTTATTACCGTTCAGCCTCGCAACATAGCCTCGTACTAAACGTTTCCGAGGGTAGACTTCTTTTGCGATGTACTGGCTGTAGCATTTCATTGGTGGCTAAGCCGTAATAGCGGTTTTTCCGAAGTTTCGGATCCCTCAAACTTTTGCTGTTGAGTGTACATACAGCAAGCGAACGCTATTTCTACGACTAACGTAAAATGTGCTACGATGTGCTTTGTTTCTTTGCAACACCTGCGTTCATTTGCAGCGATAAGAACCAGGGTTTCGATTTCACAGCGCACGCTCCCCTCAACTTTGCAGCTGACGTCCTCAGAGAATTGACCTCTCTCGGAGACCTTCGAAAAACGAACCATGCTCGCGCCTTGCTACCGTAGGGCGGTCATATACAGGGTCCAACTGTTTCCTTAGGTTATAAATTGCATATAATTTTTTTTGTTAAAGCAAACGAAAGCTAGCGATATGTTTACGGTTTTAAACGTCTTAAGGGGACGCCACTGAGCAGCGTCTATGCCGGAATGTGGTGTCACATGGTCTTTTCGGGAGCAAAAGAAAGCGGCGGTTTCAAACGGGGTGACATTGAATGCAGACAGGATAATGCGCGGAAATATTTCGGAATCAGGATGCCGAATGCCTACTGAAGCAATGAAAATAGCAGGCAGGTGGTTCCACATTTTTCACGGCCCCTTTAACTCACTAAACATAATACTGCCTATCTCATTTCAAATGCGAAAAATATGAACAAGCGAGGCATAAAAGAAGGCGGGCAACAGGAACGAACACGCAAATAATAAATAACTAAATTATAGCAACAAGGATGCAACCGACGCAAGTGCCAGGCCAGAAGCACACGCTGCGGCCGTGGTTTAGTTATGGCAGGAAATGATAACTAAGGAGAGCTTAGCAGTGGAAAGGGCGAACCGGCTCCTTCCGTGATGCACTACGCACTGCCGCGATCGTTCCATCATTACCATAACTCAGCCCACTGCTGCATGTTATTGATGCATGCTGCTGCATGATGTACTATGAATTGTAGAAAAGGTTTGGCTCGAAGCTGCGGGTTCAATTTCCGCAGCAGCGGCCGCATTTGCATAGCGTCAAACGCAAAGAAAGAAAGCGAGAGAGAGATTGAGAGAGAAAAGAAGGAAGTGCTCGGTGTAGGATGACGCGGGGTGAGCAGATAATGATGAAGGTTGGCAGGACTAACACTGATGCGTCATGACATTAGTACTTCAAACCCTTGCCAGTTATCACAATGTTAACGACGCCGTAGTGGAGGTCTCCGGAAATTTTGACCCCCTGAGGTTCTTTAACGCGCACTGACATCGCACAATACACGGGCCTCAACATTTCGCCTCCATCGAAATGCAGCCGCCGCGGCCGGGATTCGATCCCACGACCTCCGGATCTGCAGCCGAGTAGCATAACCACTAGACCACCGTGGCGGGGCAACGCCGATCTTCTGACGGCTTTGATGGAGTAAAACAGGCTTGTATTCGTCGTGGAAGGGCGTGTGTTTGCTTCGTCGTCTATGGGCTGCAACCTTCAGAGTCAGGTTTAACAAAGGTATTGCTGGGCGGCACTGTTACAGCGTTTTTCCTTTCTGTCGTAAAGCGTCGAATGGCACGACGTGAGGCAATGCCGAATCGCATCTGGCGCAATGGCGAGACTGCCATACAGTTTTCGCTCAGTCAGAATTTACCCCAACGCGAAATGCTACAGGTCCATGTATGCACAAATTTTGGGGGCACATTAGGGAGACCGAGACTGTCGAAATTTCCGGCGCCCTCCATTATGATTTGCCTGGCAATTATAGTGTATTAGTGGATAATGAAATACCAGCACTTTTCATAATTGGGATATCTCCTAATGTGCAGAGGCGTGGCCGTATGGCGCGGAAGTAAAGCCCAAGTTCCCAAGACAGCATGTACAGCCCAGCCAGTAAAACGCTTAGTTTCTTAATTTGGGACCGTATGTTCGAAACGCAGAAATGGCAGTACGTTCTGCATCTCCTTCAATCACAGATTAAGAGAGCGTCTTCAAATGTGCCAGGCTAGCGCAATTTTCTTTCGCGTCCCTCGATATTTAATTTCGAGAAAAGCAGCCAGGAAAATGTTAGATTGCTCATTTTACAGTAATATAACGATGACAAGAGCCTCATAAATGTACTAGACATTGTGAGGTCAGTTAGGCATTCTAAGCGTATGTTCGCGATATGCATGTGAGTTGCTGTTGGTTCTCTTCGTTGAGAGCCAACTATAAATGAAAGTGCAACGTCGCGAAGGAAGTGTTGCACGTTAAAAGGCTCTTCGATCGTGCACTCACTTCTTAAAGGCGACCGTAGCGGAGCTATGCAGTGAAAAAAGACAATTAAGTACAGCGTAACTATAGGTGTTATGACGAACTAGGATAGGCTGGTGGGCTACAGCTAGAGTAAATGAAAACCTTGTCTTGACAGCTCTGTATCTACAGTGCGGCAGATATAGAGCTGTGTCTACTGTAATTAATTGTGCACCTGCGCTATCAATGCGGATTTAGTGAATGAATCGAAATAACGAAATCTGCGAACACTGCGTTCCTTCTATTACCACGCAACCGTTATGCAAGTATCAGAAATGATCTGACAAAAGGGATAAACTTGAATATAATTAATTGATGCATGTACACGAGATTCTTCCGTAACCGAAGTAAAGTGTGGCACTATGCAGCCGCGTTCACTTCGGTGTAGAACGCCTGAGCAGCCGACCCAGTTTCGCGGGGCGACACCTCGCGCCGATTGTAGGTCCCCAATCGCTCACGCACTCTCGCCAGAAGTATGCGCGTCCTTGTAGACACGGAGACCTGCCTTGCACGAGGGACGACATTGCAAAGCGCCCTTGCTCCACCGAACATGTACTTGGCCTCAGGGCAGTATAGGCAGCTTTACGTAAAAAAAAATTACAGCATATCCACGGAGTGAATGATGATGAGTGGGCGAAGCTCGGGATGTGCATCGTAGATCGTGCCGAGTTCCGGATTAATTTAGTTAACGCGCATGCTACAATCCTCACGGTTCAACTATGCACAATGCACAAGTGAAATCTCCCACCGGCACTTCATTGCAAGTCAAGATCCAGTGTATATATATATATATATATATATATATATATATTATATATATATATATATATATAATATATATATATATATTATATATATATATATATATATTATATATATATATATGGTTTTGCCAGTGAACGCTTCTCCAACGCGAGCAGTCGGTATTTCTCAATCAAGAAACTCGCTAGGAGACGCTGCCTGCGCCAACGTTGTCTCTCGCGTTTGCCGGGGCAGTCGGGCAGTGTCGAGTTTGCCGGGGAGCGCGTGGCTCCCGGCGCTCGCGGCGAGGGCGAGCGCCAGGTGCCACGCGCTCGCCCTCGGCGTGTGCGTGCGCTCCAGCAGGCACGCGCCGGTGGCTACCTACTACTAACTACTACTACTACTACTACTACTACATACATCGGGGACGCACGAAATGGCTGCTAACGGGGAATGAGAGACAGAAGAATTCGGCTTTTAGTTAACGCGCACGCTGCGAATTTTTTATTGTTCAACAACGCACAGGAGAAATCTTCCACCGGCACCACCTTGGAGGTCAAAGCGTAAGACTGGTTACGCACTACTACGACTACGACGAGGGACGAACGGGTGCCAAGGAGCTTCGCCCCTAAAAGGATGTCGCGTTTGGGGTGATTAACACGCGAAAAGATCGCGAAAGATGCGCGCTGACATTCGTGTGATCCATTCTGTTGCCGCCAGCGTTGTAAGACAGCACCTTCGTTTGTGACGTCAATTCAGTCAATTTTTCTTTTGCATAATGCTAGACACACAGGCTCCTTTCCTGTCACGAACGGTGGCCGGCAGGCCCTGAACCCGGAGCCGATGTCCTAGTACTGGTGCGCTTCGGCCACATTACTGAAGATGACGTCAACACTGCGTGACCAGTAATTGTACAAGGCCTCGTGGGTGGTTTCAAGCAATCAATGAAACGTGCTTTGTAGTTCTGCACAAATGATGTAAGTGTGTGAAGGAACAGAGCGTGCGAACTTTATTGATATCCACTGATCCCGAACAATCATCGGAGTTCTTTAAAGCAACACGCCTCGATCTCCGTGTCTATTGGACGAGCACGAACCAAGGAGCGCCACGTCAGGACCCTGACCTGCCACGAAGCATTCCGCCGCGCAGGGCGAAGTCTGCTGCTCGCGCGTTCTACACAGAAGAGGAGGACTGCGCCTTATTCTCTCTTGGCAACCAGTCCACTGAAGTGGTAAAAACATTTCGGGCACACAAGCTTGTACGCCGTGACACGAGGCTAGACATTTTCCCTATATGTGACGGACGACCTCTCTTTGGGTTAACATACAAATGTTGTACGCTTAGAAATGCCCGTGTACGGTTAGCGCCGCGTTCGCTGCTATGATACTGCTTCTGGAAATTTTTGCAGCGTTGATTGTATGTTTCAGTGGCCATGGTGAAGCCGCGCAGCTGCGTTCGGTTGCTTGTTTACGTGTACACAACTTTCGCACCTGTCTGCGAGGCATGTACCGAGGGGTGATTTAACGGGACGGTAGATTTCCATGGAGCTTCCACAGCTGCGCGGGTGCAAGGGGCGCATCAGTTTTGGCTGTTGCATAAACAGGAATGTAAACCAGGATAAATGTGGGCTTTAATATACGTTGGGCTTTAACATACAGCTGGGAAATGAATGCCGACGCGTTAAGGATTCCCATGACATAGAGTTTCCTGCTAAACTACTAAGGAAAATCTGCCGCCGAGATCGTGAGGCTGCCATGGGAGTGATGGGTATGACGTGGACTTGCCTAACCTTAGCGCCTCCGGTTTCAAACGTTCTGGTGGATTTGCTTATTACTGTTTTTTCGCTTAAGTGACGTGAGTGGCATTAAGTGGCATTAAGTGAAGCGAGTGGCATTACTACACTTTTTCATCACGCGACGAAGGCAGCGGCGGTTTAACGCTTTACTGCTAGAGATCATCAGACTGTCGCATATAGTAAAGTCGTTTGTAATGATGAGGTGCCATGCAGTCTGTTTCGTTGTTGGGGTCGTTGATCGACAGCTACACATAATATTTGGAGTGGTATTTTAACCAACTTTTGAAATATTTGTGCTGCGTCTCTCCAAACTTATCGATACAGTTTTGCTGTATTTTTTTCTCTTTATCTTGTATCAGATGGGACAGAATGTGTAAGAGTAGGGCCGTTTTCAGGGCTGATATGCATCTCTTGTGACAAGGCTTGTTCGTATATCTTCTACAACAGCATTTCAATTCCGCTGTCTGATTAATTCAACGCCGACCGAACGTGCCAAGCAGACGGAAAATTATCGTGCCCAGTAGTCCCCGACTGGGGTGAGGCAGACACGCCTGCAGACGACGCTCAAAGGTCAGCTCAGATCAAAGCTCAAGCGTAGTTTCCGTCGGAGTTTAACGGCACGGCACTTTCTTTAGCGTCACATTTTTGCACAAAACCAACCACCAAACGATGGGTGATACTACGCTTCTGATGCGGCCTTGCGCAGCGTCTTCACCCATATAGTGTATAAAATTACAGTGGAACACTTGCGCTGTGCTTAAAGAAGCCAGCGAAGGCAGCTTGTTATATTTCGAAGACGCACCTACCTTTTGCATACTTGAAAACATCCATGATCCAGTGGACACACTGCGTTCTACGACGGCCCGACTGCGGTTCTACATTGAAAGCATTCCCGCAATGGCAGTTTCAGCGTGTCATATGATGCCAGTAGAACTGTATTCATCAGCTGTACTAAGCGTGGACACTACAACTAGTTTATGATGACTGCGAACGTGAACTAGTTGTGCGTTTGTGCATTCTGATAGGAGTTGGCTATTCCAAGCGTTTTGTTTAATAACTAAGTATAATGTAACAGTTTTTTAAGTGTAAACCTGAATAAAATTCGGATACTCTCAGCTTGACCGTGCGCATGCAGACTTGCTGGTTATTTGAAGTCCTTTTTAGGAGTAGCTTCATGGGCTGTGCCAAAATGGAAAATGTTCTTTTCTTGCTCTTTTTGGTTTCCAAATGATGGTTGCCAGTCTGATAGCCGTTCATGTCAGATTTGCACAGATGTGCGTAATACAGCACTTTCTAGAGAGCCGTATTTGTATTTTGTATATGTAATTGAGAATATTGTTTCTTCTTTTTTCTTTTTCGTCGCCTCAACACTGTCTCCAGTGTATTCGACTTCAAGCCCGTATGTAGCTTCATTATAAAACTGAGGTTGATTCGATGTAACGTTGGTCGCTGTGAGAGATTGTGCACTGCATTGTCATGTTTTTCATTGTGCCGATTTTGCCAATATTTCATGCGTTACTTTCTTTGAAGGTCACCTTGGTCAATATTCATTGACACTTGATCGATGTTTTTGGTTGTATTTTAAAGTTTGCCTCATTACATCAGCTGATGTCCTAGACAAATTTTCACTTTCATATCTGAGTTGTATTTGAGTTCTTTTGTTTATACTTCTTGATTTTATGCGGTGAAGATACTGCATAACATGATAGAAAGCGGCTATCACACGGTCATCCATTGTTCTGTCTCTGCTCATATAACCGGATGCGCTTCTCTCATGGTGAAAAAGCATAGTCGTTTGGCTGTTGATTATTGTGCGACTACTAGTGCTCTTTCTGTAAGCCTGTAGTCGTTAATAAGTTCCAAATATATTTAAAGTATTTCTTCTGCAGTTCCTTTCGAATATTTGCGGTTTTTATTTTGTCGCATTTCTCAGTTTTTTTTTTTTAAACTTGCACGAGTTAGTTTCTCAATAAAATGTAGATGTAGCAGTGTTTCGACTTCATGGTCATTGGCACAGAGGCCTCCTTGTTAGGCCGCTTGCCAAGAAACTGTCTATCCTTCACTGAAGACAGATATGTCATTACTATTTTTGGTATATTTGCTGCATGCTCTACAGATTACATTCACGACAACCAATTGTGACTTAAATGCTAAGACCGATGAAGTCTTTGTAGAGAACTGTGCGCCTACCTTACTGCACTATTTTTGCTCTGTTTCATTCAGTACTGATGCCTTTAACCACCAGAAAAAAAGAGTTCCAGGCAAGTGCGATGCCAGGACTTCTTCCTAGGACGTAACTACGAAAGTATTCAGCTGGCACTACATCCCACACTACAGCACCGAAGAGCTTGTTGTGCAGCTGGTAACATAGCAGGTCGCAGCTACTACCACAAGGCAGGGATGGCGTCCGCGGATGGGGTGCCCCCCAAAATTCTGACCCCGTTGACACCTTCAGAACCGCAGGGTTAATGCCTTAAGGGTGCAAAAAATGCGTTAGGGTCATTTCAACCCCTAACGCGTCAGCTCTAAAGTCACATTTTATATATTCTGAGGGCGGCAACCAGATCAAAATTTTGGTGGGCGCGCCCCATTCCCAATCACGATTGCTGCTCCTTTTTCAGATTACAGCTAACGTTTCAGGAACAGCTTTTTGGTGACGTCTTTGGTAAGTCTTCAAATGGATTCAGCAATCCCGAGAAATGTGATTAGTGGAGTCTCCTCAAAGCCGTCGAAAAGACCAGCTTTTTGAAGATGTTTCGAAGACGTTAGCGAAACGTCTCTTTTGTGAGCAACAAGCCCGACATTAGATGAGATACCCGACGCATCCTAGACTGAGGCTTCTTACGCGTGGCGTCTCTGCGACGTCGTTAACATCTCGGATATCCGTTTCGAAGACGTCCTAAATTCTATATGTGCGAGCCGGGATGAGAATGCGAAAAATTTCCCAGAATGAATGTCACTAATGCTCCTTGCGGGTATTTACTGAAATAATATTCATTGGTTCAGAAGGCAAGCTCTATATATAAACTATTTAAATATTTACACAGATCATCAGAACGGTAGCCGACGTCCCAACACCGTTCATTGTACACAGTGATTAGGAGAAATGCGTATTATTAAAGAAGCGCGCTTTCTTCGGCGAAACCTCCTTTATCAATATGCTGCAGGTGCTCCGTGGAGCGCTCTGTAGCTACTCCGCGGAGCGAGCGATCTAGAGGGAGTGACCCAGTGATTCATGTGGCTATTACTCCACGAACAAACCGATTTTTAATGGCTGAGCTGCTAAAGTTTCAGGATAGTGCGTAGCGGTTATCATTGGAGTCCTTCTAAGCGAATTTAAATATTTTCATTAAAGCAGTCTCCAACATAAAGCAATAAATAAAACAAGAAGAAATTTCTTTGCCATGGCGGATTTAAACGCGGTACTCGCGGTCCGAATGCGGGCGCCATAAATACCAGTCTATACCCCCGCACTTAAGGCCACTACGCACGACACACGCAGACAAGAGGCACACAACAGAGGTGCTGTCTCTGTGTTTTTTGTATATTTGCGCGACGCCATGACCTTAAAGGAGTACTGACACCAATTTTCGTAGCTGAGTTTACTCCACCATACAACTCTCCGATATGCGTAGACAGCTCTGAGCAAACGTTAAGCTCAGGAAATGCTGATAAGATATTTTAATTTGACGTCAAAGCCAATTCTCACATGGCGTGCCTGCTGACGTCGACACTAGTGTGACGTCAGGCTACAGTACAAATTTTGGTGACTTCACACAGTAGTACGACAAGTTGTGATAACGTCAGGTGCAGAAACATGAAAAATGGCCGCTCGCGCGTCACTCTCGGTCGTCTGTTCTCGCCGTTCAGTCGCCGTAGGTGAGAACGGCCGTGAAGCGAGCGAGCGAAGTCGATTTACCCTCTACCGTCGCGCGTGCCCACGTATAATCAGAAGTCAAGCTCGCTGTGGTGCCGGCATGTTGCCCCTGAAATGCTGCGGAGGTCTCGGAGGCCACCTTAGCTTATCGCGGGCTCCGGAGCCACGCCGACACCCACCGTGCGTGCCGTACGTTGCATCTTGCACTGTGCCGAAGTATTTGCTGTTGTCGTGGAGTCGCTGTACAAAATTTTGTACATCGTTGACCCCGCACTTGCTACAGGCGCTGTGCGCGAGAGACCACTGGGCGAAAACGTCACGATTTTTTGCGGTAGCACGTCACGAGGGGCTCATTACTATGCACATACTGTGTCGTGATGTCAGGCTACAGTAGGAACCGAAACCAGCTTTTAAAGACACGCTGTAAATAAATTTTCACGGCGCGCTCACGCTTACCAGTAAATTTTCTGGGCTCTGGAGGGCTTGGCCTTTCATTTCACGCAAAGAAACGCCAACTGAAAATTTTAGTGGCAGTACTCCTTTAAGCAAACACCACCTTGCCCAAGAACAAGTCATTCTGCTAGACCCCTGCGCTTGTACAGCATGCATCGACGGGAACCACACGGCACACGGTTTATCATTGTGTATTCTATCAGCGCCTGCATGTGTGTTACGATTTTCTATTCTCATTAAATACAGTGCTGTTTCTAATGTGTGTAAATAAATTCAAATGCCCTCGTCTCATGCTCCTTAGCAAAGTAGTGTGATCCATCACGCTACGCATTCACTTATAGAAACGCTTTGAAATCTACTGTAGGAAAAAACGATGACCCATGCGTGGATGTTGGGCTCACTTAACGGAATGACAATGTCCAAAACAAAGTGCAATTGTCAAGGGCGAAAAGATGCAGCCAATAAAGTCACAGCTTAGCTTTCGTTGTCATATTTCGCACTGATTTTGCGTTGTGATAAGCCAACTAGATTTTGATGCATTACTGAAGGGAAGACAGCCACGGAACGAGCTAACGGGCAATAGCCACAGCTCGACCTTCGCTCCCTTCGTTCTATGTATTCACAGCACATGCCCGCGGCCAGCTAACGCCAGGAGAGTCCTCTAGAGCCGACAGCAAGTGCTCACCTTCTAGCGACCTCCATTCTCAAGGCCCTGTTTCTGCAGCTGCAGCTGACATCCCGGCTTTGTTTACCACATCCGGCGCTTTGATTACAGCCTGTATTTGCGTCTGCGTTCTTCCGAAATTGCTCACATATGTTTCTTTCGCATTGAACACCATTCGGCTACTTCAAACAAAACACCAGTTACTCGAACGTGCACCGTTTATCATGCGTCTTATACGCCTCATTTATTTCCCACCCAGGCAACGGCCGCGGCCGTGCTCGCTCTGCTGTCCCAAGCGCTGGGTTATGGACGCACGCGTTTATGGTTTTCTCAGTTGTGATGCCAATCAGCCGACGTGGAGCCTGTGTGTGTTCTTTGGATGCGACGGACAATAAACTCATGATTGAATGAGTGATGCCATAAGAATGGTAGAATGGTAGAGGTCGTCTTGTCGCCCCCGTGCTTTCTTTTTTTTTTTTTTTTTTGATGCTCCTATGTGGAATTTTTGCAGAGCGGAAATATTTTCGGGGCACAGATATGCGCTTGCTCGCAAGTTCGAATAGCGCCAAATTTGTGTTGCTAACAACACAAGCTAGGCCAAAGCACCAAAAATATGGAAAGGATAGTTTAAGAAGTCTGGAGGTTCTAAAGTGCTATGTAGAGTAGTCCATGCAATCGAGACAATAGAAGGTGCATTACTTTGGGGGGGGGGGGGGGGGCAACTTCACATGACAGTTATGATACAGGAAGCAAGTGAAAGCCTTTAAAGAAATGCGTACGGCTAAGGAAAACGGCAACGGTCCGGTTGAATATGCTGCTTCAAGGATGGTGGGCAGGTCGTGCTAGATAAACTGGTAAACTGAAAACGCCACGCCTCATGAACTCAGCTCAACTGAACCCTCAGAGAACGTGATAATCTAACTCCGACAGAAATGATACGTTTAGTGCTTGAAGAATTGCAGGCTCCAGCTTTATGTCAGTTGCAAGGGGGGTATTGAGAAAATAATCGGATAACGGAAGTCGAAGCAATGCACATTTTCATAAGCCAAAGGACCTACAAAGGTTTCGTAGAGGATCAACACACGCATCCCGACCAGCAATGACAGAGGAGGTGGGACAAACAGGACGATGCATCAATGAGACGTTCTAAGAGCATCGTTATAATTGCGAGCAAACAGCGATATCTAGCAAGCTCGAAACACATTGCAGGCGGTGTTAAGGAGGTGCAACGTGAGATAAAAGTTCAGCTTCAGAAAAATCTAAAAATGAGACGACGCGCGATATTATGCAAGCCTACTACATGACGTGACGGAAAAGCAAGGCAGGCGTGTTAGCGTGTGGAAAGCAAAGCTCCATTACGGTAAGCCAGCGGAAATTCGACTTCATTGGAGGCAGCGCGTAATGAAGGATGGAAATACCTCTCCCCCCCCCCCCCCACCCGAAGAAAAATGAAAATAAAAAAGCAGTCAACAGAGGAGTTTCGCCAGATCATGAAGTCACCGCACCTGTAACGGTGAACGCAGCTCGCCGTGAATTATCGCCCTTCCCCCAACTTTTTGTCTTATATTTTGAAACCCTTTCCCCGCCCACGTGGTCTTTTTCTTTTTTCCATTCGTTCTGCAATAAACTTAACTGATAGTTGGCACTTGTCGTGTCCCTCACCAAGTACGCTTTCTACAAACCCAGTCTACCTTACAACTTTAGCTCAGTTTAAAGACAGTAAAGAACCAACTAGCCTCATACTTTACCTTGCAGAAGTAAAGCAAGCTTTGAATGAAATACAAGGCGGTTATGAATAACAGATTACAGCCAATCTCTTGAAGGACAGTAGCACTCTATACAAGAAAATTGGCAATGCTTTATATGAAATGCGTAATGATCGCTAGCATGCAGGAATCTCGGAAGACTTCGAACGTCATCTCAATCCTTAAGAAAGATGACATGGAGACCCTCAGAAAAGTTGCAGGTAGGTAAGCTTTGTGTTAGTTGTGGAGAAGGTACTATTCCCAAAGTTAGCCTTACATTTCCGCCAACTTGAGGAACAAGCCCGGTTTAGTAAAGGTCAATCGACAATAAACCATGTTCACGCGATTAGGAGATAGCAAAATGCGCAGAGCATAACCGACTCATATATAGGTTTCATAGATTATGAGAAAGCATTTAGGTCAGTCAAGACTTAGCAGTCATGAAAGTATTGAGGAATCAGGGCGTCGATGGGCGTAACATCAGGATGTTAGAATATGCGTACAGTGGCACTACCGCCCGAATAGTCGACCATGAAAATATAGCAGTAAAGTGTCAATAAGGAAGGGTGTAAGAAAAGGTGATACAATCTCCACAATGTTATTCATATCATGTTTGCAGAAGCTAGTCAGAAAATTAGACTGGGAACAGCGTGGTTTAGTGGTTATTGGAGATAACCTCAGTAACCTCAGATTGCTCACGACATTGCTTGCTAAGTAACCCGGGGGACGAGTGGCAACGCATGATTCGTGAACCACACAGGCGAAGAACTGTGGGTTTCAAAATTAGTGTGCCGAAAACTAAGGTAATGTGGCATATCCTCGGAACACCACTGCGGCTTGATATGTGCGGCGAGCATCTGGAAATGGTTGGATCTTACATCTACTTAGTCCATGTAGTCACCCTAACCTGAACGATAACGCTATGATAATTAGATTAATAAGAATTTCGTGGACCGCATTTGGTACGTATTCCTAGATAATGAATGACAACTCTGTATTTCCCCTAAAGGGAAAACTGCATACAGCCTCATCTTACCGGTACACACCTAAGGGAAAAAATTAATGGGCAGCTTCAGTCTGAGATGTCAGCAGCGTGCAAACGACAAAGCTTGCGGTCCCGCCTGGCTTTATCTCGTCTGGGCTAAGTTTTCGACAGGTTTGTTCGCGGGCATTGCCAGAAAGTACGAATGACACTCAGTAAACTATGTAGAGTGTTTTTTTTTTCTTCATTTCCTGTCATCCCCTTCGTAGCCGTCCGGTCGTGCGTTTCGCAGGCCCGGATCATTATGGTGACTGTTCTTCATTTGCAAAAAGTTCTGCTCGTTTCAAGGGCTCGTAAATTCGGGTCAGCGAATCTGGGATGTTTCGCCGCCGCTACACCGTGCGATATTAGGGTTCGGTCTAAAGTCGTGTGAAAGGAGAGCCGTGGCGGATTTCCTGCCTACTTCCTCTCCTTCGAGATTGACGCTCTTCTTCAGTCGCCCCATCTTTACGAGAGTGTGTTCGGTGGGGAGAAACAGGGCATTGCGTCCCTGCGCTGCCGACGCAGAGCTTTTATTACACAGGATCGGCTTGGTGACGTACCCTCCGCCTCTGTAACAATGGCGAGACTCCGCGCGGTAGGCATGAGGATCGCGGTTCGGCCAAGCGAGGACAAGCTGTGGCGATGCTATTTTGCTATATCATCTGATGAAACGCTTCCACCTTGATGCTGCACTGGGCTGACTGCATGAGCGCAAAGAAGAAAGAATCCTGAGAAAAGCCTCCGCCTGCATGTAGTAGTGGGCTGAGTATATGAGCTCGAGAGAAGCAAGAAATGCAGCTCAAGAGAAGAAATGCCCGCGCATATGTAGCACATTTGCAATTTCATAGAAGAACTGAGTACACATTTCTTTAAGGATGACTTGATGATGACGACAATTCCTTGCGCACAATCGAGCACCTTCCGCCGTATTTAAGTTTCGCCACTAAGAAACTTGGAGGCTCCATGATAGCGCTGAACTGCGTGCGAAGACGACGCAACGACCAGTGGTACGGAGAGTGATCGGTGCAACATGAATAGAGAAGAGAGCGGAGTGCGTCAGGGGACAAATGAATGTAATGATACGTTAGTAAAAACCAAGCAGAAGGAATGACCCTATACAGGGAATGTATTGAGAAGGCAAGACGCCAGTTGGTCATTAAGGATGACAGAGCAGATCTCTAAAAAATTGAGCGTAAGAGAGGGTGGCAGAAATTGACGTGGACGTATGAGATCAAAAGAACTTGTTGTTGGGCTAGTTGGTAGATCATTTCCAAAACTTAATTAGAGCGCAAACACACACACACACACACACACACACACACACACACACACACACACACACACACACACACACACACACACACACACACACACACACACACACACACCCAGGCATCAACCACGTACAGAGCTCACTTCCAACTGATTTATTCATCGCACGAATGCTTGAATATATACATGTGGCACATGCGCTCATTAACATCAGATAAAGCCAACACACACAATCAAGGCACATTTTCTTCCTGCTCCATACATCTCATAGTCTAGATCCAATGAACTGAAATTCACTGGGAAACAGAGATAACGACGGGGTGCTTACACAATGGTCCTTGTCTTTTTCTATGCAAAAAGCCTCTAACACTTCACGTGCATTTTTTTCTTGCGCTTCTGCCAAGAATCTCTGAGACAAAGAGTGACACGCCGTTCTTCTTTCTTTGTTGAACTCAAAACCAACATATTAAGAATTACTGAGCACGTTTCCGTGATGCCAAAACCTGCAAGTGCCAGCCTCAAGCGACCTAGTCTGGCCTTCTTGCAACGCAATTCGTGAAAAGCAGAGTAGCTAATTAAACCTTCATTTCAAGCGGAATTGCAAATTTCCTTGTGCGTGCAGTTCAATAATATTCGTTCACACGTTTACAGACACCTCCACTACTGATCGGCACGGTTTCATGTGTTCAAAAGGAGTTCCAAGGCCCGTTTATGCGGACTTCGTTCTTATCATGATGATTGTGGCTCGGTTAAGGTAAGGACGCTAATTTCTGCAGCCCTTGTCAGGAGAACCGCTAAGCGTCCGTGGGGGTAGGGGAAACAGTCGGAAAGAGATAGAAAGAAGACAAAAGGTGTAGTGGAGGGCTCCGGAAATTACGGTGACATGGGATTGCTTAACGTGCCCTGCACACAGGCCTCCGGCATTTTCGCCTCCATCCAAAATGCGACCACTGCGGTCAGGATCAGGACTCGTGTTTTTTGGGTGGCAGCCCTGTGCCATAACAACTACACCACTGCGGCGGGACCCATACCGCTTCCCCTACTAAAAGATACACACTCACGTCGCTCGCGGGGCCGGGTACTGTTCCACTTCGTCTCCTATTCTAACCCTTCATGACAGGCAGAACAAGCTACGTGGCGGGAGCCAGAGTGGCCAGCGTGCGCTGTTACGTAGTGTTCAGGACCTCGCAGCAGCCGTTGTGGCTCAGCATGTTTATAGCAACTGTTTAAATGTGTAGACTGGGAAAAAAGGCAATCAACATTGATGGACAGTATCTGCGCAATCTAAAGTTCGAAGGTGACATCGCGTCTTAACAGTAAGTGTCACGAAAATCATGACTGATGACCTAAACCGTGAAAGGAATGAAACAGGGCGGAAAACGAATAAGTGAGAAACAAAGCAAAAACAAAATTGTGTTTAACGGCCTAGCTGAAAAACAAGAGTTCAAAACTGGCAATGAGCCTATAAAATGTGTGAATGGGTGCGTACGTTTAGGGCAACAGGTAACAGAGGAGCCTTTTAATAAAAAGGAAATTATCCGTGGCACAAGGACGGCCCTGAGCGCATACGGAGACATTCCCATATGATGACGGGAAGCTTACCACTGGCTCTAAAGCAAAGAATATTTAATCACTGCATTCTCCAGGTACTAGCTGGCAGAAAGCTCGCTCTAACCGAAAAAAAAAAACGATCTTGCAGATTCCGCACATTGTGGCAATTGGTGTCATGAGACCCAGTCAAGGATGAGATTGCCTATGGCGAATCGCGTGGCATTCCGCCCTGCCACGGTGGTCTAGTGGCCGTGACACTCGAGCGCTGATTGGAGGGTCACGGAGGGGAAACCCGGCCGCTGTGGCTGTGTTTCTATGGAGGCGAACTGTTAAGGGGCCCGTGTACTGTGCGATGTCAGCGCACGTTAAAGAACCTCATATGGTCGAAATTTCCGGAGCCCTCCACTCTACGGCGTGTCTTCTAACGTGATTTGGGGCCTAAAAACCCAGAAACCAAATATTCGTTTGGTATTCAGCGAAGTGTTCCGAGTAGGAAAGTCTTCGTGGAAAGTGCATGAGTAGGCTGAACGGGCGCTAACCGGGAAACTCCACAGAGCCGCAGAGACTAAGTGACAGCTCATGATAGCACGCAACTTTCTGTGGCCCTCGCGTTAGAGCAGAGTACGGACATCTGTTATCGCAGAGAAATGCAGGCTACGATGGGCTGATGTCCGTCTCACAAGCTTCGTTCGTAGACGTACTCCTACAGAATGGAACAAGGTTAGACATAAGCGTGGCAAGTGTTACCAGCACATACGTATTTTATAGTGCATTGATCTGACAGCACTTAGCAAACACTACAAGCGCAGCTCAAGTTACGCAAGAACATTCGCCACGAGTGCTGGTGCATTTAGTTAGTTACTATATACTTGGCCGTGTCGGAGAGGCCGCCGTGGCCTAGCGGTATCGTGTTTGCTTGTTACCTAGGGGCGTGGGATCGATACCAGCCTACCATTTCGCTTGGTAGGTTGGCTTCGAATATTACAGCGCGTTCGCTTGTGTCTGTGCGTTTATGTTTACATTTCAATCCCGCGCTTTGACAAACTGTATGGCTTTGTTGTTTGCAACTGGGTTCTAATGATATGTTAAATGTCTATTTTAGTAGAGCCGAGCATTGGCTGTAATAAATGCGAACACCTGCTGCACATACCCGAATACCACGGACCGAGCATTACGGATATGAGCCGCACATAACGCCAGTGTCGTTCACTGTGATGTGCATGACGAGTATATCATTTTAATGACGTAAGGATCAATAACCCATACCGCCATACTTTGGCACCCTATCATACAAATCTTGGTGCATATAGGGTAAACGAGACGACCAGGAGAGCATCCAGACCTAGGCGGCGCGATATGTAGATGCGGTCAAAGTTGCTCAAGTTTGTTAGGAAATGCTTCGCATTAAAAAAAAAAAGACAAACTCGGACTAAATTAAGGAGCACGCAGCACGTAGTGGAACCAGGATTAATAGGTGTAACACTAAGAGATAGAAAGCGAGCGGAATGAACAAGGGAACAAGTAGGAACAGCTGAGACCGTTATATCAATTATAAGGGAGAAGTGGACTTGGTCAGGATACGTCATGAGGACAACAGAGAAGTGCACAGTAATAACGGCAGAACGGATACTAAGACTGAGGAAAACATAGCAGACGAAGGCAATTAATTAGGCGATGCACTAAAGTTAAGAAAGTAACATGCATAAAGTGGAATCAACCCGCCCAGAAGAGGACAAATTGGAAATCGCTGGAAGGGGATTTTTCATCGAGTAAAGGTAAAATAGGCTGACGAAGATGGCTGTGACAATGACTAAGGTCCCTACTGAAGATCTATAGAAGGGTGCCAAGCATTTCTCTACCTTTCTTTCTCACTCTCGGAATAACAATGTTCATGCGTACCCGAGGTGAGGCGTAGTTGTGTTTGCCCCTTCGACAGAAATGGCATTGGGCAGAGCGTGTGTAGACGTAAGTCAGACGACAGGAAAATACCGAGCTTGCATACATTCCCGGAAAAGGCAAAATTCAAGCCAATTCGCAGGCAACGCAAACCGCCCTAACAGCAAATTTATTTTGTATCCTTATTCTTGACATGACTTGTAAGAAATATGAATATGTAATTATGGATGTCGTGAACTATCATTTATATTGGTCATGCATTCGCACTCCGGGAAAATGTTCTGTTTCATCAAATGGCGGTTTATCAATATACCACCATTGATCATCTAGTGACGTACCGGAGCCGTGCTGAATTTTTGTCTCTCTTTATTTCTTTCTTCGCTCTTGACGCTTTGGAAATGCACCTGCGTAGACCGAACCCAAAACGTTGCGCTAAACCACCACCGTGTTGTAGAGGGCCGAGGGGAATTGTGGATACGCTTTTTCCTCTGCCGTGACACCGAGCTCATCACAGAACAGCGCCGTCCAAAAGCAACACGTTAACCATTTTTTTTTTCGGGTCAGAATGAAATTGCCGCTTCCAGAATGCATAAAAATGGTTACACCAGCTGGCACGTCGACTCGTAGTGCAACATGGCTTAGGATGGCATTTCTCGTCGGATGACGGCGAATTCTCTCCTGCTGCATAACTCAACGGCGCCGATGCGCCAGCTTCATTAAGCGGAGCGTTGTCCGAAAGAGCTGAAATGGGAAGCATTTTTCACTACCACTCCCACAAAGCGCAGTAAAGTACGCCATTGCGGTCGTAAACCACATGGGTGTATCGTGGACTGGCCCCAGCCGAACGAAACCTTTCAGTTTGACGTCAGTCACACAGCGCAGCAAAGTATTGTACCAGCCTGCAGTCAGTTCTGTGTTTGTGTATCTATATATGGTTATGATTCACAGAAGTGTGAACCTGCTCGAATGAGTCCTCGGCGCATGCGCCGTGATTGTAGAGGTGCCAGCTGTGTCCCGGCGCTCATTGGCGACCCCCGTGAAAAGGGGGAAAGGTGCGTGCACTCACCGCAGGAGGAAACACTCGGTACACGCTATCTGCTTGTGGCGCGCTATGCTTGAACTTGGAAAAACTTTTCGCTCCAGTGCGGCGTGCGTCTGCACAACAAGCCTAGCTGTGGATAGTCAAGCGAACGGCTCAATTCACGCGTGATCAGCGAAAGGCCACTGCTTGGGTGAGATTATCTTGCTTATAGTGTTTCGTTTTATTGATGACTTCAAAGGAATTATTCCGGCTTTGCTGGCGCTACCCTCAGGAGTAATTGAAGTTTGAAAAAAAAACCTAATGTTTTCTACTAATAGTGAACCGCTATTTAGTATTTTAGAATACGTTTAAATTGTTTGTTTGTTTGTCTTGTCTTTGGAATGTCTGTTGATTTCTCCAGGTTCAAGCTTCCTTCTTCTCTCGGGCGGTTTCAGACTCACCACCCGTACGCGGAATGTTCTACGGAAATAGAAATCAGTGGTCAATTGTTTAAGTAGTGGCGGATCATTTTGCTCCTCGGTTTGCTTTTGTCTTATAAACAACACGATTTCTGATAAGTCGTTGCCTGTGCATAGGCTCATCGGCTTTTGCGCTGAAAGAAATTTCAATTACTGGCTCTAGAAGCTATCGCAATGTAGATAACGGTGTAAAAATATAAAAGCAGGAATGTTAGAGAAATCTGGGTACCAACCATCCTGACACGTTTGTCATATAAGGGATCACACCACTAGTTTTGCTTTACTCACGTCTAAATAATAATAATAATAATAATAATAATAATAATAATAATAATAATAATAATAATAATAATAATAATAATAATAATAATAGAGAACAGCCTGCACGCCCCCAATACATCCAAAGGCTTCTGCCATATTTCTCTAATTATTCCGTGCCTGCGAGAACTGCTACCCCATCAGGCACACAAAGTCCATAATCTCATCCGCCCACCTGACCTGTGGCCTCCTGCTACGCTTATCGTCACTTTATAGCGAGCTTTATGAGAGGAAGTGTGAGCGCATATTTTCGGTGCCTTTGTCTTGGTACTTGTAGCGTCTATATGCTCTCTGGTTTTCGAGGCGCGTTGGGAGCAATTTGTAGCAAACACTGACGCCAATAAATCAAACGACGGTGACAGCGAGTTAGAACAGAAAGGCAGATACGCGGAAAGGCTGAAACGCAGCCGAAGACAGCCTAGTTTTAACAGCAACGCTCGGGCAACTCCCACTGCACAAACTGGAATCGACTCGCCGAGGACAGGGCGAACTTGAAGAACATGGATTTAGGCATGCATCCTGCGGAAAACACAATATAATAGGCTTATGAGGCGCCAATTCACGAATGAGCACTCTAATTATTTCGTGTAGAATGTGTGATTGATCTACATAGAGCTGATTTCACAAAGGGTTCAGAGGTTTGCAACAGAGATAGAGCATCTTAGCGTATAACGCGTTCACGTAATAAGAATTACAGTTCTTTCAAAGTGAGCAAGGGCAAAGAACGAATTAAGGAAAAAGAAAAACAGAAACAGGAAGAAACGGAAAGGAAGAAAACAGAAACAACACGCACTGCAGTGGTTTCACCATGTATGACATCATATATATGCCTTTACAATTTAGTTTAGTATTCACTATCACTTGTCTTATACTGCGACATTCTATCGAGAATTTACGCTCTCACAAGGCAGACCAGGCATGATGCGGCTGCTAGTGATATGCTTCCGTTCGTGACTTACTAATATATTTTCTAAACGTAATTATGTGTAAAACAAAATCTCTATACTGAAGGCGAGTTCGCGTTTTCATAATTGATATTCCGAGCTGAATGTTCGTATTTGATTCGTGTTTGACTATTTTAATATTCGCACGCCTATAATTTCCGCTATTATAAAATCACTGCGGAATTGACCTACATCATACAATCAACACTATAGTTGGTCTTGGATAAAACTTTTAGAGGGGCAACGACAAGTATATTTCACGCGGGTTCTCACTCGCTCTCTATCCACATGTGTTACGAGAGAAAGATAATATTGCCGCAGGTAAGTCATGCCAAGAAGCCATTCATTGCGCTGCGACATGGGAGAAGCAAAGAAGCCTCTACAGCGGAGGAATTGCTTTGCAGCCAAATGCAGTGCCTCGCCGAATGCTGCAGGGCTGATTCATGGTTATCTTTGATACAGCCAGCCACTGCGCGTAAAGCTGTTCCGTCATCTAGTGTCACCGCAAGGACACATTCACGATTTCTTAAAATAAACTCTACGATGAAAAATACAGGGGGAATAACATTGATACAATCGTACTGTAATAGCGGCTAAAAGCTATTATGAACTCGTGTCTTAAATAGTTCGAATTCACCGCTTGATATCTTACCACTCTGTTAGGGCTCAGCAATCTATGGGGACGTCTTCAAGGGCGTTCGGAGAAAATTCGCTTGGTCTGGTGATATCTCGGCAAGTCTTGCTTGATTTCCTGTTAACAGTAAAATGGTCATGCATCTGAACCGCGCATCGTCGTATATGTTGTCGCCCCTAAACTAGCTCTGCGGATATTATGACTAACGACTGACCGTGCTCGTTGCCCGCCGGAACAGTCAAACGATCAACGTTCACGAATTCCCACAATGCAAGGGCCGTGGCAGATAGAGAGTCCATTTCCCTGATTTGTACAAAACCTGGTACGCCCACTTTCGCTGGGCTTTTAGTCATCGCGCCTCTAGTCTCCCGCTCTCTCCAGTAAAACAGAGTTTTGTATAGCACAGCCTCCAGGACAGACCAAGTTCGGCGGTTACGCCAAAAAGTGCTCCGCAACCTGATTACGATATGTCCGCAGTGTGCGACCAAGGATAGCGTGATAATGAAAGGTGATACTGCAACGTCATGTTTTCTTTTTCAGCTGGGCGAATACTTCATCGTACATACGCATTACCTAAATCAGAGCCCACTTTCAAAAGCACAGCTCACGCGAAAAATATCTGTAACAGAATATATAAGCAAATTCTCGTGCTGGGTATGTGATCATCGAAAGCATCTAGCCAATGGCACAGCGCACTCAAGGTGGATACGTTTCTTCAAAAGGCTTGCCTATATAGACCAGCAGCGCTCTCATGTGGCACGGCTCACGCGTTGCTTTCGGCACGAAAGAATAAAAAAACACTAGGAGGCGGAGTCACATGATTTCGCTATAGCCTCGGCAAAGGCAACCTCCTCTGACGAGTTGTGCGCGGCTCCTGTCGGGTAGGGTTAGGCCTACGTAGTTGCCGGACCGTTCGAGGTTGCATGGACGAGGATGACACTTGACCGTGCACTAACCTACAACTTGCCTATCGAGTGACCGGGCTCCATGTCACATGATTCTCTCCTTCTGTCTCTTTCATTTTGCTCCCCAAGCTCTTGTGCCTTCCTCTATGGATTTCCCTTTCACTGATTTTCCGAAGTGTCGGTTGCTTTGTGTCTATAAGAAAGCTCAAATTAATTTCTCATCCGTGTTGATTTCACGCAGGGTGTCGTCAACGAGTGGTGCACAGCGACCAGTCTTCACCGCAGCAGTGGGCCAGCGGCGATGCAGTTTCATCCAGCTGACTATGCCGCTTTCTGCCTTCTCACCGCGTTCAGCTTCGCCCTGGGTCTCTACTACTCCGTCAGAAGGACAGACCGGAAGGCCCGCACTTCCACTCAGCCTGCTTCACCCTACGAGGAAGTCTTCCTGGGTGGTCACAGCCTTCCAGCATGGTCTCTTTCTGTGTCCCTGCTGGCGTCGGTGGCGACGGGTGTCGGCGTGGTCAGCCTGTCGGCGCATCAGTATGCCTACGGCATGCACTTTGCCTGGAATATTGTCTCCATGGTGTTCACCACACCGTTTATTGTCCATATCTTCTTGCCAGTCCTTTACCGGCTCAAGGTCACGTCCGTATTTCAGGTAAGGTGCCTGGGCCTTATTATACCCCGAAAGACTTCAACGGCACTTGCTTTTTTAACACAGTACAAGCCGCGAACTTAGGTGGTGGCCGGGGAAGGAGCTAGCGACGAACACGCATGCTCATAGGGTGAAGCAGCAGTAACAAAAGTTGCGGGAATTTCCATCCATAAACAGTATTACACGCAACACAGTACTATATATCGTACACGTCTAGCTGCTATGTTGTTTGTTGTTTTATGGGGTTTTACGTCCCAAAACCAGTTCTGATCATGAGAGACGCCGTAGGGGAGGGCTCCGGAAATTTCGACCACCTGGGGTTCTTTAACGTGCACTGACATCGCACAGCAAACGGGCCTCAACATTTCGCCTCCATCGAAATGCAGCCGCCGCGGCCGGGATTCAATCCCGCGACCCTCGGATCAGCAGCCGAGTACCTTAGCCACTAGACCACAGTGGCGGGGTTAGCTGCTATGTGATGCCACAATAAGTTTCATTTGCCCCACCACGGTGGTCTAGTGGTTATGGCACTCGGCTGTAGATCCGAAGGTCTCCGGATCGAATCCCGGCCGCGGCGGCTGCATTTTGATCGAGGCGAACTGATGAGGCCCGTGTGCTGTGCGATGTCAGTGCACGTTAAAGAACCCCAGGTGGTAGAAATTTCCGGAGACCTCCACTACGGCGTATCTCAATCAAAGCTGGTTTTGGGACGTTAAACCCCACAAAACAACAATAATAAGTTTCATTTTGAAAGCAAGTATTCCTCAAGAGTGACGAAGATCCCAGAGCGATAAAAGGCTATCTGATTTCGCAGATTTCGACATTTCTCTATTAGGTCCGTGCCAGTGCTTTTAACTAAGCCTATTTTTATAGCCAATGCAACATGATGATAGAAGAAGTTTGTGGCACAGTACCTGTAGGCAGCTGAGTTGCTTTCTGAGTGGCATCGCAAACCGACGTTACAAGATTTTCTCATGAACTGCGGACTAGCGCACAGCTTGTTAATGAGTTTGTTATTAAGCACGGTTTAAATGTATTCGCTTTAGACACTTTCATATATCTGCAAACAAATCAGTATTTACGATTTACACGTCAAAATGCATGATATCACATGAGGCATGACGCTTTTGGGACCCCGTAATAATTTTAACAATCTAGTGTACATTAACTCTCAGGTAAGTGTACGTACGGAGGCGCTCCTGCATTTTCCCTTCATGAAGGAGCACTGTTCGATCTAACTCTTCAGTGTCGGTAGTTGCTTGATGCTCGTTGAGTGGAAGAAACGCTTCGACATTTACACCGTTATTTATTTACACGTATTTACAGTTTACAGTTACGGCACTCGATATCAAATGCTAGTCCTTGGCGGCGCAAGGCGTTAGCCGCTAAGCCTCAACTGTTGTTTTTTCTTGTCTGCCACTGCAGCCGAAGATGCCAACGTGCACATATGTCTAATGTGATATTATACGTCAAGCTGGTGCATTTTGCACCTTGTATGGCTGCCTGCAGTAGACGTGCTCTGATTGAGGGTACTCGAACATCCATCTTTTCTTAGAAGACAAATTTTTCTTCCTTTCGATTGGTAGGAAGAATGCAGTGCTACGTTGGATTGCTGCGCCAATTTTATTCGAATTAACACAGCTGGGGCATAACAGTAATGTTGGCAACTGAGTATGTGTAGAGCTTAATGCAAACACTGTATAGAGTGCGAAAACGTTAAATTTCTTTCGATAACATGCAGGCCCTTCCTTCTAGAGGAAAGGCGCAGCTAATACTATTTATAGCACTGTTGAAGAGTGAAATACATAAATGCTGAAAGTACTATTAAGGTCAACACTTTAAAGCAGCAGTGAACAAGGAATAAAAGCCGTTAACCAAGACTGCTTAGAAGCACGGGGATGTGCACTGATTACTACGTTTCTGAAGTATATGTTTCAGCCACAATCTCCCGTAGAAGGTTGCAAATAGCAATAGCTGGTGTTAGTCTGGGTAAACCATTTCTATGAATTATCATTAGATATATGAGCGTAGCTTCCTTTGCTGTCCCTTCGAGCCCCATACTCACACATGAGAAGATGACCGAGCTTCAGTTATGAACCTAGTGACGAGGGCATATACAACGCTTTTGAAGTCTCCAACTCCCGCGGCATAGACGGTTTTTCAGTGTAGCCGCCCATAACATTAACGAAACGACGTCTTATACTTCTAAACCCATTCTTTACGTACAAAAATATCTACAATTCCGTGGCTTTGTGGAAAACACAAGTTGTCATTTCACAATGGAACTGTCCTTGTTTGTCAACAATGTGACGTCACGCAGAGCATCGCCATCGGCATCGCGGCGGACCAGTTTCGCAGTGGTCGGCAAAAAGCTCCGGCGGCTCCAGCAATTTGCTCGGGCTTTGCACGCGATGGTGCGGTCCCTTCCAGAGATTGCGCGCCAACGGTTTGTCGAAAAGCTGCAAGCTCGTTGAACGCTATCCGTACCTCTACACCATTTCGGAATGGAAGAATGACCCTAAACCTTGGCCAAATGTTCGGTTCTGGTACCTCGCGACCATGCCTGACCCGTACAATGCAGAGGCCATGAACCGTTACTGATCACTCGAAGCGTACGGCTTAGTGAAAGGTCACGTGCATCTAGTACTTCTCTCGAACTGGGGCACCAATGCTTTCAGTCGAGTGCTGTCATTCGGAAATCGAAGAGGAAAAAAAAAAGCAGTGCCGCTGCATTAATTTTTGTAACGCGTTTGGCACATCCTACAGCGCAAAGGCTAACCATAGCGGCCAGGTAACGCGCACAAAAACCAGCACGCACTCGGTCTAGCCGTACGGCAGCACGGAACCACGCCAAACACTGCAATATTCTGCCAACCAGGCATGGTATCCATGTTTTTCAAAGCAAACGTGACACTGTCACGGAAAAGCACCGCCATGCCCTACGCGCTGCAGGCAGCGTGCACACTGTGCACTGTACCTGCCTGGCCGGTTGAGTTGTAGCCCTCCATTTGCATTTCCGTCTTTTTTTTTTTCTGCTCAGGAAGTAAAATTTTATACGGTCGAAAACAGGCGAGACTGATACTGTCTATGGCGTCCGAAAACACAAACGAAATTTTACTTTGGAGTGCTAGTCCGACGCAAGCGCGCAGCAAACTGAGCGCGAAATGAGAAAATCTGCACAACGTTCGGAACCACCGCTTACTGAAGGAACGCTTCCGTTTTAAAGCCCGTTCAAAACGTTCACACTTCTTTCTTTGTGTTTCAGGGCTAGTCCTCTTCAAAGCAAACATGTTAGCTACTCACTCCGGATTCTCAGTGAATCTAGACGGGGCACCCGAGTTGATAAATTATACATGCTCACAAATGCTGCGGAAGGACAAACAACAAAACGCCTAAAAGCTCTACGTAACGGGCTTGCCTCTTTACTCACCAGCGATGAAATACAATCCAAAAATCGTGTTGCTGTCTGACGGCTGCTGTTTTACACTGCACACACATCGCACCCACGCTTTCCGCCGACTGTGTCGTTCAGACCTCGGAAATCGAAGAGGAAAAAAAAAAAACCGATGCCGCTGCCTTTTATCGCGCGTTTGGCACATCCTCCAGGTCGAGAGCTATCCAGTATGTCAAAGCTGCCAGGTGCACGCGAACAAAACAGACGAGTACAAACTCGATCCACCCGTACGGCAGCATGGAACCGCGCCGAACACTTCAATTTTTTGCCAACCAATCAGTTCGCACGTGCTCGCTAGGGTCACGTGGCTGACGTCACTACCCTTTCGTGACGTACCCCAGGATATCTCTATTTTTCCACACCAAAAACAATTTAACGCAACAGCGTAAGCTAGCTCGTGCGCAAAAAACCCGGCGGCGACGTGGGCTGGAAAAAATCATCCCCAACCATCCCGACCACACACACCTTCCCCCATGACGTTGATGCGTTAGTTAAAAAACTTGAAATTTTTAAATAAACATCCGTAAGGAAAATTGTAAACCACTACTAACCTAGGCGCATGATAGCTCGGATTGCAGTTCAAATGTACGATAAAACATAATTCTGTTACGAGGAGGCTTAAATATGAACCACTGTTCCAACAGTTCTAGAATACCAACAGCGGCGTTCCCGGACAGCGCCACCTATACAAAGGAGGCGTCAACCCGGGTAGGTAGCTACACAAACATCACAGAGATAACGCTCGCCCCCACGGCAATCCCGCGCGGAGATATAAACAGGATATTATAAATTGCTAGGGCTGTGCCGAGTACTCGATATTCCTCTCTTTCAAACTTTCTTTCCTGTCGCCGCCTCGTCCTCTCACTCTTTTGCCTTCATCAATGAAACCAAAGCCGGTGACTATAAAACATACATCTTGAAATATTTGATGCTGAAGAAAAGTTTGTTGCTTGAAATAGGGAATGTTGTTCTGCTGAATTATAGCGAGATGTATACTGAGGCACAACAACACCCCCTGCATCACGGGATGAGGAAACATCTACTACGTCATCTTCGTCAATGAAACCAGAGCCACGATTTCAACCACATAATGTGCTGAGGCACCAGCGTCTACAAGAGCCATGGCCGAGAGCACAACGTGCCCAAGTGCTACAAAGGCTACTTAATCTCCTGTTTCGTCTTCGTCGATGATACAACAGCCACTATTATTACCACATAAGGTCCTTCAATACTGCTGCTTCTAGTACCACAACTATGGCCGTGAACACAAAGTTAAGAAGTGATAATGCTAGGTCATAGGAGTGGTATCACGCACAAACGCTGCGTGCTTCTTTGGTAACCCAGGCTGGGGAGGAACCTCAACTTGGTTTCAAAGCCCAACGAGCATGCTCGACGGCCACGAAGAGGGACGTGGGTTCGAAGCCTCGTCAGTCCTGGTTAATTTTCCTAAAATTAGCGCGATAGTGGTTACGGACACGCTGTAAATGAAGACGCTGGTTTTGTTGAATGCCCTCTGTGAGTTTCAACGCGTTATCGTTACCTATGCGTAGGAAACCTGGAAACGCTATAGCGTTCCACTCTCAAAGGCGAAGTTTACGAGCCCTTCATGGTTTTCACCTTGGCTAGCATAACAGCACAAACACATAGCACGAAGACTGAGAAGACGCATGAGAGTGAACTGACTGATGGGGCTGGCAGTTATTCAAGAGATAATTTATTGGAATGCCGAGAGGTCGGCTTGATTAAGAGGCGGCGGACTACTAATCTGCACCTGTGGGAAAGGAAAGGAGGCAAAAAAGATGGGTGAAGTACCATGATGGGGACAGGAAGAAGTGATGCGTGTGGACATTCACAACGCCCAGTGCCTTCTTTAATGTCTCGCATCCAGCCCAGTATTCTTCAGGAAATTAAGAACTGTCTTAGTAGCGCTTGTGGAAAATGTCTTGTCGGACATTACGGATAAATTTTCTTAAAGAATTTCAGGCACTGGACCGTTGGTGATGCAAGCGGGGAAGGTTTTCGAGGTTTTTTAGACATTGCACTATCGTAGGCATTGGCTTTCAAACAACGGACAAGCGACACCAATTTTTGAACAGACATCCGCGTTGTTTGTGCAGAACTACAAGAGATTGTAGGATCGTTGCTGTGTACTAAGTAGGTGGACATTCTTACATACGTCATCACAGGTGTTTGCTTCTAATGACTACTAAATGGAAATTTTATTCACCGGTTATGGTACTCGGCTGCTGGTCGCGGATCCCGGCTACGGCGGCTGCATTTAGATGGAGGTGAAATGTTGAGGCCCGTGTGCTCTGCGATGTCAGTGCACGTTAAAGAACCCCAGGTGGTCCAAATTTCCGGAGACTTCCACTACGGCGTCTCTCATAATCAGAGCTTGTTTTGGGACGTTAAACCCAACAAATCAACCATATTTTATTCACCATACGGAAGCCTCTTGCAAGAAGTCTGGCACAAAAATCTTCTTTTTTTGGCGACTTGTGCAAGAATTCTTATTTATGAACGCCATGCTCCATTGGAAGGATAACCCGAACATAAGAAGTTCAACTACGCAAAGGAGGGTTCGGCGCAAACGAGAAGGCTACTACGCTTCTAAAAATTTCAGGCAGTGCTGGCTTTAGAAACGAGATGTCACGCTTTCTTATGAGCTCTGACAGGCAGCAAACGCATACCGAGCATGCATTGCTGCACTGGACTCTGATGGACGAACGGGCAAGCGTTTGCTGTGTCACTCCACATACGGTACCAATTAGCACGCTTTTACGTTCGCTCTTAAATGGTCCCAACTCAACTTATATACCCGAGAGTTCAGGTCTGCTCATGTGGAATTCGTGGGACATGAATGCCAAACATGAACATTAGCTGTAGTCGTGAAGCTAGTAGCTTTATTCCGCACTTGGCGTATAATTCTGTCTTCTTGCGTTGTTAATGCGTGTTATCTCCAGTTTGAGTGCTGTAATTCGCCACACTGTACGGGCTGCCGCAAAATGCAATTCGGTACTGCATATTTTTGTATGTTTTATTCCATCTTGTAGTACCTGAGGATGCGCTTCGGGAACGCAGTGGGAATCTCAGCTTGTGTCATCTACTTCTTTTTCAGTGTAAGTAATGCGAGAATTCTTAGATAATATTTGCGGCATATTGATGTGTTCACTGAGAACTTGTATTTTTTTTTCTAGCTATTATAGACCACGGTAAGGTAGATAACATAGCCTTGTGGACAAGCAAATCTAACTACCCTCATTATTTGAAATAGAACAATAACGGGAATAATTTGTCATTATAAACTTCGACTCCCCTTTCCCTCTCCCCCTCCTTAGATATGCTACGTGCCTAAAGGCGTCCTATGTGACTTTAAATTTCTGATACCTTACGTAATGGTGCAGCGCAAATATGCACATAAAACGCGGAGAACAGGTGGCGTAGGACCTATGTTTGTTTCTCGTTTGTATCCGCGCTGAAACATGACATTGAGCAAGCATCAACTAATGCAAGATGAAGTCCTCTTGCGATATCTTGCTCGCTTGCAGTGGCTTGACGCAATTGCATGCTTGCAGTTTACTAGATGCATGCTCCCTGTTAGCCTGAGCTTTGGCTGCAGGTTGTGAACTTCGTTCTGAAATCGTGATTTCTCTTTTCGCATCCTTTCAGCTAACATTAGGCGCTGTGAGCATCTACAGCGCCGCAGTTGGAATGTCAACAAGTACGTCTCTCAACATTCTCGAATTCCAGAGTGCCAAGTAGAAATGTCATACTTTTTCACCGCAAGATCCGTTGTTCGACACTAGCCTAAATATGCAAACGGACTCCCCAAATGCTTCAGAATATGAATATGTAGGAAGTAAAAGATTTGCCAAGTAAAAGATATAAATCTGCTATGCTAGAATTTTCTTCTAGGTCTCCACGAGCTGTCGCTAGTGCAATGTACTCTAACATCTGTGCAGGCTATATTCAGGTACAAAGATTCCCAACAGACAATTTTCATCCAACAGCATTGACGGCTTGCTAAATGCGATCAGATGGCTTCTCGCAACTCATACACGACCTATTTTATATTCTGCGCACGCAACGCGATCTTTGTTTGAACATTATTGTAGTAACTATAATGTGCGCGGTTTCTTTTTTATGGGACATCTGAAGCGACATAATATAAGTTATGGATGCGGAGTGTCGTTGCAAAGTTAGCTGAATGTACATACGCTGAAGGTGCTCCTAAGAGCAGCAGTCCTAATAGCTATTACTGGCTGTGCTTTCTCGCAAGTGCTCGGCCTACCTCTACTCTTGTGCAACGTGGTGATCGGCGTACTTGGAACTACCTACACAGCACTGGTAAGCATCTGGGGCTGACGTCTTCCTCCGTGGCTTTGCCAAGTGTCCATCTTCGAAACCAGATCAGATATGCTAATTGCTTACTTTTTGAGGAGGTTATCTCACGAAGAAAGCGATCTATTCATGTTTATGCAAAGTTATTAAAAGGCTCACATATATACTTTAACAGCATCATACCGAAAGCTAACTCCAAATTCAAATCTCTGAAATACGAGCTTCCGCTAGCCTCGTCAAGCGGACCTCCTCTCTTGGCTCGTGCGCGCTTCTTCTCGGGTTCGATTAGGCCCACGTAGTTTCCGGGCAGCCCGGGTATTCTTGGACCAGTTAAATTCAAGTAGTGCTTGACCGGGCCCCGCCACGGTGGTCTAGCGGCTAAGGTACTCGGCTGCTGATCCGAGGGTCGCGGGATCGAATCCCGGCCGCGGCGGCTGCATTTCGATGGAGGCGAAATGTTGAGGCCCGTGTACTGTGCGATGTCAGTGCACGTTAAAGAACCCCAGGTGGTCGAAATTTCCGGAGCCCTCCACTACGGCGTCTCTCATAATCAGAACTGGTTTTGGGACGTTAAACCCCACAAAACAACAAAACATAGTGCTTGACCGGACATAATCTACCGCTTGCCTCGCGCGTGAACGGGGTCCACTTCCTGTGAATACATTAGCACGCCTCAAGTTCACCACCTGACGCCCTTTCGTAGCATTTTTTCTTCGCCATGAGAGCGCGTGGCGACATGCCCGAACTAGTTCGCGCCAGCTGCCTCCACCGATAGAACGAGCTTCAAAGGCTGCAATTACGACAGCCCGCACTTCGCCACGCAATGTCGCCAAGCGGGGCTGGTGTAATATTGACAGTAGCCCCTGCCTTATGGAATCCTGGTTTTGTACCGCTTCGAACATTTTCACCTGTGCCAGTAATGGCCCAATATTTAAAAAAATACCCTTGTGGCATAGCGCCACAACATGAAGGGTCTCTAATTTTTTTTGTGTGAGACAGATTTAGCTGCTCGTATGAAGTGCTGCGCATTAGAGACCACCGCGCGCAGTGCACATCTGCATATCTAACATACACAGCGACTCACTGTACTTTGCCATCGACGTCTGTTCTCATAGCTTTCTGTATCTGTGTCTATCCCTTTTGCCTGTACACCTGTGAGGAGCGGCAGGCTGAAGAGACTCACTCTTCAGGGCGACCTCTCATCATTTCCTTTCCTTAACGGCTATCTTGTTCTTTCCTCATTGTATAACCGAAATTCACCATGTGGCGTGTTGAGCAGCCCTTTAAGAGAGCTAGCTTTTTACTCTTTAGTTTGCGTACTGCCTCGAAGCTTATTCTGTATTATATTGCGCGTCTACATCATTTCATGAACTGTCGCCCCTCGTTTGCTGTCGTTTCAATATCGCAGGGTGGTCTTCGAGGAGTCGTATGGGCCGATTGCGTCCAAGGCCTCGTGCTGTTCGCAGCGCCGTTCGTTATCATTGCGAAGATCTATTACGATTCGGCGCACGTTGGAAAGCCGCTAAGGCCTCTAAGCGACTTCGACAGCAAGGATCACGTGCTTAAGTGAGTACGCGAGCTTGAAGACCGTTATGTTAACAAATAAGGAGAAACTGCCCTGCGATATATTATATCGCAGGGTAGTTTCTCCTTAATGCTTAAGCTTTAACTTTTGAGTTCAGGTGCTGTCCAGGCTATTGAGCTCACCAATGCGCCATTACTGCAATAACTAAAATGGCGAAATACCACCGAAGTGAGTTATACCTAACCGCGAGATGCAACGTCGGCGGGGTCGAGCCAGAGCTGGGCACAGAGACTCCTAAATGTGTTGTGAAGTATATATCTCAATGTACATTTGCTGGAGAGCTAAAGTGTCTAAACAGCATATACTGAGGTGCATTTGTTCTACACGTTACTGGATATTTCAGAGATACTTTTGGAAAAAAAGACAGAAACGTGCATGTAGCGATATATACGAATGCACACAGAAGAATAGATATGGCGAAATGTTTTCTTTTTTTTGGGGGGGGAGTGGTGATGCTCCACAAGGCTATTTCTAATGCGGCAGCCTGATGAAAGGTTGAAGTCAAGCATATCGTTAAAACACCAACTAACGCAGCTAAATTAAAGGACTCTATATTGTCACGCGGTCTTCATGACGAGAGGTGCAGGAGCTTTCAAAGCGTTGACAGGCAAGCTGTTTATTTTGCGAAAATATGCCCAGAAAATAATCACTCAGCGAAATGACAGGACCATGAACCGGCGTCGGCGGATCATAAAAACTAAGAAGCGCTAAAATACGCCCGCTCTTGGACATTCGTTAAAGCGCGTTCGGGCAATATATAAATGAGTTTTAAAAGGCACTCAAATGTGCACATCGGGCATGCACTGTGTGTAGAACGGTCCACACCATTCCCGAAGTAGCGTGCAACATGTGCGCGGCCGGCGTTGTGCGTCGCAAGAAAATTATTATAGCTATCCACGTAAACAAAGCAAAACAAGAGCGCGTGTCAGTATATTCATTTTAAACACAAGATCTGTTTTGTTGAGAAGGTTGTTAATTTCAGTCAAGCAACTGCAGCTTCCCCTATTGTTTAGATGGCTTCGATTATGCCTAAACACAAGACTCGCGAACAAGGAAAGCGTCTCTGCTGCTGAAGAAGAGCAGAAGTCTGTGTCATGAAGAATAAATGTTGACTTAATGGCTAGGAAATCCCTGCAACATAGGGATACCTCTTCTCGGCTCTTCTACGTCACAAAAACAGTTACACTCTCCCTGGCGACATTTTTAACTGCTAAAAAACGGATGTGCATCTATCTTCAAATTCAAAAACGCCGGAAGCACAGTTTTGCTTGGCTCTACAACAAAGTCTTGTTTCTCTCTTCAAACTGGTCAACTCATTTCCTAAAAGAGAGTAACGTTAGACCCGTTTTATTAAAATCTTTACATCACAAAAATTCGTCACATACGAGATACAAATAAAAATTTGTAATCTAGTCTCGATACAGAAATATATGTACTTAAAAGTATCCCTAGTAGACTATCGCGACATCCTGGTACCGCGATACTGCCGAGCCGCGGGCCCAGCATCTGTAGTACAGTAGTGGTGACGATTGCACTCACTAAGAACGTGTTGCGAGAATGTACTACAGTCGGCGTGAATATACCCCAGCCGTCACACACATACCTATGTGTGAGCTACATACTACGTAGCTCACACATAGCTTGTAATGACTTCTCGCGATGTTCTGTCGCTCGCGCGACTTGGCGGTGTCGAGCGACCGTTTCGAAATATGAAAAACAAAACCAGCGCAATAGAGCCAGGGTGATCGAGTAGGCAACCTGTCGCGTGGGTGCACGTTTTGCGGAACATCACGTCGCCGTCGCCCAAGAAATCTCGCGCATGCAGTTTCTCTTTTATGCTTCCGAGTGCAGCGTTTCTGCCCAGATGGCCAGAACAGCGCTGCGTGACGCAACGACCATATTGCGATCTCTCAGCTAATTTCTCATTAAAGTGTAAAGTTTGTTTTTCGCATCATATGCGGTATCCGGGACCCGCTGCCTCCTGCTTCGTGGTGCCATTCGGTACCTTGCCTCTCAGCCGCCACTCGAACTTGTTCTTGTTCCGCAGACACTCCTTCCGCATCTTATGTTGGCGGAAAGTGGGGTGAGCAAGGTGGCTTCGCTGCGGCACCTCGATTCATGAGTTTCGCTCCATTGCGAAGGTGCCTTCCTTTGTTTGCAGTGAATTTGCACCGTCGGTCACTGGTATAGCAGCATATCATGCTGAACTAGGCACGAGCTACTCGACATTGAACCATACCGCCAACAGTGATGACGCTCAGTATGTGCTGCATCGAATTGTCGTCCAACCAAGCCAAATTGCCGAACTGCTCGCACAATCTGCAAGTACATTCATCATTGTCGAATGCTGCAGCAGTGCAGTGCAGTGCTTAGGACAACAGTGGCGATGAGGCAGAGGGTGACTTCGTTACCGTGGTCTAGTTTTGTTTAGTTCGATCAAGGCGGCGCAATTTGAGCGCCATTCTACTACGCTTCGCCCATGATCGAGAGATAGCACAGGGCGCTTGTAATGCTCTTGCATTCAAATTTTACGATTCCGGCACTTCCACTTGCTTTCAGTGATAAAGCAACGTTTCATTTCTTTCTTCAACTCTTTGCACCAGATTTGAAGCGGACCCCAGCAGTGACGAGACCGTGTGGGCCAACATGGTGGCCACCATTCCATTCCACCTGGTGCGTGAAGGCATGGATCAGATGGTAGCCCAAAGGTTCCTGGCTGCGAAAAGCATCAAGAGTGCTCGCAGGTTGCGTAGCCTTGTCTCAAACAGTTCGCACCAACGTTGTCATAGGCATGCACGAGGTTCTCTGTGTTGGGGGCGCAGAGGAACGGAGGATAGTTGCAGCGCACCCATTTCCTTCTCAGCGCCGACACCGCCCCCTACCTATGACCACAGGGGGGACATTCCGGTCAAGACAAAGGGCACTGGCTGTGTAATGGGTAGATTTAGCACCGCCCCCACCCCCCACCCTCACCGCCTTCTTCGGATAATTAAAGAAAGGGGGCGTCCCTCGTCCTCCCATGCCCTCCCTTTGTGCACGTCTGTGAGAGTCACTGCATACAGTCTCTTACTTTGCCAAGGACAAATTCACGCGAGAAACAGAGTACTCTTAAATTCTATCCTTGACGACAAAGTTATCGCCTTTATAACGACGTTACTATGTAGACATGACGATGCTGAGCCATAAGTCTTATCGTTATCTTTACAGGGTTGTATGGGCGGGCAGCGTGATGGTGATGTTCTTTATCCTGACCATATCGCTGACAAGCTTGGCGCTCACTTACTGGTACCGGGACTGCGATCCCATGCTGTCCGGCGCCATCACTCGCTACGATCAGGTAAGCCACCGTGCGAGCGTCTGTAGCAGCAGACTCCGTTTTCATAATTAGGAATTAATAGTGCACTATAGCGTGCAGAGTCTAATGAACAGCCAGAAAACTGGGTCAGTGACATGAAAACAGATGTAAGAAATGTCGTTCCAAATGTTCTTCAGACATTGCTGTTTGTGTAACAAAAGTCTGGAAGTTCTACAGGCTCCTTTACGTGCCGTAACGTTGATAATAATGCGCCGAACAGAGCGGAGAGCGGAGCACGCAAACATGCCGCGAGGAGGAATAAAATGATCATGGCGAGAAAAAAATCGGAACCCTTTACGTTTCGTGCCACTCGAGGCACACCTAGAGGGAAGCATGATAGCAATATATAATTTGTATTGCATGATGTGAAAATGCGGTATATTTGCCTCCGTTTTTCGTAACTTGTTGGTTATGCGATCGCAATAAGACGCCTAAAACTATAAAGTAATCCATGAACTCTGGACTTATCTACCTCTCACCTTCTCTACTGCAATTTTCCTGGCTGCTTCTTGCTCTTCTACTTTCTTCCTATTTGTCAGGACCAAAATCTCTGGTCACACTTTTCATTAATAAACGGCAAGTGCAGCGGCGCCGGACTAAGCATCAAGTTGGTAATCTCGTTTTATCCACTTTCCTATACTAAACACCTTAAAAAAAATTCGGAACCTTTTTGGTCACCTTCTGCAAACAAAAAACCTTAATTCGTACCACTCCTCCCATAGAACAAACAACTACTTTCACCGCTTAACTACCCCTTCTGGCTTAGTCTCCGATAATTTTTGGGGGCGAAGCTCCTTAGGGTGTGGGTCGTTCCCTCCTCCGTATGTATGTAGCCACCTCTAGTTGCCGGCGATAGATATAAGTAAAAGGCGCTTAGAGCATTGGTGGCGCAAAAGTATGGAGCAAACAAAAGCGAAAGGTAGTTAGGGTAAGATTGTTTCATCACAGAGGAACGATAATAGATAAAATAAATAGACGAAGTAAGAAATTAGTTGTGAAAATATGTGTGATTCGGGAAAAGAAATGGTTGTAAACGAAAAAGAAATAAAGCTAGAGCTTGGTGGCCCGGCCACCGCCCCGTTATAAAGGGGACGCTCCTAATATCCATCCATCCATCCAGCCACCTCAAGTTTATGAACTGCAGCATAAACTTGACTCCCCGAGTGTGTGGTACATTTAAAACTCGATTTAACGAACTAATTTGGCCCCCAAATCAGTTAATAACGAAAATCACTAGGATTGTAGTCCCCTTTCCTCCGACCGAGGACGAGGCCGAGAAGGCGCATCGTCAGAAACTCAAGCAACGACGACGCTTTGGAGAGGGGATCGTTCGTCTCGTTGGAAGAGTTTCTCGCCACCTTCGACGTTTTCGACGTTTTCGACGTTTTCGACGTTTCTCGCCACCTTCGATCATTTCCCCTCAGGAGCTTCGCCCACTCATCATCATTCACCCCGTGGATATGCTGCGACTTTTTTTCTTTAACCGCAAACATTGGCTTTTTACTTAAATTACTTTTGAGCACCACCCCTTTTCTTTTATTTTTGATTGGTTTAAGCCCGATATAGCTCTTGGGGGCGCGGGCTTCCCCCATTTTTCATTTATGTTTTTTGTACATTGGGGACACAATTAGCTATGGACGTCATAGTAGACCTCGACGTCTTATAAACGTATGTGTTTTTTTTTTTCGGACAACACCTCCAAAACCAATCATGTCGCTTAAAAAAATTCTGGTTCAAGTGCAGACATTTTATAGTGCAGTTGGATTTATAGTGCGAAGTAGGATGGGTGGAAGTCTCCCCTGCTGCCTGTCCGTCGTTGGTTGTGTTGTCTCGAGTTGAAAGATGGAGACCAGCCTTTTTCTCACACAAACACAACTTTACTTCATATACACGACAGTATACACACATTTACAGAAAGTAGCCTCGGTGGGTAGGCCTTAGGTGGAACCATCGCTTCCATTCGGCAGAGCCGACCAGTGTGCATAGCGCTGCTCGTGCGACCAGAACGAGCGCCAGGATTCGTGCTAGATGTCCTCTCTAGAACTATCCGCTTCGTCGTCACCAACCTTCAGCCTTCCTTCCAACCTCTCTGACAGGAACGAGGGGCCACCTTTTAAACTACTGGTTGCTCCACCTCTAAATCCCTGACGGCAAATCAGAACCGTTTTCACATTGAGCATTCCTACCTCCCCTTCTCCTTTTACTGCACACTTGGCGGGAGAAGAGGGAGGTCAGTGGCGAAAACGCTGCAACACACAGACATCAAAAGAAACATACAGACATCAAAACATACAGAACCGAACTTGGAAACATACAAAACACAGCCGTCCAAACCGGCAGCTAAAAGAGACACGCGGAAACGACCATGGAAACATACCGAAACGAACATCCCCGCTGACTTCAACCCGTGAACAATAATCTTGACCTCCACTCTGCCCCTCGCTCGAACGTGCTCTTGACAAAGGAACGCTCCGCGGCGACGCGATGCTCTGGCCAAATGCATTTTAACCAGCTGGTTTCTACAGGCATTCTTCAACAGGCTGCCCGAACTACACACTTCCCAGAGACTTTCAAACACCTGCTAAGCCGGTTCCCAGAGGTCAACTGTCCTACTTACATTGTTCCAACTAGAAGAGAAGCTCAGGGGAAGATGGATGCTTGAATCGATGAACAAATCGCGAAGTACGATTAATAACTGGGAATGTCGCGGGAGCCTGGATCCCGCGAGGGAACAGGGCGAGGGAACAGGGAATGCCGCGGGAGCCTGGCTCCCGCGACATTCCCTGTTCTAAATCGTACTTTGCGATTTGTTCATCTATTTACATTGTTGTACCACGAATTGTTACTATGGCTGTCGGCTTCACGGCATGTACGCCACGTGGTTGTGCACATTCGCCGGCGCGGACCACCATATCGGACTACTGTAACCTCGGGCTTTTTTGGGCGACCTTTACAAACACTATAACACAGGTCTGTCATTCAGGTAATTCGCTTACTGAAACAACTATAGTTAGATTAACCAACAATCTAATAAGTTAAAAAGACGACTGCACTAGCACAGAGTGCAGGCTGCGTAGGACAGCTCTGGTGGAAAACTAAGCTGTCAGACATAAAGCGAGTACTAGCACCATTGTTGCTAATATTCACCGTTGATTTATCCAAGCGGCTGCCATCCTATTGTAGTTTTACAAGCTACTGTTCTGTATCTTGCCAAGTGACCTTCCTTTTTGAACGAAATGGTTTCCTTAAAGCGGAGGCTACACCCGTTTTTCTTGCAATATGAAGCAATAAGAGGGACCACCAGCTCTCTTATCTCATAATCCTCTACATGGTTATATTTGTACACATTAGTCAAATAAAAGTACAGCTTTTTCGCTAATGTGTACACGCCAAGAGCACTTGTGCCAGATTGTAGAATAATTGGGTACTGTATACTTCTAAGGAAAACGAGCCATGTTACAGTCAACACACAAATGTTTACGGACCGCGCGAGCAACAGTTCTGTCGCGACACTTGCACGATCTGCCTGCGATCGGTAGCATCGCTACGTTAAAGGAGCGTACCTACTTAAACCTACCGTCTGTCTGTTTTCCCACTGCGTACGCATACCTGTTACCTTTCCCTCTTTAGCGCGACGCACTCTTTGGCAGCCGAGGCCACAGGCTTATATCTCGGTAACCCATCCTGAAACTGATATGTCGTCATCGGCACACCGGTCGAGTGAGGCTATGACGGCCGTGATACCGTTATCGAGGCAGATATGTGGCGTCCTTATCGCTGACGGGAGCTATGCCTACAGGCAAAAACCTATCATCGCTGTGCGCGGCACAGCGACGAAATTGACATGCGGGCGACTAAGAAGACTACACTCCCACGGAGCGCCCATGGCGCCTATAGGCAGGGTAGTCTGCAAACTTTTGTGCTTGCAATGTTTGCAAACTTTTGTGGTTGAGTGTACTAGCGTCAAGTCGTAGTGCGTGATCATACTGAATAAACGTGGCCCTGAATTTTTGTCGCTTAGGTGGTTCCTCTCTATGTCGCCGAGAACTTGGTCGGTGTGGCAGGCCTACGTGGCATCTTTCTTGCAGGTCTCGTTGGAGCATCTATAAGGTAGGTTTTCTGACACTTCTAGTTCCAGAATATGTCTATTTAATAGCATTGTTAGCAATCTTCAGCTGCTGCGACATTTTAGATATGTAGATGTTCCTGTGTGCATTTGATACGAATAATGTTTGCGGAGACGGCAAGGGTTAACCAAAGATTAGTTCAGTGACTCATCAGGTGAACGGGAGAAATACGGGCGCTAATGGAGAAAGCGAAGTAGGCCTCGGGTTGTGATCTTGATGTTGTGATCTTGCTTTTCAGTGGCATTGTCAGTACCATAGAAGATAGGGTTGTTCAGTCTGCCCAGAAACAAGCCAATAATTTTGAAGAACGAAATCGATCACGTGATAGTGGCTTTGTGCATCTTATGCGGCGAGGACACCACCGCCCCGTCGTCAAACATACGCTGCTGGAACAAGAAAAGTAAAAGTGTACATATCGTCCGACGAAGCATGGAGGTGTGCGAGGTTTTCCTCCCATCGCAGCGCTGATTTGAGCGCTAAGTGATCACCACTTTCTGTTTGACCGCCCGCCTGCTGCGGTTAACAGCTATATAGGTAACGACGTCAGAAACATAGGCTAGTTCGCCTTGAAAAATTAAAAAAATAATCATTCCTGGAAACATTGCATAATTTTTGTCAGTCCAGCTTAAAAAAACATACCGTGGAGAACGTGTACTGAAAATTTCATTTAGATCAGTGTACATGGAAAAGTCGCCTGATTGAAATGTTATCCAAAGTGCATGCTCATTGGATAAAGCTGAGGAAGGAGAAAGTAAATTTCTTTTTTTCGAAAATCCTTTAGGAGTACTGCGAAGTTCCAAACTCGGCGTAGTCTAATCATAAATCTCGGTAATAAAACGCGCGTCTTTTTTTTTTCCAGCACTGTTTCCTCCGTAATTAACTCCCACGCGGCCACGTTTTACGTGGACATCGTCTCACCATACGTCGAACTGGGGGCGCGACAAGCCATGCGGGTTACGCACCTTTTAGGTAAGACGTATTCAAGTAGTTCAAGACGCAGTCCTACGAACGGACATGTAGGCAATACTATAAGGAAATGTCGAAATTACATTGTAGTCCGGAATTCACAGCACCAAGGATAAGTTCTTTTATAACGCGAAAGTATTTTATGCCGGTGTCCACCAAGAAATCGATGATGTACTTGAGTAACGGTCGTGCATCATCATTCAAAATCAAAAAGTTCCACCCAGTGGTATTCGAAGCCACATTCAGCCGGGATCCGACGAGAGGAGCTGGAAGTTCTACCGATACACCACCGCAAGATTGCTCGTACAGGGAATGGTATAACCCTTAAGTGTTCATTACAGCGCTTCAGAAGCTGCAAATAATTGTCGTCCGGTAAAAGTAAAGGTGTTTAGTACAGTGAACTAAACACTATATAGTGTTTAGCAAGTATTATTACTCGTTTATTAACATCGCCTCCCTTATACTGCACTCTTGGTTCACTTCGGCTCGCTCCTGCGGTACTCCCACCTAGGAACAATAGATAGAGAGAAGCATATTGTAGTGATAATTCGCGCTGGTAGTGAGCGCTTCGGTAGTCTTCGCGCCTCCACCGTTGGCGTCACGACGGTGCATTCCTCTGGCGAAGTAGGAGCGCGGTCGCTACAAAATTTGCTTGCGCGGCGTGAGTTGCGACGCGCACTGCTCCAGGAACGCGAGGACGGCAGTCGACAATCAAATGATTGGTATTTCGTTGCAGTGTGCTGTGTTTTCACAAAACGATTTGCTGACAACCCGTTCGGTTTCATTTGCAAGGTGTCACTGTTTGCGGACCCTCCTTCTTTATGGCAGGACTGCGCAGGGCTGTGGCGCGTGAAATTCATTGTTTCTGCAGCAGTGTGAGTCGTTCGAGAATTTTCCCTTTTGCACAGCTGTCGAGAATCCCTGTTGCATGAACGTGTTCACATGTTCACAGCGCCCAATCCACCTCCCGCCCCTTGGTTCTCCAGATGGCCGCTTATGCGTTCCAGAACTTGGCGAATACAAGCTTCACTTTCGTGTTATACAGATGCCTATGACAGAAGGATCAACCGCATTTTTAGATAAACGTGTTCGTCATACAACAGCGTATGCTGCACTCGGTGCATGCGCGTCATTTTAAGGGCGTAGCGCTTCAGGTGCTCGCCTCGTCGACGACCGGTCGCCCCCCCTGTAGCATAGTGACGCTTCCCGCAGTTCCCGCGACGCGCAAGAGAGAGCACCACCGCGTCACCGAGCGCGCTATTTCTCTTCCCCCGGCACTACTCCCGCGCACCACTAAGATCGCAGGGTTGCCAGTTCTGCGCAATCTTTCAGGTTTCGCAGCAGTGGAGCTATTTAGCTGCCCACTCTCTGATACAGCGGCGGTGGCAGTTCCCAACTTCTGCTATTTGGACACTTCCTCCCTTTGTGGCCTTTAACAAGTGCTCGCAGCTGTGGTGGTATCTAAGTTCACGTTGACATCTTCCATCTGCTCTGATTTTACTCTCTGACGTAGTGAGCATGAGCCTAAATTCAGGCATCCCCTTGTTTTGTCCTTCTCTTTTCGATATACGTTCCTGCAGCTTCTGTCAGTGTTGCATGGGGCATGCACCATTGCACTGCAATGTGCACTAAAATGAACCCTTGCGATCTTTATCAGCCTCACATAAAGGTCAGCTGCATGTCGTTCGACTGCATTCCGAGTGTAAGAATTTACGATATCGGCGACGACATGTGCAACCGCGCAATGCAGGGTGTAAAGTGCTTGCTTCGCTGTCAGTTTTCACCTGTTTTAATGATAATTTGTGGTGTTTCACGTCTAGAAATTATGCTATGATTATGAGAGACGCCGTAGTATAGGGCTCCAGAAATTTCGACCACCTGAAGTTCTTTTACGTGCACTGACACCACAGTGTACATGGGCCTCAACATTTCACTTCCACCGGAACGAAGCCGCCGTAGCTAGGATTCGATCCCGCAACCTGAGATCAGCAGAAGAGCACCATAGCCACTAGCAAATTCTATTACGCAGCTCTGCCAATAGCAGTTGCGTTAGGCGTATCCTTAATCATTGCTTATGATCTGCTCACTGAAGACAAATAATCGCCTGTGAAGGGTTGGCTATCGTTCTATTTCGACGCAATATACACAGTGTGGTACACCTGTGGGCAAACGTAAGGCCGTGAAAAATGGCTGAATGCATTGCATGCAAAAGATGGCCATCAATATTTATTAAAGCGGCGCTGGAGCTCTTTTTGAACATAGCCGGAAACACCGTCAGTTAGGGGTGGTCATGTGGGCATGTCAGTGAAGTGTTATTGCATTACACGCAGCAAGTAATTTACAGTCTGGCTTCGAATTGCAGTTGCAAAAAGCGTATTATGCTTTCAAAAAGTCACATCACGGAGCGCATGGACTGCGTGCCATGGGCTGATTCGTGGACGCTGTGAGGCGCCGGAACGTCCCCGCGGTGACTCTGGAGGCGGCAGCCTGTCGTCATTCGTGAAGCTCTAATGCGTCTAACAAAGAAATGTAGATCCAATCCACGCTGTGAAAGTGGTTGGACAGCAAAGCTGTAAACTACACCAACCAAAAATACCCAATGCGGCGTCGCTTGAATTTTTTCGCCTGCATTTTCAACGGCATGCTTACACTCGGCGTCTTGTGCGAGAGCTGCTGGGTTTTGTCTAAGACGCTGCTAAGCAGCAGGCCGAACTATATCTTGCAGTCATCATGAGAAATCACATATCGGCTTATGCTGCAGTCAGTGCAGAAATAACAGTGGGCAGAGCAGCCAAGACAACGAGCAAGCGTACGATACACCCAATGCGGATGGGGACCAGAAGAATAGAGCTGCTGCAGGAAGAAACGTATACACTACAACACCGTCGCGGCATGCAACCATACCACGTGATAGACAAACAGTGCAGTATAGATGCCACTGAAACTACAACTGTGCCACACCGTTGGCGGAGAGTGAAGCTAGCACACTACATTTGCCACAACAAGAAAACGTAACATATATGCTAGCCATAACCAAAAAATGGCTGACGTCGCACTTATTGCGCTAGGTGATAGCTAGGGTAGGAAAAAAAAGGCTGGTCGGATTGAATGGTGGCGCATGGAGGGTAGCGTTAGATAGTACTCGCGCGCCTTGGTTAAGCGATGGAATGGCAAATATGACCTACACATATTCACGTCAACGCAGCAGGATGTTTCAGCTGCAGCTTCTTTTTGTTTTGTTTTGCAAGGTGTTCCTTTGTTTTCGCGAACACGACCACGCACTGAGCCTTTACGTGGCCAATATTGCCTCAGTGCCAACAGCACTGCAGGCGTTCGCAACTGAAATGCACTTGTTGCGACGAATGTATTTATTGGGAATTCGTGCCATGTTTCCGCTTGTGATTGTATGCCGAGCGGGGGTGAGTTAAGCTGCATTTAGTCGGCTTTTACCCTGCCATCCTTGCTGTTTATATATGTTGGGTAATTACATGGCAATGTACTACTACTACTACTACAACTAATAATAATAATATAATAATAATAATAATAATAATAATAATAATAATAATAATAATAAACATCTAACTTCAAATAAATTACTTTTGCATTTGCGCACACTGCCTGCCGTTTCGCGGGATAGCAACGACAGCGTGGTGCGTCTCTCTCTCGCTCTCTCTAGCGATTTGTTCTATTAACTTATACGTCTCCATTTTTCTCTTGCATTAATCTCAATGCAACCGACCTCACAGAATTCGGAAGCGGCACGCTGATGACGGCCTTTGCCGTCGCGGTGCCTTACGTAGGAACAGCGACAAGGGTAAGTTGACGAGTGTTATAAAATTGTTCAATTTCGCGCCAGCATTTGGCGAACAGATAAGCTGTAGTCCAAAAAAAAAAAATCTCCATGTCTAGCACAGTCACATGCTAAAAACTCACAAATTCAGCCAACCCAGCACGTGCTCTCTCGAAATATGTAAGTTATAGGGTTGTATGTATGTGCCCAATATTGTAATCCTGCATTTTTGACATTGTTCAAGTAAGACTAAAATAGCTGAATAGCTCCGATTACTGTAGCGTATTATCTTCAGAAACATCTGCTAGTCAAATCTTTCACGGCACAACACTGCCTATAGCGATTAAAAATTACGTGAACGCATAGTTCTTGTTGGAAGCGTTTTGATTTTTCTTTTTTATTATCGAAACGTTGCAATGCTTTAAGGCCGTCTTTTTTCTTCGAGGTAACGAATATCTATCAATCTATGCAGCTTTCATCTGAATGACATATATTAAGCTCCCTGTACCACCAGTCATAAGCGTAGTAGCTAGATGTTCGGCAAAATGAAGCATTACTTTATTGATATTTTATATTAGTTGCCTTTCGTACATGCTATTATGAGAGAAACACCGGCAACTAATTATCTTCATTTTTAAAACCAGATTCTCATGGCGTTGTACAGCGGGGCGTCTGGGCCATTCGCCGGACTGGTGATCCTTGCAATATGTCTTCCGTGGAGCACCACTAAGGTAAGCCTGGAGGAGACCCAGGACCCTTTATGAAAGAATACTATATATATATATATATATATATATATATATATATATATATATATATATATATATATATATATATATATATATATATATATATAAACAGAATTGACGATGCGCCTCTTAGAGAACGATGGTTTATTAAGTCAACGTTTCGGTCGGAGCCCGACCTTTTTCAAGACACACAGCGTGTCTTGAAAAAGCGTGTCGTCTCACAGCGTGTCATGTCTTGAAAAAGGTCGGTTAATAACCGTCGTTCTCTAAGAGGCGTATCGTCAATTCTGTTATAAACTAGCGGCAACCCAAGCTATTTCTGCATATACAGTCCTATATATATATATATATATATATAAACAGAATTGACGATGCGCCTCTTAGAGAACGATGGTTTATTAAGTCAATGTTTCGGTCGGAGCCCGACCTTTTTCAAGACACACAGCGTGTCTTGAAAAAGCGTGTCGTCTCACAGCGTGTCATGTCTTGAAAAAGGTCGGTTAATAAACCGTCGTTCTCTAAGAGGCGTATCGTCAATTCTGTTATAAACTAGCGGCAACCCAAGCTATTTTTGCATATACAGTCCTATATATATATATATATATATATATATATATATATATATATATATATATATATATATATATATATATATATATATATGAATGACTGTTTGTGTGCGTGTGTGGCTGCAGATTTTACGCAAAGTACATGTGCGGACGCAGTGCAAATGCTGCGGCTAGAACACTAGTTTATGTAACAAACATAGCGCGACTAAAGCATCAAAATGGTCCAGCACTTCATAGTCGCGTTGCGGCAGGTCGGTAGCAGTCGCAAACCGTTCTGTAGTGGCGAAGCGGTCCTATATCTCGAGGTAAAATGTCTGCTACGATCGAAAACTTGCCATATATGCTATGTGCCACAAGGGTACGATAACAACGTATCAGTCTCCTTAGACATTAAACTTAAACAATCCTTGTACCTCATCAGCCTTTAGCGCACCCAGATCAAAGTGCTTCAGTTATAACCTGCTTGTATGCCTTGTATGCCTTGTATGCCAGTCTTGTATGCCAACATCGCATGAACGCCAACTTGGTTCCAGCGGGAATGGAGCAGAGGCCATCTGTGTGGCAGGCAGGTATGCCACGTGAGCGGTTGACGCTGATTCGGAAAAAAGACCGTATACGTGTTGAGTAGCAAAGCGTATCCATGTACACTGGCACGGCAAGGAGGTCGGAAAGGGAAATGAGTCTGGGGAGGAGGAAAAAAGGGTGCACAGAGAGTAAAGCATTGAAGGCTTGTATCGCTCAGTATAACAAGGGGTGGGAAAAGGAAGTGAGGTTGAAGAGAAGTGATGAGAGTGAGGTAGAAGGAAATAAGCAGAGGATAGGATAAAGTGCCGCATACCCATATATATATATAGCACTGTCTGCAACAATTTCTATTTCAGTGAGTGCTAACTCGAGTACGACAGAACATTTTCGACAAGCTTCCTCGAGCGACCTCTGAGAGTCGCCGGTGTGAATATGCCCTTAATATGCACCCGATTTTCGTTGCCATACAGCGTATTACCTTTACCCCTTAGTTGCTGATAAAGGCGAAAACCTTACGTGCCTCCCGCGAATGTCAGAAGCCCTGCATATCCGCGGATAGTTGAAATACGTTAACGTGACGGTAGGTAGTGCAAAAACGTGCCATTCTAAGGGACATAACACGACGTCATCGTTACGTCCCATCTACGAGTAGCCTGCATTCTGTTTCAGTAGTTCCACGAACCACTTTGGAAGCTACAAAGCCTCTTAGGACAATCCGAAGGGCGAACACATGTTAAACGTGCCATGGCATTTAGCAGTGGTGGGCGCAACAGTGGCAGCGGCAGTCCCAGATGGAGAGGGGGTGGGGAGGATGTAGGGCCCCTATTGGCAGAAGCAGCTTCCAGGTGTTTATGTCCAAACAATGGCATTTCGTCTCGATTCGGAAGAATTCTGCGCTCGACGGCCTCGCAGCATTGGTTGTGCTGCACCCCAGCAGTCAAGTACTGTATAGTGTTAATGACGACATCCCAACATGAGGGTGCTCGTGACGTCTGAGCAACAAAAAAGGTCGCCTTGATTAAGAATTTCTCACGCCCCTGCGATCAAGGTCAATTCACGGTTTAATGGTGTACAATCAGAGCAGTCTCCGAGGCGAAACGCAAGCATGCCGCCATGTATATATCTAATGTTGCTCTTGGGCACGCCTGGCAAAATATATCTCAGATGCTTATGTGGTTCCACGCCCTCCTCGCTTCCGGTGAAACGCATTTCACTTTCGTGTTATACCAATTTTTTTCGTTCATTCCTTCGTTTCTCTCCCGGTGCTGTTTCCTTGTCACTCTTCGAAAGACCTTAGCAAGGTTGTAAAGAAATGAAGAGGTTCATATGGCCCAGATATGCGCACTTCTTGCAAGCGCACCAATGCAGTATAGTGGTGGACGCACTTGCCTTCGGTAGGTGGGATGCCACTTTCCAAACCTAACAGCCTGTAAAAAAATTATCTGACTTGCACTTGATTCCGCTTTCTATGATGGGGAGGAAAAAGCTGATGTATTACTCACTTATGCATTTTCTACAGGGCGAAGCCTTTCAGTTATCTGGAAGTTCGCGCATAAGGACCACTGAACCGACTTGGACGACACAGGCTAGACTATACAAGAGTTAATGAATAAGTTGGAGCCGGAGGGAAGGCGGAAGGCGAACACCGAATGGCTGCATTGAACAATACCACAAAGCATTACAAATTACAGAGGACCACATACCACACACCTGTATATACCGTCCTCCCAAAAAAACTAAAACAGACTGTATAATGGTGGTCAGCCAAACCAAAACCCAAGAAGTTTGCGGTTTTGCATTTAATAGCCTAGATATTTAAAAGCCACATGTGTTTAAGTGTTGTGGACCAGCGCCTGTCTCGAATCATGTATTATAGCATTGCCAGGCATTAAGAAATAAGAAACGGGAATGCGGCCACCATGCTAGCCACATTGCTGACTTCCGCCCTAGGAGACCAGTTCCAGGCAATCCAGCGGACATAGGACGCCGCCAGAAGACACAATCTTCTCACCGCAACCTAGCTCTCTCTCTCGCTCTCGTTGACCTCATTTTCATACATTCCTACACACAGGGCACCGCACTCGCCACGTCAGCAATCTTCGCTCTCGAGCTCTGGCAAACCGTGGGACGGACGCTGTCTGGGCTGGAACCACCAAGGATGAACACAACGCTGCTGCACTGCGTCCAAAATGTCACTGCAGGCTGTACATATGGAGTCCTCGATGGCGAGTCTCAATCGGCAGCGACCACCACCAATCTCACATGCGGTCAGAAAGGAGCACCTGCAATCAGGTTCGTACGGGCGCCGTTACGGCGAGCTCTATGAGCACGTCTGGACGCATGTCGTTCATTGCAAGGCGTGGTAAATTGCCTTCGTCGTGGTCGAATCAGTGTGCGAATCAATGCCTAATAATATAGAGTTTGGAAGCCCCGTGCATATGAAGGATTTAGTGCAGAGAACGTAAGTTCTAATGAATGAGCGAATACTGCAAAGCAGGTATTCATTTGCATTTTTTAGTGCAGGCACTCCCATCCGCTCTCCCTACGGGCCTTGATACATGCAGTTACTTACGTAATGGTAAGCACACACACACACACACGTATATATATATATATATATATATATATATATATATATATATATATATATATATAATATATATATATATATATATATATATATACTTTCTACTTGCGGGTTCTCCCTAGGCGCCGAAAACAGGAAACCGGCGATGCGTGCTCTATGGCATACTGCCGAGGACGTTGTCATGCTTGATATTTACTCCATAAGCTACGACGAACCGCACAATGCAAGAACGAATGAAAACGGCGTGGTGGTTTCCAAATGGAGCGCGTGAATCGACGAGCCTCGTCTGCTCCAACAAGCCTGCAAGTACTCTCCTGCGAGCGCGGCCGCAGCACACAACAGAGCTCGGCGACCTAGCATACTAGGGTTACTACATGGCACCGACAACTTGGAGCGCATATCCAGAATGTATCGATAGCGAGTTCATCTGTTCTTGAAATTGCCAATGATATCGCGCCCCTCAATCAATGAGATCAACCAACTCGGAGTTACCAGTTCTGCAAAACAAATCGGTACTGCATCAATGTCGCATCTTCTAACTGAGACCCTATTCACCTTGCTGACAATTCTAACCGAGACTGCAACTTAAGCACAGAGCTGTCTGGTATTTGGCTGATGTGCAATATCCTTAATAGCAACACAACACATGAACAAGTATGTGCCATTGCTTCCACAACCGTCACTCAGCCTTTTCTGGGAGGCCACTAAGCGGTGCTTTTCCAGCAACCAGAAATTCAGGCTCTCAATAGCTACTTGCATGTTCACTACACCAGTAACAGAAAATTCCCAGAAGAAAAAGCTAATGTACATAGTGCATGCCGGGCGTACCTTTGCAATGCCAAGAACACGGTCGTGAAATGGAGGAATAAAAATGTTGTTTTCTTGATTGTTTTCTCGATTCACTCACAGGACAGAGGATGTCTTCTTTCTCTACCGCCTCTCCTCGTTCTGGAGCTCCTTCATCGCCATGCTAGCTACGGTGTCTCTGAGCCTCCTCTTCAGCCTCTGCCTCGGTGAGCACGTGGTAGTCAGCTATTCACATGCCCACAGTCTCCCAACATAATAACTGTGCAAGGGAAACAGGTATACACGTGCCGCCTGAAATACGTGCAGATGATTCTTGTATTAGAGTCAGTGGATGTATTTTCGTCGCATTTTCCTAATACCCCCAACAAGGCCTGGCTCTTGCAAAAAAGGAGCCGTACGTGAGCGCAGCCTCATGTAAATTCAGCACCACAGTAGCTCATTCGATAGCGCGTCGTAGCTGAAATGCGAATCTACTGTGTATTGCTTCCGGAAGTTTATACCGTATTATGATTTATTTTCCCAATACCGCATTGTTATTGCACCGTAAATGCTGTGGTTCCCTCGGTGCAGGAATAAGTAATTTGCCATTATCTCAAGCTTATTGCAGGTATCTTAATTTATTCATGCCAACTAAACCTTCCTATTTTCCCATTCCTTAGTATCAGTTTGGTTCCCCCAGTTACCAGCGTTGAAGCAAAGCTAGTACTGTCGAGCACTTGTCGGTGCAGTAGTAGTCGACGTACTCACACCCAAAGCGGTTCCTTCCAGAAAGGTGGAACGACTGCGTCCGCCATGAAGTGGCGGAATAAACTAATGCATCTGTGTGAAGAAGCCCCTGGCGCCCTCTGTGAAGTGGTCGATAATACTAATGCATTGTTGGCAAAATTTCGTTACCGGTGCTAGAGTTTGAGCGTGGGCCCTCACCCTCCGAAGGCAAGTGTATTACCCACTATACTGGAAGCACACGCTTGCCAGGTGTGAAAAGTTAGACGACGCTTAACCTTCATTATAAGGAGTGAGTGCTATAGCCTCATTGGGCCCAGGTCGCATAGCCTCGCCGTAACAAATTTATGTTTTCTCGTATACTCAAATTACAGCCCGAGCTACTGTACATGTAGAGACTAAGTACGTCGTAGTTTACGATTTCTTTGCCGGATTTTGCTTTGAGATATTGAATTTAATTTACTATCGCAGTTCTGCCACAACAGAGGGCTTGCCTAGCCTATGCTTCGAGAAATGGCAGTAGCTGTACCTTGAAATCATTACGTGATGCAAAGAACAGGCATGCAGAGCACGGACACAAGGGCCGAGTAGTGACCAACACGAACGCCGCCCCTTTTCACCTGATGCCCACTCTTCCCTTGGGTCTGTGGTTTGTATGCCTGTTCTTTGTATAATGAATGATTACCGACTCGCTCAGCTTTCTGTACTTTCGATATCATTATTTCCATAGCGGACGTCGACCCCGGCACCGGATTTTTGGTGACAAGTCCTCCTTAACGCTATCGTGTTAACATATCTGCATTTTCAAAACGCGGTGGCTTTTCTGCTACCGTACTTAAAAATATCTAAGAGCGATAAAGAATTGTTGCATGAAATGTCCAGCGCTACTAGCACCGCAACGTGTTTTGCTAAGCGATAAAGGAACACCACAGGAAAGAAAAAAAGCAAAAAAGAAAGAGAGACAGAAAGCATGACCTACAATCTTGTTGATGAAGAACAGTCAGCAGTCCAGTGCCAACAAATCACGTGAGAACTTTTGTTTGTGTTCGTGATACGTCGTGGGAATTCTGACAGAACATGTAGTACGCCTTCAACGACGTGGTAACAAGTGCACTCTGTGCTTTCTACTAGCGAGAATCCGCGTACGAAGAGCTTTGCGAACGTGATTCCTGCATGTTTAGTGACTAAATATATGTTTTAGATCCCATGTGTCTTTCTTCATCTGTTTTCAACGCAGGCAGCAGTCAAGAATTCGGCAGTAGCTTGCGTCTCACGAGTCCCACCTTCCTGCGTCTGTGGACGCGGCTGGGCCTCCTACCTGATCTGTTAAAAGTGAGTTAAGTTCATGCTACAAGTAGAGCGCGTGATTTTGCTCATTGATCAATGTCCTTGCAGCCTGCGAAACGTTAGGGAAGACCGATGGAAGTACAGATCAAAATAATCAATCACGTGTTCTAAGTAAACGGCCGGTCCACGCATTCGTCCCTTGATGTACAGTCGAATCCACTGTTTAGCGCCCACGCCAATGATGACTCTTTAATTGTTAAAAGCCACCTCCAGCGATTTTTTGTCAATGTCGTGGTAATCGGGATCACGTGTTCCAGAGACGTTCCTGTCACGAGCCTGTTATTACAAATGATCAGTAGATGAACAGATTGCTAAAGACGATGTGAACAGGGACGTGGACTTGTCTTCGACAGGACGGCAATTGCCATCCTGACGAAGGCAAGTCCACATGTTGAAACGTTGGCTCCAGCGATATTCCCTGTTCTACGTGGTTTTTAGCTTTCTACATCGTTCAAGCCTCCATCGTCCCCTGAGCTTCTCTTCTAAATGATGAGCAGACGATTTGTGAGAGAATGAACTCCTAAGATGACGTCATTTAGGATTTAAAAAAAATGTAAGCCCTTTTGATTAGACTGATCTTTAAGCGCTTAAATCCATCGGTCGTTCGTTGCATGTCATATAACAATCATATGAGCATGATTACACCTCTTGCAGAAGAAGAGCAGGTGCCAAATATTTATCTACCTTGTAGAGTCACCCAGACAGCCTTATTAAAGGTAGATAAACCGCGCCATGGAGGTGTAATTGCTATAGCACTCAGCCGCTGATACAGAAGGTGGCACGGATCGAGTGCTAGCCGCGGTAGCTGCATTTGGATGAAGGCGAAACGTTGAGGCTTGTGCACTGTACGATGTGAAGGCCCGTTAAAAAACCCCAGGAGGTCGAAATTTCTCGAGTTCTCCACTGTGACGTCTCTCATAGTCACATTGTGGTTTTTCAATATAAGAGCCCCAAAGAAATTAATTAATTAAATATATAAAAATACAAACATGTATTTTCACACATCCGTCGGGGTTCTTTTGCACTGTATATGTATTGCGCTTTCTGCAGATATCTGCATGTAGTAGGTATCGCAGCAGTGCTCCGTGTACAGCTAAGGAAACACAAAGTTTTCATTACTTTTTTTTTTTTGTCCGCCGCGGTGGTGTAATGGTTACGGTACTCGGCTGCCACCCAAAAAACGCGGGTTCGATCCCGGCCGCGGCGGTCGCATTTTCGACGGAGGCGAAAATGCCAGAGGCCCGTGTACTGTGCGTTGTCAGTGCACGTTAAAGAACCCCAGGTGGTCTAAATTTCCGGAGCCCTCCACTACGGCCTTTCTCTCCTCTCTATCTCTTTCACTCCCTTTCCCCTACCCCTACGGACGCTTAGCCGTGCTCCCTACATGGGCTGCAGAAATTAGCGTCCCTTCCTAACCAAACCACAATCAATCAACCATTACTTTTTTGGTTCCTTTATCGTTACATGCAGATTTTGTGATGTTTAAGTATTCATCATTACAATAAATGTGGTCTGAAAGGGGCGCACTATTAATGACCAGTTCATTAAATATAGATCCGGTCAGAGAAAGTTATGAAGAAGTCCATGCTACTGAACGAGCGTGTAGTACCCCTTAAGAATTGACTCTACCTTCACTTCCTCACCAACGGTTACCTGTTTTATATCTGCTTCTGGAGTCAGTATGTAGTGCTTTGCGAACGTGAAGCTATCAATTTCTATTAATTACAGTAGCTTCCTTACATAGCGCCAGATGCATAAGTGCTTTTTGAAAACGTGATCCCAACATTGACGAATAAAGTGGTTGTGAAGGTTATTCACCATTGTTAGAATGATGTTCACGAGCGGTGACAAAAGTCAATGACAGAGAAGTGTTGGAAGCAAATGCTGCGCGTCGTTGAAGGCAGTGATGATAATTAGGATAAATTAAAATTACCTTTATTGGCGTTACGCTGCTTCGTCTTTGACTAAAATGATGTAAACTTCACAGCGGAATGAGGAAAGGGGTATCTCCCATTCCAGTGCTAATTTCTTGTAGGCGCGTGGCATAGTTCTTGAATGGAGCACAGTAACAAACGCATGAATAAAAAAGCTTAGGCATACCAGTGTCCTCGCAAACACTTTGAAAAAAAAAAAAACGTCATATACAGCTTCTTTGAGATAGAAGGTAATTTTATAATGAAGGAAACTGTGAAGTCCGATTGATATTCGTAGTTGTGAGAAGCATGAGAATGTCATAGTTCATTAGTGAAATTACCTAACAAACTTCTTTTTTTATGAGTTCTTGGCAGTTACTGCCAATGACGAATTTATAGCCAGAGAGACTACGACACCGCTACAGTTATGAAAGCAAAGAAAAAGTCATTATCAAGAGCACTGGGATCAGCGAAGATTTAGCGTCGACTCGCATGGAGCACACACTCGCTGCTGACGTGCATGCAGCGGTCAATTCAAGGACTCTCAAATGGTGCCGCGTAGATAGCGATGAGAGGAAGCCTTTCCAGCACCCAGGGAATAAGCAAACGATAAAGCCGCCCACTGTCTATGCTGGGCGCAGAGGCTTCGTAAATGTAGGGAAAATAAGACATCGTGCTTTTCAAAGCGGCCGCCACGTTTTGTGGAAATCGGCATGAACGGACCTTGCACGATCACGCTGCTTCGGTGCTATTCATGCGGTCACCCTCTTTTCCACGCCGAAGGTAGGGCACTTTCTCTCGCACTGCCGGGCTCTAGCGAATAACTTTTCAATTGCTTCAAAAACTGATACGACATTACGTACTCCGTGGGCACAACGATGTCATTGAGAATAACTATGGAATTTAGCTAATTATAAAACTACTTAGTGAAGTCTAACTGACCTCATAGGTGATTAACACAGCTTTTTGACATTTTGTGACATCTGCCGCCACTACGATTACCCTTCTGAAGAGATTTTCAGTGCTTCTCGAACAAACCACGTTAAAGAATTTTCGAGTGTTTGCTGAAACACCCTGTACAGGAACATTAGTCAAGTGCTCACTCTGCAGCATTACCTTATAATTTCCATGAAACATTGGAACGCTTTGTAGCTTTCTATGCCAATCATTAATCACCCTTTCACCGCATATCTTTGCAGCAGCCGCACGGTGAAGGTGACGTGAAATCCGATCAGGACTGTTCACAAGGGGACCTTGCTACTATGGTCGCACTCGCAAAAATACGCAGCGATCATCCTTCACGCGAAGACGGAAGCAATCTGCTGAGCTAAAGGAAATATTTCTATAATTTGTAATTTGTTGACATAGTTGTACAGCCACCCTGAGCTCCCTATGACAGTTGTTTAGGCAGTGGTTCGCGGGCCGGAATCCCGGCTACAGTCACTCTAAAATGACCACCTCGCATTCAAATGACTATCAGCTTGGCGAGAAGACCCACAAAGTACAGAACGTACAGCCATATGATCATTGCACAGTTATGACCTCCGCCGACTAACTAGGGAGGGCAACGCTGTGACGGAAGCCTCGTAGCTTTTTTATCACCCGACTGATCCCCATAGTGCTAGTGCTGGTCTATTACGGAGAGAATGAAACGACCGTTGCGCCTTTTGGAATCCTTGCAAATCCGTAAGGCCTGGGGTAGCGTCCATCGGCCAACGCGAAAAATATCTGCTGTCTACTTCCAAGGTGCACAAAAGAGTCTGCAAGCCTGCCAAGCGCCTAAGGCACGTGTAAGTCCTGATATGCATCAAACCACCTTATCCATGAAAATATCAGCTGGTCGGGCTCCAGAGCGTCTGCATTTTAATATCAATTTTCGGTTACGGCTTTGCTTCACTTCAGTGCACCCCTACTAGGCTTAAATCCACCGTATATGTTAGCTCTTGCCGTTCTACATTCGCCGGAAATTTACTACAGCATATCGCCATAATTTATGGCATCGCTGGACTTATAGTCCAGCGCACTCCGCAAGACGCCCTTACTCCTGGTATGATTATAGTTTCAGATGCTGCTAACTAGGGATACTGCTCCCATTTTGGAAATACCTGTTTTTCAGATATCGATAATAAAGAAAAAAAAACAAAAGCAGTTTTGCGCACTGTTGTTATACAAAGCCGCATTAAATGGATTAGCTTGGATTATTGATTGGCGGTGTAACACTTTCTTGTCAGATTCTGATTTCTCCAGTAGATGTTTTTACAGCGAAGTTGTTATTTTGCGTTCTGTGATGTTATGCTGTTTTCCATTCCATAACATTCTGTGCTGTTTCTCACTAGCACTTGAGATATGAAAGAAATTAGTTACGCATTAGTTATGGAATGAATTAATTTACATAACTACTTAAAATTGCAGTAGTTACGCATTTTTTCAAAGAGTTTGCGCGGTGCTATTGTAAAAACTACGAGAACTCAGGTGGGCCATGTGCTTGGACACGTGGAAAGCAGAAAGGTGACTTTGCCGTGTCAATTAATTCAAGCTGAAAATTGTTTTCCTCAACATTTGAACTTCGTGCGCTAAGCTCTAAGCGCCCCATGAGCGACGGCTGATACAAAAAAAGTCACAGTTTCGCCGCAAGGGCGAAGCAATGAATGCGATAGCAAGAAACTGTAATGCTATACGACGTGAGGTTCGTAGCTTCAGGAGCAGTATTAATGGTAGCAAACATGCACTTGCTAAGTGAGCACCTCCCGCGGGCAGCGCGTTCTGGTACGAAGGGCTTTATACGTTCTGTGTCACAAAGCTGCACATAGAAAGCTAGGGGAGGCCGCTAAATGAACACATGGAAGATGAGCGCGAATTATCCAGTCAAGCACGCACGAAACGAACGCACAGATATACACCGAACGAGCGCGAATAAGCTGTCACAATGGATACTCTCAGTTTGAACAGCGCTCCTGTTGCAAAGGCGGCTGCCTGTTGCGCTCCTCGCGCCATCTCGCTGGTAATGAAGAAACCCTTATAAGCGCCTGCCGTCTCTGAGTCCTGCCAGCGGTAAGGGGTGTGTAGATAAGGCTCGCCGTTAGCTCCCTGAAGGTTGTGCTCTTTGTGGCGTAGTGGTTAGCGCCACGCGCTGCGGAGGGAAAGGTTCCAGGGGCCGCATTCACAAAATTTCTCTTTCGTAAGTGCTTTTTGTCATTGGCGAACGGGCTTCGCTAATGATATGTCCAGCATCCGGATTGGCTGGAATTTTCTCTTACAAACATTTTTGTCGTAAGTTGTTTTTGTTAATACGGGCCCTGGTTCGGTTCCGCGCTTCGGAAGCAGTTATCCTAATTATTTTTCTTTGGGACATATATATATATATATATATATATATATGTGTGTGTGTGTGTGTGTGTGTGTGTGTGTACATACTTATACATATACGGTTCATGACGGCGGCGACGGGGACGGAAAAAACCAGCAGAGAATGTCAGTATAATTGCTATCGAAATAAAATGCCCTCACGTGGCAGCGTACGTGACACTCTCGAAGTTGCCGGCTCTGCACTAGATATAGCACTGTTTGCTCGCCGCTTTTGATGGCTAGCACGTACGCGTCATTACTGAAGCAAGTGGGAGCAAGAGAGAGAGAGAGAGAGAGAGGGAATAAGCTTTTGTGAAGAAAAATAGATAAAGGCAACTAAAGAGAGGCAATTCTTCCTCGTTGGGTGGGCCCTCAATTCTGGTATCCATGCCTTGCGAGGCTCTGCGAGCCCGCTGGACCTGTAGCTGTTCCTTCCGGCCCAATCTGAGCAGTGTAGACTTCGAAGTGGAAGGGGAGGGGGTTGCAAATGGGGGAACGCCACGTAGACAGGAGCATCTTCACGTGCAATGCCAGACTGCAGATTCAGCTTCGCACTATTAACAGCAGAAAGGCTATACAGCCAGCTAAATGAGACGCATGCAAAGACAAAGAAAAGAAATACTCTGCAGTTGCTGCCAGGCCATCGCATCTTCCCTGTTAAGTGAAAGACGAGCAGGAGGATTCGTGTTACAGCTCTGTAGGTAGTACTCCAATGTGGCATTATAATTTAATAGCTCTGTCGGTGTGTCGTCTGGAATGGATAGCTCTTCGGACAGTGCCCAGCCAGTGGGCCTCGGGAAACTGCATGAACGTTTTTATTTCCAAGGAGGAAGGCGTGTGCGGGAGTCCGAACGATGGGCACCATACATAAATCACACGGCGAGACGGAAGACAGCATCTCGTGGGCATGTATGAATTAAAGTCGCCTCTTTGCGATACTAACAAATGGCGCTTGTGGTTTTGTAGGCCTTTAATGCGTCTCGAAATCGACGCATTTTGTTGCGGGTGCGGTGTTGTGACAGCGGCTGTTGCAGAGCTGTTCGTGTTCGCCGTTTCTTGTGCTTTTCATTAGTGCACACTCCTGTTGACCTTCGGGCACATGCGTATTAACTAAACAAGGATGTGATAGTTTTCGGACTGCGTCAAGTACTGTGAACACTGGTTCCGACGATGAAGAGCATAATTCTCTGCCTGCGTTCAACCCACCAGGGAGCCTTCCAACCAAAGGAAGTGCTGAAAACAGGAAGCACAGCTATTTCAACAAGCGCTTTGTGTTACATTGCTATTATAAGTGCGTACGAATGACGCTACGCTGTTGGTTCAAATGATCACCTTCTTGAACTCAAGAACACGCAGCTTGGCACTGGCGGGGAATCTTTCTCGCACGTTGTCGTTTCCGCAGTGTGACAGACTTCCTCCAGCGTCGGTTCCTTAGGTGCGAAGCTGCTTAAGCTCGCAGTAATTTTGTAATGCATCATGCAACACCGCGGCGTCACATCGCGTTACTTGATTTTGACGGAAGCCTGTCCTGTGACATTGCGTTACCTGATGTTGCTGGAAACATGTCACGTGACATTTTCTTACGTGACGTGGCGGGAACACGTTACCTGACGTTGCGTTCTATGATTTTCGTTGATCACGTGACATGTCCTCGCCAAGAGCACGTGGCAAAATGACACGCGACATGTTTCCGCCAGGGTCACTTTAGACAATGTCACGTGACATGTTCCACCAAAACTACGTAACGCAGTGTCACGTCACGTGTTGCCGTCATAATATAACATGTCTGTCTAAAGGCCTGTTTCAGGAAACTGTCGGCCAGCTTCGCTGTGATCTGGCCTTGCGCCACCAAGTGAAGATTCACATTTCTTTTGCCTAGATAGTAACTTATTTAACGTCACAGACACTAGTTTCTTTGGAACAATGCGCCTTCGAAAACGCCTACTGATTGGGCTAGTGCTACCTAGAAGAAATTCCGCTCGTTTACACCCCCAGCGAAAGTCAGACGTTTTGCCACACAGTGACCGGTCGCCATATCCAGTGCCACCCACCACCAGTATTAAAAGCAATTTTACGCGTTGGCCACTTAGAATATTAAAAGCTGATAAATAACTCCAGACGCGCTTCCTATATGGCACATCGTCTTGTAAATGCGACAGGTCCCAGGCTGTACAAACGTCTTGCGTGACAAATAGTAACATTTTGCGCTGTGTTGACCACCATATACACCGTGATTTTTTCTCCCTCACGTGCTTCATGAAGAGAAGTTCTCACAGTGCAACAAAAGCATCGAAGCTGAATCTTTCATGGCTGTGTCATCCAGGAAGATAGGGCACACACGTGCGTGCTATTGACATCGTGCAAACTGGCTCTGCAGACATAGTTACGCCAAAGTTTAACGAGAGGCAGATACTCAACTAAGGGCACACGTCTGCAAAATGCGCCGACCGCAGCGTCGAGCGCTCTAGTGGCACGAACACACTAGGAATGGGCTGTCTGGGAAACTTATGAAGAGTTCACGTGCGTCCCTAGTACACCCTTCCCATAATCACCGTTACGGAATGAACGAGCCAACAGCACCAAAAAATAGACGAAATAAAACGGTTCGACTTTTACAAATCAAAATCAAATCAAATCTTTATTCGTAGCAAAAATGTAACCGCTTTGAGTTAGAATATACTTGTGCGACTATACGCACGGCTGTGCACGGCACGGAAGCCACGGCCTCCCGGCACGGTGGAATGTTACGGCGCACTCACTGTTGCCAGAGTGTCAATTCGATGAGGCGTTATTTTCAATAAACGCTGTATTTGTTGTTAATTGAAGAACTAGTTGCGCGCTTCTCTTAGTCGTGCAAGCTGCCTAAGAATCAAATATTGCGCACACTTTCATTTAAGAACACGTGAATTTTTTTGTAAAACTACAAATCATCTTACGTAGCAATACACCTTTTCCCATGATAAAATCAGTACTTGCCACACTCAGCAGCAAATATTCCGTGTACTGCCTAAATCGTGCCTCGCCTCGGATATGACATTTACAAATGCCTTCAAAAAGTCCTTAAACTATGAAGCATACTTGGAATGGCTGTGTCCATCGTATAAAGTTCAATTTTAGCACTGCTGGTTCAAACGTTATTTATGTGTTGGAGTACTCACTGTGTCAGAAGCAATAAAATGGGGATAATTGACAAATCATTATTGTTAGATTGGGCAGGCAATGCGGAGACACAGCGAACAATTTAACATTTACACAGATCGGTTGGTTTTCCCCGACAGAGCAACAAGAGCAGTGGTCATTCCAGCGAAGTCAATCACCATACCATCTAGCACGTTACATGCCGCTAACTCGAAGGCTGCAAGACTTCCTGCCACTTGCTCTGTACTGTAGTTCGTAATTGCTGAACCCCTACAGGCATTCTCGGTTTTGACCCATGCCTTTCGTTTGGTTTGTTGAAGGGGACCGCGTTTTGATTTGCTTGTGACGCGAATCTCAGGCCACTCTTATATTTTATGCTGGTTCGCGAAAGGTGTGGACCATTCTACAGTCTGGGGGATGATGGCCGAGGGGGATGTTTGAGTGCCCTCCAGAACAACAGTGATCACGCTGGAACTCACTGTGACGAATGTATAAAAGCCGACGCATTTCAACGCCGGTGAGTTCTTGGTCGCCGACCAACAACTGTTCACGCCGCTGTCGTGTTGCTGGGTGATTTGTTTTTCTGGACATAGCTTAACCCAATATGCAGTTTGACTGTCAATGCTTTAGGTATGCTGCGACCTTCTTCGCCGCGACCAGGATGTAATATTCACCGACCCCAAGCCAACTCTTCAGTCTCCTATGTAGGCGTGTTTATGTATCCTATGTATAGGCGTGTTTCGTCATGGACTTCATGAACAATTAACCGCTGACGTAAGACATTTTCATGGCGCACTTAGGCCAAAGTTGCCCTTGCGCCATTAAAATCCCCCATCATCAAGAGGTTTCCATCCCCATGAAATGGAGAAAGAAGACAACATTGGGTATCCGTGGATACCGGGCCGTGGTGGAATCCAGGACAACGACTTCGCCGATAAAGCCGGCTGACGCGTCCCTAGAGCAATACGATTCCCCAGAAACGGCGATTCTACAATGGTTCAATACCTAGTAACCTTACGCGTGCCTTGTGGAATTCGGCGGAGTTCGCAGTTCTCGTCTCCGTAGCTTGCAGCGAGGTCTGCAGTACCGCCTCCCATCACGAATCTCTCGAGCTGACAACGCTCTTCTGTAGAGTTTCACGTGACTTTCATAAATACCTCCGTGAAGCCTCAAGTAGTTCCTTCTTCGACTTTCCTTGTTATCAAAATAAAGCAAGGGCGCTTAGGATAACGGATAGATCCGTAAACTTTTATTTCTTCATTGGTTTCTTAGAGTAGAACAAGGAAAAGACAATTCTTTATTAGCTGAAATCAAACAATTGCAATGCAAATACCCGGTGCGTCACAAACGCTGCCACCCAGTTTTTTTTTTTTTTCAAATGACTTCAGCTAACTTTCGCGCGTAAAACGGCTTCGGAAGCGAAATTAACTATACCGCGGCCTTTTGCAGATGAAAATGCTGGGACACCACACAGTTTTGTGCATGCTTCTCGAGTGCATCAAGGCTTATAGCGATGAAAGGACTCGAGAACGGAAGACCCTCCCTGGGTACAGAAGCCATAAGCACGGCGCCACGTTGGAAAGGCATCATGACGACGATTTCGCTGGCTTCCGCGATTGCCTGGCGTAGTGACACCGATGCGCGTGGTCCGTCGGCTTTTCTTGTCAACTGCTTTTATCCTACTATAGCTTAAACATCTTCGCTATTTAGACAGCTTAATCCTGTAAGAGTGGTACAACCATGTTTTTACGGTTAGCTTAAGGATCTTCGCTGCTGATCAACGCACCGAATCCTGATTCCCAGTGCACCGTACTTTAATAAACTCGCCGTACGTCTATTCCCATATTTTCCGAAGGCGCCATACCATCTGCTGTCCCTTTGGTACACTTGATGTCCACTTTTATTGTACTCGCACGATTTATGCAGTTTCGCTTTTATGCGTATGTGTCAACTGAATGTGCACTTTTCAACTAAAACGGTGGAATGTATTGTCTTAGGGAGTGGTTTGTAGAGGGAATGCGACGATGCATGGTTCCGTATCACATACAGCTTCGTCTTAGAAGTTTACCTCTAGAAGTCGTACTAAAATCAATAAATCGGTTCCTGTTTGCCTTGAACATGTTTCACTATGCTCGATTGTCTCCCCTATCACTTCTACTACCTTCGTACGCCGCTGGTACACCGCTAACGTAGTGAGCATCAGCAAAAGAAATTCTTACACACATTTATCCCACGGCTTAAAGTTTGATTCGTCCTAACCAGTGCTAGTAAGCCCAATCAAGCGATGTGGTAGTTGTAAGGCAATAACTTTTCGTACTGAGTCGATACGATCAACTCGCGTGCGTACCTCTTATGCCACTCACGCGCCTTTTGTCCGGTATAGTCCATTTAGGAGAGCGTGTCCATGCTTCGGTGGATTCGAGGATTGGTGACTTGGCACCCGAAAGTCTAGCGCATGCTCGTGCACCATCAAGGCAATTGTCGATCGGTTCGAGGGGCATTTTTGTCGAACCAAAATAATCGCCATATACTTTGGGACATTCCATTGCGTGCGCACTATCGGGGTGACGCACAAATTTTGACTGAAAAGAATGAGGGCAAGCAGGCGGATGAAGAATATTTTCATGAACGAACAGTCCTTCAGCGGCGACAGTGCTTTTCGCACGTAGCCCTCGAGGCTCCGGTTACGCAAGTAAGTACATGCTCCTGACTGTGACTCAATAGGATACACAGGAGCAAGGGGAAGGATCAAGACTTTTTACCTCACTGAGTGATCATGTTAGTACATGCTAAAGCATCCACTGACCTTCCATTGAAGGTTTTCATTATGTGCAGGAATATTTGTATGTTCCGTTTTGTACCACAAAAGCCACAAAGAAACACATAAGAACACCCCACAAAGAAACGCTTCTTAGCCTATGTAGCATTACTTTCTGACTTCGGATTTGAACCTGGAACCACTGCCTTTTACGACTATCGCTGCACGAGTTCAGTGAGCGAACAGCTTCGTAGGGTGGCTGCGCAATATAGGCGTTCGTCCTGTTGAAATAACCGTTGAGGATTAATACATGTACAAAGGGAGATGTGTCTTTGTGAAAAATTCCTGATAAATTTTTTATATCATGACGCTGCAAGCAGGTGAGCCCCGAGATTCTTTTTATTAACCATCGGTGCGTATTGGCTGAAATGGCACTTTCCTGCAAGCATAATAGGGATTACACTTGCACTTCTATGGTTGAAGTGGTGATAGTAGCTATTTGAAACAAAAAGGTTGCGCGAAGAAAGACATTCTCAATGGAGGGTACAGGGACAAGCGCAAACTCACACTGCTTTATTCTTGATCAGAGCCACTGAATAAATAGGAAAGTCACACCAAGACCACGTGCGCACGCGCCAAGAATGAACACCAGAATTACACATGCGCGGCCAGAAAGCCCCTTTCTCCAGCATACAGGCTGATAGAGGTATCGCTAACACAATCGGTTCCCTTCTGCCATATAAGAAACGCTTCAAGTACCAAATGTGCATTCAAATTTTCACTTCTCCCTTTAATCTTAATCTTTCTGAATCGAGGAGTTGATTTACCGTGACAAGAGACTCCGACAGACCGAGGCTCCAATGTGCTTTACCCCTAAACTAGTCACTCATCTAATGCACATAAGGCTTGTTGAAATTATTTCCCGACCCATCGCAAGTGCAGCGGCATCAACACCGAGAAGCTTAAATGATGAGCAGATGTGACCCTACTTCAGAGGAATCGCTCAGGCTTTCTTGGTTCCTATCACGTCGCTTACGGCTGTGTACGGGCCCTTCAGGCCTACTCACTCACACAGCAGCTGCCGGCACCACTTCGCCTAAGTTCATCCAAATGGAAGCTCCATGGCTGCACACTGTTAAAGAGCGTAGTCTGGGTGGACGGGTGAAATATGAGCGGTCTTCATTTAAGCTTTGGAAGAGTAGTTCGGCGTAAATGAGAAACTATACCTAACCTTTCTGCAAAAATATATGCGCCCCGATACGGGTGCACCATTTCTGTATACGAAAGTAATGGCTGCTTTTTAGGCAGCTAGATCTGAATGATTTTATAAAAATGACGCTGTGTCACTTTTATGCCCGAAAGGAAGAAGGACTTCAGCTGGAGTGCTGTTTCGGACTGACGTCGTGCTGAATATGGTTCTCCTCTTGGTATTTAGGGGTATTTATCAAGGCGTTTAGTGTCTTCAGTTATTGTCAGAGGCTCAGAGCTGGTCGTCGTGTAAAGCATTAGAAGATATTCGCCCGTATTTACGGACGTGGTACTTCACAACCTACGCCGAAACAAATCATTCTAGGATTTCAAAGGGCCTGCTAAACCTACCTTGCGTGTCTGTCCAGCGCGTATCTGTCCGCTGGCCAACAGCGTCTCGCCACTTAACGTGAGGTAGCCGCGGTATCCTACGCCAAAACCGAAAATATGGGTCTCCGGCCTCACGAGGCTGCGCGTGAAACCTGAGCACTCATTCTGCGTAGGCCTGAACGCCAAGCGTTCTTAACAGGTTTGAAAGAAATCAGAGATTTCTGTGTCGCAGGGTGCTATGTGCATCGTGCACTGTTGAAGGAAATGTTCAGAGAGGAGGAATGCCTCCTGCCTCCTTAGGCGCTCTTTTCTGAACATTCTAGTACACGTCCATAAATGTTTCCTTCTCCGTACTTAGCTCTCTGTGTGTGAGAGCCCAACAACCTCCACAGTGGTATCGAACGCGGGCTCCCGAGGTGCGAAGCAAGCGCACTACCACTGAGCTACGGCTGCTTCTCCCGCGCGGTATATGCATCAAATAAACGTATTGAACCAGAATTTGTAAGGATGGTGCTTGTGTAACGTTAATTCCGCTTATAATGTACGATAAGCACTACCACATCAATACATATGTTCTGCTACCATTCGGTATGCTTTCATGAAATTTTGTTCGCTTCTATAGCAATAATACAACGAATGATGCTTATGATAGCTCATCAACCCATTGTTCTGTGCATTTTTCTTCGACAAAAGAAATGCCTCTGCTTAGGACTATCGTGACTTCCAACGTTAACATTACATCGTATCATCAGGCGCCATTCACTCTCCTGGGTGGTTTCAACGTTCCTGGTTAGCCCATATTATGCGCTTTGCACAAAGCCTTGATCCCACTCGTAGCAGTTGGACTGAATGCGTCGTAGGCAATTTCCTCGTTGGCGGCTACGCATGACAATCATTCCCACAATATTTGGAATCTGCCGGGCTTTCTTTTTCATTCGTGCACCAGGACCTTATAGAAATGGAGCCTAGACTGCCTGACAAAGAGCTTCCTTAAGGTACCTGTGAAAAACCACCGCGCCGTAGGGAACCATCGAGGACTTGTAAAATGAATACGCTCACTTGGGAGCTTTAGATAGCAGCTTTGTATTTTCGATTACTATATTGTGCAGAAGGAGCGTTGCTCAACCGTTGCAATTCTCCAGGGAAAGAAGATGCGCGCTTCGCATGAAGGAAATGTGTCGTAGCTTCATTGCATATAAATATACTAATTGAAATGCCGAGCTTTATAGAAGTTACCAAGTAACCGCGTTCCGCTTCTGTGCCTGAAACAAGGGAGTATTTCTTGGCACTGAACGGTTACTGGCTTTACTAAAAGTTGTTTGCCCTTATTAGGCATAGTTTTCACAATGATAGCTCTACAAAGCACTTGCACAGTGGAGTACGATGAACTCTGAATTGACCCCATGTTGTTTCAAACAACTCCTGAGTGACGCTCAGGAATGTTCGAATTAAGCATACAAGTAACCGGGAATGTTGTAAAAGCTACCCTAATGAGACAATTGTGTCGTGGAGTCTTAGACGCCTTCGGAAAACTTCGGTCGTCGACGTCGTCACTGCGGAGGTCAGTCCCCAGATCGTTGTTGGCACGACGGCCTCAATAGACGACGTCTAAGGGATTGACTGCAACATCACGGACATAAAAGCCTTCCGAGTCACAGCTAAGAGCATGGGTTCCATATCTCTTATCGGCTACCCTGTAAACCAAGCGGATCAACGCAGAAGGACTGTTCAGCTAACACCAATAACGTCAAATGACACAGAGTTAAAGATTCCATCATACATAAAAATTTTTGGGTGTTTACTTCAGTTAACGCGTGACATGGGATGACCACATAAGCCGCCTAATATGCTGTCCCAAACAAGTGGTGCGACGTGCCGCGTCTGATTTGAATGCGCTAAGGTGTGCGTTATATTTAATGAATTGTGGAGGGAGTTTGTCCCAACATCCTTGCTGAAGTGTGTGAATGATTTTGTGCCAAACATGACGAAACGGACACGAAATGCTAGTCCTTGGATAAATAAAGAAATTATTCAGCTACAACGTAAAGCGAAAATGTTAAGAAAGCGGACCCGGTTGTCCCCCTCGACTGCTAACAAAAACAAGCTTTCATTGATACGTGCGCAGATAAAAGACTGCATTAAGAAAAATAAGGACTATTATTTCAGTGTGACAATGCGGAACTTCCTGCTCACGGCACCGGAAAAATTTTATCGGCACTTGGCTCCTAAAAAGGAAACAACATACAAATTATGTATAAATGGCGAGACGACGACGTCACAATCGCAAATCGCGTCAGATTTTAATCAATTTCTTTCTTCTGTATTTACAAATGATGACTGCAGAACACCTCACTTCATCCCACTGTCCCAAAGCCAGCCAATTGACAGCGTTATCGTATCCGAGCAGGGCGTTCTGTCGCTTTTGCTCAAAATTGACACTAAAAAATGCTCAGGTACAGACGGCATACCCAATGCCTTCCTCGTCAGGTATGCCGAATGGTGCAGTAAATACCTGTGCATCAGATTCGACCAATCACTATCTAAGGCAGAGGTTCCATTTGATTGGAAATGCAGTAAAATTGTACCGATTGCCAAAGCAGAAAATTCTTCATTAGTTTCATCTTACAGGCCAATATCATTGCTGTGTGCATGTTCTAAGGTCCTCGAACACATTGTTTTCAAACATATTTCGACGTTTCTCGAACATAACAATATAATCGATAACAGGCAGCACGGATTCAGAAAGGGATTTTCAACCGTGACGGCACTCGTGGAGCTAATTCATGATTTCTCAGCAGTTATTGAGGAACAAAGCCAAATCGACGTTATATTTCTCGACTTTGAAAAAGCATTTGATCGAGTCTCACACCCTAAGCTCATTTCTAAACTACAACCATTGTTAAATAATGATTCGCCGCTTGCATGGATCGAAGCTTATTTATATGGTCGAACCCAGTGTGTCAGAATTGACGATGTGTGCTCAGATCCAGTACCTGTTAAGTCGGGCATTCCTCAAGGGCCTGTGCTGGGGCCCTTGTTCTTCTTAATATTTATTAATGATATAGTTCAGAATGTACCCGTTAAAGCTAAGCTCTATGCTGATGACTGTATAATCTATCATCACATCCAGAGTCCTAGCGATCAGGCTGTACTAAACCATGCTTTAGCACAAATTGCAGTGTGGTGCACAGATTGGCAAATGAAAATAAACGTAAAAAAATCAGTTGCGATGACTGTGACACGAAAGCGACTGCCGTTAAGTTTTTCATATTGCATAGGCGGCAACTTTCTCGCTGTTGTAAACAGATATAAATACCTCGGGGTTATAATAACGTCGGATCTGAGGTGGAATGAACATATATCGGAAGCTGTGAGGAGGGCAATGCGGAAACTTGGATATTTAAAAAGAAATTTGCGGCAATGTACACACGAGGTCAAATTAATAGCATATAAAACTTTAGTGCGTCCTGTAATAGAATATGCGTCGATAGTTTGGGACCCATACTCTCAAGGCAACATAAAAAAACTAGAATCTGTCCAAAAGAAAGCGGCTCGGTTTGTATTTCGTTCTTATAGTTGGCGCACTTCTGCGAGTGCCTTGGTAAAGAAAGCAGGTCTCGAATGTCTACAAAAGAGGCGCCAATGAGACCGATTAAAATTCCTGCACCTGCTATTTCATGACAAACTTGGTATACACAAGGAAACGTACGTAGAACCAGTGTGCAAGCGAGCCACCCGGTCCCACCATAATAAAAAAATAAAAGAATATTCCTGCCGCACTGAAACTTTCGCAAACTCTTTTTTTCCTAAGACAATTCGAGAGTGGAACCGCCTCCCAGCCAGCGTTGTGGAATGTCCGACTACTGATTCTTTTGTAAAAATTCTTCAGGTGTGATCGCTTTTACAATCTTTTACGACCATTGTAGTTTCAAACGCTGTCCATATGCCTTACACTTACCTGTTTCATTTTTCTTTAGAGTGCATTGTAACCCTTTTAACCCCTTTAGTTGACGTGATACGGCTGTCGCGTATCCGATTGCTTTTTTTTTCCTTTTTTTACGTAAACAGAAGTACTGTCATATCTTTCTGCAATCAGTTTGCGCATACCAGTGCTTGAAAAGTTGCGATTGCGGTTTGTATTTTGTTCGTCTGGAGCGTTCTTTCCTTTCTTTCTTTTTTCTTGTTCTATTGACACGATTGTTGTATCTTGATTTGTTCACTTTATTTTGTACCTGTTACTCCCACTCCTGCTTACAGCCTCAGCTAGAGGCTCGCAGTACTGTATAAATAAATAAATAATATATAAATAAACATGTTACTGTTTGCGTCAGAACATGGCCATGTATCTGTTTGCGCTTTTGTTTGAAATAGAAGTGCTTTGAAAGAATTTCCTACGTGCTCTTTGCAGGCACGCCCACCTATATGGACCTCGCACAATACAATGTATGCGTAGTTTCTTTTTCTTTTATTGCAGTATCACTTATATGGACAGTCCCAACGGGTTTTTGCCGTCGCTCTCGTCGTCATGCCCCGTACAAATTAAAAATTGATAGGAACCCACCACGCATCGTACTTTCTACCCGCTGGTAAAAGCGCGCAGTGGGGGCGACGAACATGGCTGAAGCAGAGTTCAAACGGTCGCGGCCCGATAACTTCACTCTGATCGAGATACCTGCCGTCGAAGCGTAGAGAAAATGAACCGGCAGCCTTTAACGAGCGTGAGAAGACACGAGGAAAGGGATGTGTCTTTCGAGCAACAACTACGGACTTCGTGTGGTCGCCATCGCTGACGCGCGTGCTATCTCGGCAGAAATTCATGGGCCGCTCGTAAACCCGTCCACGTGCTGTGGCCTCAACGCAAAGAGACTGCGAAAAGTGCCCTTGGAGCAGCCGTATTCACATACACCGGCGTTTTGTAGAGTTACGTGAGATCGTATCCAAAAGAGTTAGCTGCCAGCCTCACTTCGTACAACATTAAATTTCTTGCTATTACATTCACTGCTTCGCCCTTTCGGTGAAAATGCGAGTTTTTGCAACCGCCGTCGTGCCAACGCCCCTGTAGGGAGGCTAGAGTTTCTCTCAAGCTTTCGAGCTTTTTGCCTTCCCTGGTCTCCTGGAACATTTGTTATTGTTGGAAATAAAATGCAATAAAATGTGATGAACGTGATAGGTGGAACGTTAAGGGGTATCAAGAGAGTGGAGTCGGTCAGGGAACGAACGCGCGTTAACTACATCTTAGCAGAAATTAAGTAGGCATAGGCAGGCCATTAATGGGAAGTCAAGGTAACCGTTGTCAAGGTAATGGTCATTAATGGTAAAGGATTGGATCCCCAGAGAAGGCAAGTGTGGCAGCGTTGGGCAGGTATCAAAAGTTCGCAAGTGTAAAGTGGTCACAGTTAACACAGCCCGGGATAATTGGAAATGTATGGGAAGGGTGCCCTGCAGTAGGTGGAGACAATTCATGACGACGATGATGATGTTAATGACGATGATAATGGCGCAGAACATAATTTTCAGTTATCGGAATTTGGCTTACTTCCCTAGACCAAGGTGTGCTGGACATCACCAACTACAATTATTTTGGTTCTTCCGCTTTTCTTGAAATTATTCTGTGCTATATCTACCGGTAGCGGTAGGGCGAGTGTGAACACTGAACTCCTTGTGCCGTTTTTACGTTGACCAAATGCTAAGAAATGGTAGAAATACCTGTCGCTTGCGGTGATTTATTTGATAAAACGATGAGTTTAGTCAGTCTTTATTATTTATCGCAAGCCTCCCCCACATTAATCCAATGGTAACGGTTGAAGAAGGCAAGGAAACCATCAGGAGATTTACATGCACCGTGAAACGCTCGCTCCCTTGCTTGTAGATATGGCAAGTAATACAAACCATAGGGCGCGTCGGAAGAATGACTCAGCTTAACTTGTCAATAGGCTTCATATACATGCAGTACGTAGCCGTGCACAAAAAACAAGCTAGCCAAACTTATAGAAATATATTATCTGTTATCCTAATAGGAGATTGTCCAGGCTTTCTGAAGTGCAGGAATAGCTATGGCCAAACTACGAAAGCAGTAGTCCTGGCGGTGAATAGCAGAGAATACTGGGAGCTTATGAACTTTACGTCCAGGTCATTGCACCTTTTGTAGTGAAGAAGAAGACAAGGAAGGCAAGAAAGCAAGCCGTAGCGTCGGTGATGATCTCGTGCCTCGAGCGAGCACTTGCCCGATTTTGGCGGCTTGACGCTCGCCGTCTGTCGGAGCTCGCCTTTGACGTTATTCGTCGTCCAGACGTCAATAAACCACGTCGCACTATGATCTTTAATGTTATAATTTATATTTGCTCTCTTACCAACTATATGTGGCTGTGGCTTCGCTGCTGTTGGCATTTACAAAAACGTCGATAAATGCTCGAGCATGGCTTCACTTCACGGAGAGGTCACCAAACAGTTAATCGGAGCACGAAAAATCAAGTATCGTTGACCTTTATAAGGAAAAGTATATGGAAGCCTCTGGGAAAGAAAAATCATCGCTTGGCGAACTTTAGCCTCTTTGACCATATCTATCTATCTATCTATCTATCTATCTATCTATCTATCTATCTATCTATCTATCTATCTATCTATCTATCTATCTATCTATCTATCTATCCGCCGACATGTCGGTGCTCTCCTGGCGGTCTCGTTCACCTGATATACCCCAATATTCGGGAAGTAGGGTATGAATGTATGACGAATAGGAGTGAGCCATTTTATATCACTAGATGCGTATGCTTACCATTTACGTCACGATTAACGACTCTGCAATCATGTGTGTGTTCGCCCACGAGCGCTCTGCCCACGGTATGCGCCACAACTGTTTCAATCTGATAGAACCTATGTCAACCAAAGACAAACTAAAATAGACATGATAAAGGGCGGGGCTGCCGTAAATGGACATACCAAAATCGGGAACTGCGGTGATCAAACCCGCAACTTTCAATGGCGCCCGAAGTTTTCTGCACCTCACCCCGGTTCACAGTCTCCAGGATCGGCCCCCACTTCTCAGTTGAAGCGTGTTCAAGCTCAAAGAGCTCCGCGCTTAAGACAAGAACAGAACACGGTTTGTCGTAGGTTGCGATTGAATGCTAGACATAACAAGCACACACATATGCCACCTACGAAGCTTTCGGGTGGCATCGAACACGCGTGGTATCGAGCCCTCGAAGTGCCAAGCAAGCACGCCACCGCTAGGCTACGGCTGCTTTTCCCGCTCGGCAATTAGACCTACTGCACCAGTACTTGTAAATGTGCTTGTGCAACGTGAATTCTGCTTGTAATGTGCGATGAGCGCTGTGATACCAATACACTTGTTCGGTATGTTTTGGTGCAGCTTTGTTCGATCCCATCGGAATACTTCAACGAACTACTATTATATAGCAAGTCAACGCACCGTGTGGGGAATAGTTTTTTTTTTTCAAAAAGGCACATGTCTGTGCTTTGGACTAGCGTGAGTTCCAACGTTACATTGTACCATGAGGTAGCATTCAGTTGACATGGTGCTGCTGACGTTCCTGGTAAATCGAAGTTAAGGATACTCACGAGTGCAGACGCCCTTTTTGCACAAAAAGCTTGATCCTACCCTTCATGAGCAGCCCCGGACTTGTGTTGTTGGGAAGCTGCGTGGATTTCGGTGTGTCTGACAGCACACACCGGAGTTGGTGGTTCTTCGGTGCACCAGTAATTGAACAAGTACACACTAAACAAAAATAACCAGGAACGGGAGTAAACAGCATGTCCTCTACCGCACAACCTTTTCTGGGTTTTTTTTTACTACGTAACAGTCAAGGTAAAAATTTACTCTCACGCTAACCGAGTTTTTGAACGTAGAAACGGCAGTAATTATTTACCCCCCTAGAGGTTTTCAGCGAGTATACGTGGAGTAATTTTTTACTGCCTAAACAATGTTTTCTCGGCTTTCCTTAGAGTTATTTTTAAAGCTCATACGAGGTTTACTGTGGCTGGGTAAACATTAGGCTTACGCAAAATGCAGACATCACTCAATTTATTGAGCAGTAAACGAGGACTCACCCTTCGAACTTATAACATTGGAAGCACGTTTTCACTCGTTGAGAGCGCAACAAGCACAGGCACAAGCGCGGGAGCAGAGATACTCGAAAGTGCGTTTTCACTTGGCCGCCGTCCACCAAGACCGGCGCTATAGGACAGCGAGCATCGCTCGAACTCAGCACAAAACCACGCCGCACTGGTAACACTCGGGGTAGTTCGCCGTGTCGTCGTACTGGTTGACGATGCGGTCAGTCAGGAACGTTTGCGACCGTAGTTTCCGTGCCTTCCCAGACTCGGCGGCGCCTTCGAAACGACGGTCACTAGGCATAGCTGCCGGAGATGTCGCGGTATCACGTTCTAGTTGACGGACGCCGGCGTACGCGTATCGGCACGCGCCGATACGCGTACGCGCTGATCACACTCACGCCGTTCACACTCACGCCCCGAGGCGTCGCGTCCCCTCTTCCGCGACCGAGGCTTTTGACGAACAGTTGCTTGCAAACGCGCACCATGTGGCTAGGCCTAAACAGTCAAACGAGGGCTATCACGACCTCCACCCCTGCGCCACGGCAGTTTGGAGTTTTTGACCACGTGACGTGGTACGTAGTTTTTGATCACGTGGCTTTAAACTCTAGACTGGGGTTTTTTTATCACGTGACACAAAACCCCCTACGTAGTAAAATAGGGCAATAACGTCCTTTTACTACCTATCTAACACGTGGTAGTAAAACTATGTCATATGCTCATTTTACCTCAACGAGACGTAGTAATTTTGAAAACAAGGGAGTTTTTTAGGCTCATGAGCCGCAAAAACCCAAATATCGGGCAACTTTTGCTTACAGTGTAGCGGACCTTGGACGTCGGAAAAGACGGCTTAGCAACACGTTGTCTCCTGACGCCACGGCTTTTCGCTTTGTAGGGGGAGGTGACAAACGCATGTTCCTACTGCATGCTGCCCCACACTGTCTCCTGCTCGTCATCATCCCCTCTAGGAAAGCGGGGCCTTCATGATACTCAAAAATTTGTTGGAGTGCTAGCTTCATACGCAGGTCTTTGTGCTGGTCGGTGGCGTTTTCCGCAACCCGCAGCGCGCGCAACTTGCGAAATGGAACCCGTCGAGAACAACTGTCCACACTGTTCCAGCGCTGGCATCCACCTTCACCGCAAACATGCGCAATCCGAGACGCCGATCACTCCTTACTAGGTTGTCCATAGTGTCCATGAGATCGGCCGTAATGACTGTGTTTGTCCGGCCCGGTCTCCGGTAATCAAGCCAAATTCCACGGTTTTCACGCAAGAAGGCACTCCATTTTCTCAAGGACTTGTGGGACGCAGTCCTTCCCGTATACGGTCACTGTCCAGCGATGAATGGCGGTCGGTTTCAAACCTGCCGCTGTTAAAAGTAATGTAACACCTGACTGCTACTTAATCGCCAAATTTTGCAATGTGAACGCTCTCCTGCTCATGACGACCGGATGACACTCTTTCTGAGGGCGCCCGCTCTGGACTGCGCGTGTGGGCGCCCACGCATGCACCGATCCGCGACGGAGTCTCCACTCGCATGCCTAGATGTCACTATACGGTCTCCCACAGTGGTATACGCATCTAGGCTGACGATCACTTTGTACGATGTTTCTTACGTGATTCGAACATCCGCGCTGGCGCTAGATTATGATATACTTCTCTCCTGATGCCTGAACGCGACCTTCGCGACAGTGATTCACTATTTTACTCCTCTAATTGCTGTTTGGTCATGGATAGACGGAAAAACGCCATGCTGTTCCTGTCACACCTTCGCCACCGCATAAATATTGCCTGCACTGTAGTTTCGCGGCCTCATCGACCACACATTCACAGTCGTGTTTTTCGTAGTTGCTAACTTTTATTTCTTCGATTAGCCAGCTGAGTGCAGCTGAGTACACTTTGTGCTATGAATGTATGTGATTCGTGACGCCTGAGAAAACTGACGTCACGAAGGGCTAGCGGCCTTTGCAAAAACCTTTAGCTGCATATGGCGTTTCACTAGCGACATTTGTCATGCCAAACGCTCATATTTTTTCCACTTGGGGAAAATACGTCAGAAGAATATAGAAAAAGAAAAAAAGATACTAAATGTAGGGAAATGCAACGAGAGTACGTATTAATTTCGCAAATACTGTCGTCTACTTCAGCCCCCTCATCCCCTGATAGCCAGTACCAAGCCATATAAGACGGCATTGTTGACGGAACTGAGCACAGTTTGGGGAAGTTTCGTGAAGGGCTGCAATGTCTAACATAACATTTTTCATGTCTGCTACTGGCGTTCTGTCAGCCATAGTTTTGCTCGCTTGCGTTGAATCCACTAACCAAGAGCTACAGTCTGCTGATGGGTGGAATGTAAGTACTTGCCATTCAACGATGGAGTTGTGTGGTATTTCACACTTCAGGCTTCCTGGCAGGATGGTATAGTGGTTATGGCACTCGGCTGCTGATCCGAAGTTTGCGAGATCGAATCCCGGCGGCGGGGGTTGCATTCAGGTGGAGGCAAAATGTTGAGGCCCGTGTACTGTGCGTTGTCAGTGCACTGGAAATGGGAGCACCGGTGATGTTTCAGTTTCCACGGGTCTCAGTCAAATTTTCAATATATATTCTCATTGCGACTGTAATAATAAGTTCCAAGCCAGGCAGTTGCAAGTCATTTACTTTGGCTGAAAATGAATTTAAAGGAATTTAGCTGATTTTCATACGGGCCACCCTATATATTTGACGTCATTACCTTTAACGCTGCCTAGCCGAGCAGGCAGGTTGTCAAGAGCAAAGCGGTGATACTTCAGCGCTCAAATCGTCTCTGTCAAGTTCCAAAAAGCTGGCATAACTCAATACACCGTCTGATGGCATCGCCACTTTTATTTTTCTGGGACCGTGCTCCATACTTCTGATGACTCGGAGGTTTTGACGTCATAGCATACGCAGCGCATAAAATCTATCTGTTTCGGTTTCGGCTTGAACACGTTGTCCGTTTGGTTATATAAAATAATTGTTGAGTTAGTCAGTGAGATGAACCGCCTTGCCCACTACAGCACTCTCAGTACTACTGGAAAACAGTGATATCAGAACTCCCTTTAAAGAATCCCACGTGGTCGAAATTTCCGGAGCCTTCTACTGCGGTGTCTCTGAATATCATATCGTGGTTTTGGGATGTAGAACCCCACAAATGAATCAACTCGCGGCCAGCTACTAATGTTTAGTCGTGAGAGAGCTTTCGATGTAATGATCACGTAAGATCTATTAATGAGTTGAAATGCTTCTTGTATTCAGAAGGCCATGCGTTATGTTGTCGAATGCATGCTGGCACAATTGTGGTGGTTAAATGGCACATTTTGACGCGGTTAAACTGCTATGCACCACTCGCCCCCGTAGCTTCATGTTTAAAAAGAAGTGAAAACATCCGGCAGGGCTGACGCATTCTGGGAATTGATGTAATGAGAAGCGCTCACCAAGAAAATTGTACATACCGAATTGTATGTCATTCGGCCAAGTGTTAGCAGCAGGATCAATGTATCTGATGAAATTGAATTCTTGTTTACTCAACGTCAGTTCAGAAGGCACGTAGAAAGCAATATAACGAAAAGATGGTCGATTCTTTCAAGACGTAACGTCGGCACCAAAGATCAAGTACATATGTCGGCATTGTCAAAGAGAAAGGCAGGCTATGTGCGCTTACGTACATATCATATGCATCATTTACGGTTTTACTGAGGCGTCGAGGAAAAATGAACAAATGCATTTCGAGGGATAGTAGCACATGCTCATGGTTCCTTAAATAAACCTAAGAGCCGTTAACTCACACTAGAACACGAGTGACGTTAAGAAAAGCATGCCCGCAAGAACTGGAGATGCAATGGTTTTATTTGCGGTACGTATATAGCACGTCGCCGGAGCAACCGTGGATTAGTGCTAATCGCCGTGCTTCCTACCCTGGGGACGTCGGTTCGACTCCTGCCGACTTAAGCCGTGACACATTGCCGTCGTTCTTTACGGCAAGCTTGTCTGTGTCTACATGCTTGTTATGGGTGCATTTCAGCCGCAAGCCGCAAAAGCTGTCGGTATTTTTTCTGGTCAAACCTCCGCAGGGCGTTCTAATGAAATCTTTATTGGTTATTTCGGTAAGGCCTTGCGCAAGCGGAAATCACTTTTGGCGCATATGCACCCAATCCGGGCGCAGAATCAGGGGTGTCCGCCACACATGATCATATTGTTGTTCATGGTGATGTAGAGGACAAGTATAAAATTTTAGTGGTATCTATATTCGTGTTCATCATATATTAATGCTATATCATGTGAAATTCGGTGTATACGAAGTCAACAATACGACCAGCAGAGCACCGGCACCTAGGCGGCTAGATAGCTAGCTGGCTATAGCTGACTATCTATTCCACGGTATGTAGTATACTCCTTAGGAATAAGCGAGAAAAATGCACCAAGAAGCCTGCCTGCTCGGTATGTCGGACGGTAATGTCTGTCACACTGCTGGTCAAGATCAAGACAAAAAAAGAGCGTTCTCACAACCTGTCTTTTACACTTTAACTGTTAAATTTTCTTATAATTAGAGGAAACGGGCTGTCTTAGCAGATCGAGAGACGAGAAGAGAGTTCGGTATCAGCGCACCTAGAAGGCTGGCTTTATTGATGAACGAGGAAAACAAAAACAAAGGAGAAACACGAGCCGAAAAGCTTCGTTGTACCGTCCGCGGAACGGAGACTGAGAGTTCGAAGTAAAAAAAAAAAAAGAGACATCGTCGCCAGTTGTTGTCAGCTTGTATGTCCGTTGCTTGGCACGTTACTACACATTAGCTTTAGGTGATTCATGGTCGCTCGTTTTTTCCGTGCGTACTGGCCGGTGAGATCTCGAGGAGGCGGGTACGGATTTTTCGGACGAATAGCTGCTCTATCAAATATTTATCTTAGAGTGCCGGTAAATAATACCTGATTGCCTGTAACAAGGCATGCACCGTTATGTTGTAACGTGTCACATAGCGTTTTGGGGGAGCACTCCCGCCCATTCCCGTAATGCTTGCGCAAATGCGCACGTGCGACGGAAGCGAAGGGGCCACAGGAAATTCTAACACCATGTAGCCTTTCCCGTCCGGTCCCGCCTTTTTGGTGCGACGAGCCACCTAACATGCAGCTCGAGGAAACAGGCACTCGTCTGTTTGCGGGGCGGGAATCCTCTCTGCTCCTAATGTTTGGCGACCCATCAAGGGGCGCAACACGAGCTGGCGCTGAAGCCTATCTCATGGTCCAGCGAAACACAGTCGTACCGTGTGCGCAATAACGCACAGTTACCGAAGGGCTAGCAATCGCAACTACGGAGGGTTCGGACGAATAAGACAACCGGCCAAGTCAACCAAATAATGTTTTACTGCTGATCAAGCAATAGCCCGAACACATCACCTAAAGGGATAGTCCATTCACAAGAACAAAAGGTATTGGCTTACTACTTACTGTGTCACAGTCTTGCGGGTCTCAGGCAGGTATAACTCCACCGATGGCAAAACAGAGATGGTCTTGCTGTCGTCCACTCGGCTTTCCATACCTTCCAGTCTTATTGTATTGCGAATGCAGGATTTTTTGCTTCGCCGAGAGACGAACACTTACGGCAGCCCCGGATACGATCGGACCATACAAGGTTTTCACACATCAATCCAACGGCCGAGCAAGACGGGAATGGCCGTTGCGGAGCATGGTGCTAGCTTCTGGCGTGGGCATACCGGATGTGTTGAGGCCCTGCTGCGGCTGTGTTACACAACGTTAACTGAAAGCAATAGGCGAGCGCGCTCCCCGGGCTTCGCCTTTAAGAGTGAAACATGATAATGCACTGCATCGCTTTCGCACGCCCTTCTCATTCAATTGCCATGCTTTTGCATAAAACACACTCAGACCATCAATAAAACCAGCGTCTCGTCTATTTTACTGCACGCTGAGCTGCCCAGGGAGTGGGTACCATGTGGGTGCTGTCTACGCAAGTTATCCAAAAGTACCAACGCCTCCTTTGTACGGGTGACGCTACCGCGGTATGGTGGAAAGCTGGAACAGCGATTCGCAATCGAGGCTCGTCGTGAAAGGGTTGTTTTCTCGTATATTAAAATTGAAATCCAAGCTATAATGTGCACAGGCCGTAGTCATTTCGCAGTTTACAGCTTTTATGACGGATTTTACAGCTAGGTTTTGTTCAAGTCCGCATCTACACCTTGGTGGACAGCCGGCGCGGTGCGGGTGGTGGTAGGTGAGCTTTCCGCCAAGGGCGACGGCACCTATGCCGCACCAGGGGTGGGCAAAGATACTTTGAAATTGTATCGCGATACGATACAAGATACTCGGGCAAGAAGTATTTCGGATACAGATACAAGATACCACCTCAATAATTGTATCCGATACGATACTTGCCATTTGTATCTTAAGATACTTCGATACATTTATAAATTTCATATTATAGACATATATTGTTATCAGCGTTGACCATATTGCTGTACCGTTACACTTGCTGTACCATTAATGCGTACGAGGGGCCACAGATGCAGGGACAGCGAGTCGAAAGGAATTACACTGAAGCCGTGCGCCGTCCGCCGCCCCCTAATGCTTACAGCATGGTACCCCGCACCTCCACCAGAAAAATGTCACGAAGCTACTACACGCAAGAGCTGCCTACAAGCGAAGAATCGGCCGATGTCCAAGCTACCGGCAGGAAGAAGCGTTCGTAAGCGCGAGCTTGGCAGCGAGCGTCTGGCTTCAGCAAAGATCGATCGTCCGAGAGCACGTGCGCGTCCAAGAACTTCGTCGTTCTCGCTTCAAGGGGCCGTTGGCACAGCGTTCCAGTCTACTTCGCGTCAATATAATGCAGCAGAAAACGCCTATGAACAGGAGTGTTTGCTTTAGAATTTCAGAACTGCGACCAACCAAGTTTAACTTGAATGAAACATGTGTTAGTATTTCAACAACTGTTGTTTTCTGGCTATAATTATATTGTGTTCATTCCCAAACAACTGATTGGGGCTCTTTTGGCTGCTAAACATGACAGGTATGTGTAAGCTACGCTGTCGACGGTTTTTTTGTGGTTTTTGTAATTCATGGAAGTCGATGATCTACTTGCCAACCAGGTAGTGGTTTCCCACCTAATAACAAAAATGGCGATGCAAAACCTCGGCACGATGCCGCAATTACGACTTTGAGTTTAACCTGGTCCGTACGCGTATACCGTTTACGCAGTACCGGACCACGGGACAAGTGTACAGGAGTAACAACGCTCGTAGCGACATATTTTGTGACGGATCTTCTATACAGAAAGGACATAAAACCGCAATGACTTCCTAAATTCTAGTTATGTGCTCGCGTAAAGCGCTCGTCATCGACGGATTCACGAATGTGCAATTTTTGTAATAATTTCTCTCTACGAGAGAATTCCAGATATCGTAGCGGTACAAAGTGTCGCAGGATACCTCCGCTACTCATACTCTTGACATTGATTGCGCGAATTACCTTGTGATTTGTGACAGCGAAAAAAACAATGACTCAGAAAGGATGTATATATATATATATATATATATATATATATATATATATATATATATATATACACATTATTAGTTACGATGTTTCTCAGCAAAAGGTGTCGTCAGCCTACCAAGTAAGATCACACACTGGAAATTTCACTGCTTGTGGAAAATATCATGAAAGAGCTCGTGGGGATGGTCACAATAATAATTGTTGAGGTTTACATCTCCAAACCACGATATAATTATGAGGGATGCCGTACTGGAGGGCTCTGAAAGTTTAGACCATCTGGTGTTCTTTAAGATGCTCCTAAATCTAAGTACAGTACTGCACGGGACTCAAGTATAACGCCGCTATCGGATTTCGGCCTTTACGGCCGGGATTCGATCCCACGACCTTCAGGCCAGCAGTCGAGCGCATTAACCACTAGGCCGCCGTGGCGGGCGGTTATAAGCGTTATAAGCTTAGTGGCGGCAGTACCTGCTTGAGCAGCGGACTTCTGCCAGTATTTCTAGTGTCGCGCGGTGATGTTCCGACATCAGTATCTTGTATCTTAAGATACTCGATACATTCTTCAATGTATCGAAAATACAGATACTGATACACGTCTTTCAAGATGTATCGCGATACAGATACAAGATACTGAAGGAGTATCTAAGATAGTATCTAAGATACATGTATCTTCGATACTGCTCAGCACTGTGCCGCACGCTGGCGCCGGGTTTGAGATGGTCGGCGCTCCGAACCGCGTCGCCTTGGGAGCGATTGCAATAGTGGAAAAATAACACCTCAAAGAGCTTTTCTGAAAAGATGAAGAGTTACAGTATGGAAGAAAATAAAATCCAATGTGTTTTTCGTTTGTAGCACCTGCCGAAGAAAAATATAACGCATAGACCTTGACGACCACAAAAAAATTTAATTTCTTAGGGAAAAAAATTAATGTTGTCTCATTGGAAAACATTTCATGCACATGCCTACGACTCCATCGAACGTACCAAAATAATGAAACACTCTATTCCAGAGCGTTCCCTTTCTGAATGAAGCATGCTTAGTTCGCACCTGTAAAGCATACCAGTCGAATATTCGCGTAGATTAATCTGCTTGTAAAGGGAACAATTGTTACCCATGTGTTTATGTGGTGGCGAAGCTTCCTTTATTTTACCTAACTTAATGGTATAACATAAGCGTACGGTTTACACCGTGCAATGTGGTAATGACGCAACACAAACAGAAGAAACGAGAAGGGAGTATGGAGCTCTATTCTGTCCCTCTTCTTTCTTCTGCTTGTGCTGCGTCTATACTTTTTTGCACAGTATGAACCAACTAGCGAATAGCATGGGCTACTTGGGCTTTATAATGCAAAAGAAACATATTCTAGGCGGCTTGGCTGAAGTCTGCACATTTACCGAGTGCGGCATCTAGTTCACCCCGCAAAGGCCCAGAAATGTTCGTGTTTGCAAGCTGTTGACACTCTTGAGGACGTCTATACACAGATTAAGGCCGACACATGCAAATGGTTTTATTTTTGCAGTATTTTTCGCAAATAATCACTTGTTGTAAACATATCTACACACTTGTACACAGACGCACTGATGTAGATCCGTGATAGAATCAGTTCGTCTTGCAGTTGTAGAGAGAGAACTTTGCACAGATTGATCGCCTCATTCTGTTTGCAGGTATGACAATCATAGAAATTGCGTAAAATAATACCCTTAGAGTAAAGAAAGCTGGAAGAACTCTTAAGCGTAGCACGCACTCGCTTGGCGAAAATTTTGCGCGCTAAATGTCTTGCTACTCAGTTATCATTGGTTTCATGCCATTCACGCTAAAAATATTGTATATTTCTGCAGTTTGTAACAAAGGATAAGAAGTACAACGTCCTGCTGAGCAACCTCGATCCAAATGGAGGGAAAAGAGTTAAATGCGTATACGTTCTTATCAAAAATAAGTTCGAACAGGAGCACCGTGTACTTATGGAGGTGTATCAACAAAATTCAACTGGCACATGGTAAGGTCTTTGATTTTAGTTATTGATGCTCTGTGCTTAGGTACTAAAAGCGAAAAAGACACATATGTTGCCAATACCAGGTAATTTGCTTTTTGTGTCCAATATCTTGTTTATGTGTGTTGTCATCATATTAAATGCTCATTCAGCATTCGAATATCGCTGATTCAACAAAATCATGAATGCAACCATTCAAGAGTCATTCTCTTCAGGATAAACGGGTGAAAGCGTAGCTTGGTGTCTTCATACCTGACCCATCTTTTCTTCCTTTCTGTCTTGTTTTTGTCTCCGTGGTTTCAATGTTTAAATCATTTGGTGCTTCTTGATTTTCTTTCGCTTTGCTGAGAATGCCGTACTCTACTATCGCTAAGATATTTTGCACACTCGTTTGCCGAGCATGAATTGGAGAGCGTGTGCGTGTCGAGAGCGCTCCTTGTGTCTGTTCTGTAGCTGGCTTTTTTTTTACGTACGTAACACTACGTCGTCGCTTCTCAGTCGTAACAAGGCTCGCCTGAAAATCTCGGCTATCGGCATATTTCATCCGCTTGTTAGCTGGATATGTTTCTTTTGTGCCCAACATGGTACTCACTCTAGGAACTGATATACCAACATAATTGAAACACGCAGTGCAGTTGGCCAGTGCCACACATGAATATCGGGGCCGCGCGGTCTATAGAGACGACAACTGGACAGTGGACACTCCACAGTATTCACGAGACGCTGCCGTGCGCGCACCACGGCAGTGTTCAAGGGCGAAATACTCCGTTTGAATGGTTTTTCACTATTTACTCAAAGATCATTCCTAAACCAAGAAGACTTCTGCACGAACTAAAGAAAATCTGAAGAAGGAAAACCGTAGAATTTGGAAATGCGGCCGGCAGACATCGCACTGCCGCGCTGACACACTACCACGCCACCACCCTGAAACGCGTTAATATGCTGTTTAGTTTTTTTTTCTTCTCTAGTCAGAACTGTGTGCTTTTGCCGGTCACTTTTGCTGGTATGTTTTGCTTTGTAAATAACCATGTGAGAACCTGAGCACATGGGACATGCAAAGGAAAGGTGGCTTGTCATTTTTCTGTGTTAACTCACTGGTGATAGTGGTAGGTTTACCAATATAAAGAGATTAAAGAAGCTAAAAACACATCCGGCATTTGCACAGGCTCGCAAAGGGCGTTGTTTCTTATGAAACGTAGAAAATGTCGCAATTCTCGACTTTACAATAAACATTTTTGATCTTTCATCAGCAACGCGTGCGTGATGTTTCTCATTGCTCTTTCGTAGTTGACGCACGTTGACGCTGTCCTTTCCTCCAGCGACAGCCAGTCGATATAGGCGGTGGCTGAATGGGAAGAAATAAGATAGGAATCCAAGTACTGAACAAATGGCCAGTAGAGCAGTCAATATTGTCACGTGGCCGTGACGCACGTAGCACTCAAGACGAAGCGCGTAGCACTCAAGACGATGTCAGGCGAACTGTTTATTGGGAGAACCTGTGCTTAGCAGAACAAGGCCAATCGCAATGCACAGCCATAGCGGCGTGAACAGTCGTGGGTCGACGGAAAAAGCGTCAAGCGGCGTAATGCGTCGGCTTTTATACACACCGTCCTAACGCGTTCTTGAATTATCTCTGAAAGCGTAGAAAACGAGGAGAAGCTTTTGTGACAGTGCATCCAGAGGATGCTAGCTCAAATCACTGGTGTGGGCTTCATATTCCGCAAGATGACTTTCGTAGCGAGAATAGCCATAGTAACCTCGAGGGTCGCGATAGGCGCTTCAGTGTAGGCCACATCGTGGATGGAGAAAACTGGTGAATGGCTCTGCAGACTGTCATTAAGGCGACCGACATGCGGACAGGGACATCTTGGCCCGGAGGAGAAGGATACGAAGCTTCGAAGCTGGGGTCGACATGCGGTATGGGAAGGTGGAAATATAAATGAGATGGGTACCTGGCTAAGGAAAATACTGGAAAGCTGGGACTAACGTCTGAGAGAGAGAAGAGAGCGTGAAGGGTGGAATAGTGCAGTGGTCGAAGCTTTAGCAGTAGCTGTGCTGATAAGTAGGCTGAGCGCAGCCTGAAAGAAGCCTACGAGGGAGGTTTCAATGGCGTTAAGTATGTGTGGGACGGAAGGAAAGCGAGTTATCTGTTGCGGTCAGTGATGGGCCACAAAGACGGACAGGGTGGCAGTTTCTTTGCTGGTGCTTTGACTGTTGACGGAGACAGGAGACCACATAAAGCGGAGCGGCGTCTGCCGCGTCCGAGAAGTCCGAACGCTAGCCTGTTCTATCTCGTAGCTCGATACCTGACGCCACGCAGCGGTCTTATAGGCGGAATGTTGCGTCACTGCAGAGATAACACAATGCCTTCTTCAAGGTAAGCATATTATATGGGCACCGCGGCCCGTATGAGCCTCGTGGATACTGGAGTGCTGAGTGACGACACACCGCAGGGCCTTGTACAGAGTGGCAGGTTCGCATAGCTTCCTCGACTTGGACGTTGTTTGGCATACGCAAACGAAAGACAAGGACTTAGCATTGTTGAATGAAAGGAATGATACAGTAGGAAAGAAGGAGAGGTATAAGAACTGTTGATTCGCAAGTGGTTGAGGAAAAGAAAGTCGTATTTATCCAGAGCACAAGACAAGCAAGCGATTGTGTGGAATGAAGCAATGAGGTCTAGGCCACGCAGCGTGGTGCCCTGCATGGGGCCTAGCGACGCAAATATCGACGCAAATAAAGCACAATAGCATGAACGGGGAAGCTGGCGAATTCGGCAGCAATTTCCCGGGGTCTCCACAGAGCGAGTGATAGTCTGTTTTGAACTATCCTTTCCTTTTTAAAACATGACGTAGAGTATTGACCAAAAGGTGGATGTCCACTTGCTCCAAATGTGCCCCCAGCGCATCTAACAGGAAGGTTGGTCGAGTATTACTTAAGGCCCAGAAAATTCGCACGTAGTGTCGATGGCAGCCTAAAATAGTTGCGGTGAATAGTGTTTTTGTTGCACGCGTGCTAATTTTACCGTGAAGAGAAATGACCGACATACGTGTCGTCGTCATATGCCTGCGAAACTACTTCGGGCATTGCCATTGGCACGAGGACAAATTTTCTTCTACAGCACGTTGTTCCGCAGGGAGTATGATGTCAATACACGTAGAGTAGGCTCCGGGTAAAGGCGACGTTTTGCTGGAGACACCGTGTCAGAGGAAACAGCTCACTGTTTACACCCTGACAGTGCTCCATGCAAGAAATGGCGTACTGTGAGGGTGTAGCTGAAGGAATGGTAAATCTTGCTGTGAGTCGGATGTCAACAAGCGAATTGGAGCATTTAATAGACAGCCTGTACTGCTGCGCTCCTGTCGGCATCGATCGGCAACATTGATGTCGTACTCATGAAAGCGAAGGCTCCAAAGAGCGAGGCGGCCTGAAGGATCTCGGAGATTAGCAAGCCGGCAAAGCAAGTGGTGGTCACCAACTGCTCGATTTCGCCGGCCAAAAAAGAAGGCCGGAATATCCTGATGGCCCCCAGCACTGCTTGTCACATTCTTTCAGTGGTCTATAGGGTAGCCTCTCCTTCTATGGGACAACAGCTGGCTGGGCGATTACTCGTTCTCGTCGGCCATAATTCTGCTTAAACAGAATAGCTGCGAGTACTAGGTCATTGGCGTACGTATGACTTCCCGTTTCCGCAGTGTCGTCTGAAAATGTGCCAGAACTCGAGCCCTTAGAAATAGTTGGTATTATGCCACAAAAGCCTGTTCTTGCGTATTTGTCCACTCGACGGAGACATCTTCAAGTGTTAGCCCAGTGACCCAGCTAGCACACAACGGATTTAAGACGTCTTCGAGACGGATATCCGAGACGTTAACGACGTCTCAGAGACGGCACGCGTAAGATGTTTTGGTCTAGAAGACGTCGTATATCTCGTCTAATGTCCGTCTTGTTGCCCATAAACGAGACGTTTCCTGAACGTCTTTGAAACGTCTTCAAAAAGCTGGTCTTTTCGACGGCTTGGGGGAGCCTCCAATAATCCCATTTACCGGGATTTCTGAATCCGTTTAAAGACTTATCAAAGACGTCATCAAAAAGCTGGTCTTTTCGACGGCTTGGGGGAGCCTTCAATAATCCCATTTACAGGGATTTCTGAATCCGTTTAAAGACTTACCAAAGACGTCATCAAAAAGCTGTTCCTGAAATGTTAGCCGTAATCTGAAAAAGAAGCAGGAATAGTGCTCGGGAACGGGGCGCGCCCACCAAAATTTTGATCTGGTTACCACCCTCAGAATGTAAGCTAACGCCTGAGGGGTACAAATAACCACAAAACATTTTTTTGCACCCCTGAGGCATTAACTCCGTGGTTCTGAAGGTGTCAACGGGATCATAATTTTGGGGGGCACCCCCATCCGCGGACGCCGTCCCTGCCTTTGTGGTAGTAGCTGCGACCTGCTATGTTATCAGCAGCACCATAATCTTTTCGATGCTGCAGAGTGGGGGGTAATACTTTCGTAGTTACATCCTAGGAAGAAGTCCTGGCATCGCAGTTGCCTGGAATTCTTTTTTTTTTTCGTGGTTAAAGGCATCAGCACTGAGTGCAACAGAGCAAAAATAGTGCAGTAAGGTAGGTACACAGTTCGCAACAAGGCTTCATCAGTCTTAGCATTTAAGTCAAAATTGGCTGTCATGAATACAAAAATCAATCTAGCATGTAATTTGTTGAGTATGAAGCAAATCTACCAAAAATAGTAATGACATTACTATATCTTTCTGCAGTGAAGGATAGACAGTTTCATGGCAAGCGGCCTAGCAAGGAGGCCTCTGTGCCAATGATCACGCAGTCGAAACACTGCTACATCATCATTTTATTGAGAAACTAACTTGTGCAAGTTCAAAAAAGAAGAAAATGAGAAATGCCAGAAAAACAAAACAACAAATATTCAAGAGCAACTGCAGAAGAAATACTTTAAATATATTTGGAACTTATTAAACACTAGAGGCCCACAAAAGAGCACTAGTAGTCACACAATAATCAACAGCCAAACGACTATGCGCTTTTCACCATGAGAGCAGCGCATCCGGTTATATGAGCAGAGACAGAACAATGGATGACTGTGTGACAGCCGCTTTCAATCACGTTATGCAGTATCTTCACCGCATAAAATCAAGGAATATAAACACAAGAACTCAAATATGACTCAGACATGAAAGTGAAAATTTGTCTAGGACATCAGCTGTGTAATGAAGCAAACTTTAAAAGACAACCAAAAATATCAATCAAGTGTCAACGAATATTGACCAAAGTGACCTTCAAAGAAATTAGCGCATGAAATATTAACAAAATCGGTATAATGAGCAAGGTCGCAATGCAGCGCACAATCTCTCACAGCGAGCAACGTTACATCGAGGCAACCTCCATTTCATAATGAAGCTACATACGTGCTCGAAGTTGAATACAGTGGAGACAGCATTGAGGCGACGAAAAAGAAAAAGAGAAGCAATATTCTCAATTACATATACAAAATACAGATGTGGCTCTCTACAAAGCACTGTATTACGCACATATATGCAAATCTGACATGAACGGAGATCAAACTGGCAAGCATCAGTTGGAAGCCAAAAAAGAAAAAAAAGAAGATTTTGGCACCCAGCACATGAAGCTATTCCTAAAAGGGACTTCAAATAACCATCAGGTCTACATATGCAGGATTAAACTGAGAGTCTTCGAATTTCGCCCTGTTTCACATTTAAGGAAAACACTGTTACCTTATACCTAGTCATTAAACAAAACACTTCGAACAGCCAACTCCTTTGAGAATGCAACCTCCACCAAACGCGCAACCAGTTCACGTTCACGCTCATCAAAAACTAGTTGTAGTGTCCAGGCTTAGTGCAGCTGGTGAATACGATGCTACTGGCATCATATGACACGCTGAAACCGCCGTCGCGGAAATGCTTTCAATGTAGAACCTCGGTGGGGCCGTGGTAGAACACAGTTGGTGCCCTATCAGGTTATCCGTACAACCGCCGATTAAACCGCATGTATTCCTGCAAACGAAAAAAAAATGGGGCCGCTATTTTCTATAAAGCTGTTCTACAACTGTGCTTTGAGGAACGAAATTTGAAATGCATCTCTGTCATAGACTGCGCCCTTTACAGGAAGTGTTCATAATATCCTGCAACTTGCAATAGATAAACACTCGAAATGAATTTTCCTCGAATGCCTGGTACTTCTGCACTGCTGCCTGCACCATATATATATATATATATATATATATATATATATATATATATATATAAATTTAACGAAGCAACAAACTATGAAGCCTAGGAAAACATAGGAGAAGTTATTGGGGTTCTTAATTGTAGTATTATACTTGTGAAGTAGGAAGGAATTTAGGCGGACGAAAAGACAAACCTGCCTTCTGTGGGAACCGAACCAACGACCTTGGGGTAAGGCGTCCGATGATCTACCGCTGAGCTACGAAGGCGGTCGTCTCCACCCCCACCCCCCCGTCCCTTTTATCGGGTCTATGTGCACATACAATCTAACACTCACAGGATTGTATGTACCTATGTACATATATACGAAGGTCAGCGAGTTCCGCCGAAGCTTGGACGCTCGTGCTAGATGCCCAGCGATGAAAAGGAAGAGAAGAAAGAAGTCAGGATACAACAGCCGGCCTGCGGCAAACGCGCTGTGTCTATGTCTCTATCATTTACAATATACAGTGGTGTTCGGGCCATCTCCGCAGGAAACTTGATGCATCTCCTGATGCTACCACCGCCCAATAGTATGGCACTCGTGAACGTTAAACTGCACATTACTGATTCGTAGTTTATTTTGGACGCATTCCCATACACAGCATGTAGAAATCGGGTGACACACATGCTTCACACTTAGACTGTGAGAATATTCTTCGAGGCGTGCTTACGTGCTCACTGCGCACTCGGTATGAAAGGGTCCCTGCAACACTTTTCGAACGCACTGAGCAAACGGTGCCAATAAATCGTTGAGGCTTCTGTGAACGTGTGAGCCAAATGTTATTGTGTTGCAAGCAGCAGTGGCTTTGCAGTTTCATTTTAAATACATCATGCAATCGCCTGCAATTGTTCCAACAACTGACGTCACTAGCAGCACCGACCAACGACTTGCCTGCTCTTCTTTCAACAAGTAACGTCACTGGCGCCAACGACTAGGTCCCTTCGCTCACCTCGGTCTTCTTAAAGACAGGCACTCAGATTGCCTTTATTTCTTTAATGCAAAATGAACAAATATATATAGGCAAATGAGTTCTGCGGAAACCCGCAAGGGTGGGTAACGTTTGCCTTGTGCTACAAAACGGGTGGCTGCTAATTTTTCCTTTCATGAACAAATATATAATTGCAGACTACCTTTCCGTGACCGTAAGTTCAGCCAGTGATATATCTGCCTCGAAAAAAGTAGTCGACGGCCTAGTGACATTTGTTGGAACGAAGAGCAATGTTAATTACAGCTGTGTTTGAAACCAAATAAAAAATTCCCTGGTGCACGCAGCTCAATAATACTTGGCTCACACGTTCACAACAACCTCCACGACTGTTAGGCATCGTTTGCCATCGAGATTCCAAATGTCGCAGGGCTCCTTTATTAAATGGGACATTCAAAGTCGCGCGATCTACGGGCACAGTGACTGCGCATCACATCTGTGCATAGCATCAACAAATTTTCGCTGTGGCTTCGATTTCGCCTGCACAAAACTGCCTTCAATGGCCAGATAATAGTGAATTTAGTACAATGCAACGAAATATGGCTCATTTGGGGTAGCGAGTATGTCACGGGGTAGGAGGAAAAGGTCAAACGTTCCGCTGAAAACTGTTGAATGGCACCGTGGCTTTGATTTGACGATATAGGTATAGGCATGCACAGCTGGATCCCGGCACCGGACAAGCTGGCGGCGCCCGTACTAAATAATAAAAATAAACAAAATACGTCCACACGTTCATGTATAAGTCGTCGTAACACGCCGCTCACCCATAGCCCGACGTACTAATTTAGTTGGTCGTTCGTCGCCTTATCATCACTGTCCTACGCTATCAGCCCAGCAACATGGTTCAAGTCTTCACTCCCCAGTCCGTACCACGTGAAACACTGGACAGCTTATGGCATACCAAAAATCTACTGTACCCAACAGCGTCCCTGTAACACCACTGTGGAACCAGATAACAGGTCGTGTAATTATTTTGGTATTTGCGGTCTGCAAGAACAACGAACCCCAAATGCAGAAAACCGCAACAGCGTGGACAATGAGAAATAATAATAACGAACATTCGCAAACGAGTCACATGCCTCTGACGAAGTTTAAATATCACCGAGAACGAGCACAATGACACTCATGCTCATATGAATGCTGAACTGCGAGAAGTCATTCCACCACCATAAGACGTCATGATTGCCTGCTTCAGTTCTGCTGACATGCCACAATAAACAATGCGCGATTTTCACATCCACATCACATGCACGTAAATTTCGCAGCTCTGAACTGAAATCTCACGACTGCAATGCAACAGTGAAAGGACGCGCGGCAACGGTTGCCCTACAACGCGCGATATCACATGCATGTATTCGTCTGTGTAAGACACGAGTAAATTACTACTACCCGACATTGTTGTACATGCGCTGCACTCGCTACCCGTAACGACCAAATGACAGGATGGTGGGAACGAAGCCAATGCACTCGTTACTCACTAATCAGGCTGAACACGCACATAGACCTAAGAAAATTTCAGAATGCAATCATACACGATGATCTGAATAATAAAACCATAGTTGCGTTGCTGTGCGTTTAATGCGTCAACTATCTTAGACCTTACATAGCATTAATCCTCCTTGTATCTGTCACAGACCGATTCGCCCTATCCACGGAACACATGAGTGATCTCACAGGCATCATGCTAAGCCATTCAAATGTGGTACTTACATTTATTTTCGGCGAGACGTAGTTATTGGTGTTACGGGATCCAGTCACAGAAGCGCCGGAATTGAACCAGGGTTAACATAAGGAGGAAAGTAGAAAGAACATATTGGCACCACACAAACACACGCAGCAGTTGCAGCACGCTAACAGAATTTTCCCAGAAACGAAGGAAGAGCCGGCCGCCAACAACTTGACCACACTGACTCCACGACCAACCACGCAAAAGCTTCGCTGCCTTTGCTTCGTGTCTCCGCGTGTTAGCGCCAGCCTGCGCCCTCTCGCCTCATCTCCCCGGTAACCGGCGAGAAGGAGCCAGACATTCTGGCGCCTCCCTCCCGGCCCCATTTCAGCTGGCGACACCTCGGCGCCGTGCACTGTGTCGACGCCCGCCGACGCTTTGGGGAGGGAGGGGGTGGGGGGCGGTATTCTTCCACGTCTGCTTACCGTCTTGCGTAGGACGTTTCGAAGACGGATTCATTGTCCCTTTGATGTCGCTGCCCCTTAGTTCGCGTGGCTGACGTCTCAAAGACGTCAGCCACGCGAGCCAAGACGTTAATCCCCCAATAAGACGTCTTTTTGGTCTTGTGTGCTAGCTGGGTGAGGTAGTCAGTCATTTTTAAAAACCTTCATCAAAACGACAGTAGTCAGCATAGGGAATGCTGAAAATGACTGTGGTTCGTTTAAGCAAAGCACGATAAATTCTGAAGCCCATTTCGGGACCATGACTAAGCGTCCGTTGGAGCAGGGGATAGGGACTAAAAGAGATAGAGAGGAAATGAAAGCCCTGGTGGAGGGCTCCGGAAATTTTCATCACCTGGGGTTCTTTGACACGCACTCATAACGCACAACACACGGTCTTCTGCTATTTTCGCCTCCACCGAAACTGCGACCACCGCGTCCTGGATAGAACCCGCGTTTTTGGGTGGCAGCCGAGTACCATAACCGCTACGCCACCGCGGTGGACCTGCAGGGGCCCAGAAACCGCTGACCCGCTGCTGAACCGCCAGATAAGGCAGCCGCCCTTTGCGAGGGAGCTCAGCAATGTTGTCTCGCAAACCACTGGTAACTGTGCATGAACGGGTGCCTTCGGGGTGCCTATCGAGGAATGGCATGTTCCGCGTACTAAAGCCGTACCGATGATTAATCTTAACGTTGTACTTCGTGCGAGTTCCCAATGAAGAAACGTAAATAATTAAGTACGAAGCGCTTATTGGTCTCTTGAGCTTGGTTGAACTCGTAACGTATTGAAACGCGGCTGTACTTCATTATTTCACAACATACATCAACTATACCCTTTCAAAGCGGGATTTATTAACACAGCTTGGCTTAGCACAAGGAAGTTGTGCCTGTAGCGCTCCCGCAAGGGCTATTAATGTTAGCACGTGCCTTCGAGACAGCATAAGTCGCGGGTGAAAGCACTTGGCGCTGAAGTTGTCCGCGTCGAAGCAAGCCGGCATCGCTTTTGTAAAGCAGGGAGATGTGTCTTGTTCACGTAGACAATGTGACTCCTTCCTGTACCAAAAATTAAGAGGCCATTCAGTCAGTCGAATAACTACAAAGATGCCCTCAGACTTTGTGGGAAGGGCAAAAGGAACAGACTAAGTAGCGACCTGGGTTTCTTGATTCCTGGCGGTATCCTCAGCGCACTGGACAGACCAAGTTTTATCTGCATGGACAGAGCCCTTGCAGACCGCGCTTACAAAGCAAAGCAAGTGTCTCCTAGCAAGTAGGGGATTTCTAGAGACTGCGTCTAGATTATTTATTTATTTATTTATTTATTTATTTATTTATTTATTTATTTATTTTTACCCTCAGGGTTTACAGATTACAGACGGGAGGGGCATGTTACACATGTTACATATAAAAATGGGAAAGAATACTTAATGTACAAAGACAAAGCAGAACTTTAACTATCTACAGAAATATACAAATATATAACGTCTCAGAGATGTTACAAAAAACAGGGTAAAGATGTATCTATTGGGATGACGCATGAGATTCATGTTCAAGAACTAAAACAAGATAAACATCAATGCAAAATGAATCAGAGAATAAGAAGACACTACATACAAATCAAAAAGCAGGATCAAAGCGAAACATATTTTGCCAGAAAGAAAACTGTAAAGCGTGATGTGTCGGTGATAGCGCTGGCTGACTTTGGCAATCGATTCCATTCAGGTGCGGTTCTTGGTCAGAATGCATGCTTAGTCTTATTATAATAATGTGCGCATTAATATATTTCGGACAGTTTGGTATATTCATTCACGGCGCGCAGAGAAATGACCCGTTTGATACCGCTAGAGCTGTCTTGCGCTCCAATAAGCAACACCTTCCAGTGCCCCGTGCGATTTCAGCACGCGACCGCCCAGCGTCACGCTGCGGCACATAATCATGTATGCTACTAGACACTGAAAACAAGCGGTGGTGGTAAAATGGGCAGCATGAAATTATATATATCATGGCAATTTGATCCCATCCATAAACTTGTCGTCATGCCTCTGCCTCTACTGTGGTGTCATCACGGGGTTCTTACAGATAGAATATTAAGATGGCTATATACGGTTTTCTAAATGTATCAGTCAAATAGCTTAATTAGGGTGTGCAACTTGGAGAAAAAAAGTTTTCTCTTAGTTTCAACGTTTACTTTGGCGTGAATGAAGAAATGGTAAATTTTACCGAAAAGCACCCGGGAAGGTCACGTCTGGCCGCTTAATTATCCTTGTTTCTACGCTTGATATCTTGCCTTCAATGTTGTGGATGAGTTAAGAGAATTCAATATCGAGGTTTCCGTTTGTCATAACGATACAATTCAGGTCTGAAAATTTTCAGGGGGAAATTGCAACATGAGTGCAAGTTTGAAAGGGACAGTAATGGCACATACAACATTGTGACAATGGATAGAAAACACGGTATGTTATGTTTTATTTTTTTCAGCAATATCGCTAACATTATCAGCGCAATATTATGCAGGGAAGTGCAAGTCTCACGCGGCGGATCTGCGTCGCAATGTGCACATTCCGACACGGATCCGTCTACACAGAACACAGAAGCACTGGCGGTGTTTTACGAGCCATCGTAGTTTTAAGTGGCTCCGTCTCCGTGTCCAGAAAGGCAAGGATAACGCTATCTTTAACCGGACCCACAATGTCGGCGCGCACTTTTGTGGTATGTGTTTACGCTAAAGTGGAACCAACTAACCCTGCTACCCAACCTACCGCACCCAGTCATCATCGGTAACCATGCAGAACCTACGATTTTCGTTGACAGGACAGTCTCCATTTGGTAGCGTTGGCTGCTAGGTCATGGAGAAACAAGGAAAACTTATTCAACGCTTGTGCGTGCAGGGTGGATTACACGGAAGTATTTGCTAGAAATAACTTAATGAGCCAACAGACAACGAAGCCTAGGAAATCACAGCGCAAGTCAATTGTGATATTGTAATTACAGAGTAAGTAAAAAGGAATTAAAGTGGACAAAAAAAAAACAAAGCTGCCTTTGGTGCGAACCGAACCCACGACCTTCGGATAATGCGTCTGATGCTCTACCGCTGAGCTACGAAGGCGGTGTCCACCCCCCGCCCCCGTGCCTTTATTGGGTATTTATGTACATGGATTCCTTCCTGGGAGTGTTAGGCAGTGCCACTCGTAGCCAAGGCGGCGTGTGTGGAACATCCTTTTTTTGTTTTGATTTTTTTGCCGAGAGACATCACGTAGAAAGTGATCGTATGGAGAGATAGACGTTGTCCAATAAACCCTCGCATGCTATCTAAAGTCACAAAGTCTGCCGCAACGATGCCCAAGCTATGATATAACGAAAGTAAAGGGGTCAAAAGATCGCTGCATATGCAAGAAACAGCTTAATGAGCCAACAGACAGTGAAGCCTAGGAAGGTATGGGGGAAGTTAATCGTACTAGTATTATTGTAGACTAAGTAGAAAGGAATTAAAGTGGACGAAAAGAAAAACCTGCCTTCAAAGGAAACCAAACCCACGACCTGCCTTCGGTGGGAACTGAAGGCAGGTCGTGGGTTTGGTTCCCTCCGATTTTTCACTCTTCGCCTTGATTTTCGCTAAGCTATCTTTAAAAATGATTTGTTCCCTGAGACACTTTATTGTGTTCTTCTATAAATTACACGAGTCATTTTCCCTTCCATTGCTCTCTGCGTCAAGAGACGCTTGCACGGGAATCACGTGGCACAAAGGCCAAGGCAACGCCCCGGTTGGGATGATTACTGCTTGCGCTTGCAGAATGGGCATATCTTAATGAAAGTCCGGCTGAAGGTAGGTCATTGGTTACCAGCGCGAAAAAGAATTCCGAGATACTGACTAAACATGGTCACAGCAAAAGCGAAGGGAGGCCCAATGTCAGTGCTTCCTTTCGATTGCTGTGAATATCCTGACTAATAATCCTTATCGTAGCCGTGTGGAGACAGCAAGCACTCAAGCAGCGCTTTGACGCCTCATATTCAACCATAATTGGCTTACGAAAGCGGTGATGAATGAGAAACTAATATTTTTCACTATTAATTTTCTGAAATGAACCTTTTTCGGTCATCCCCATTTTCAGACAGTTCTCTTGATTAACAGGACCTACACTGCACCTTGAATAGTTCCGAAGTTAGGTGGAGATTTCGAGTAGTACAAGATCGAACGAAGAATACATTGCAACTGTTTCACCGACGTTGGTACCGGTGCACCTAGTGAGACGCCAAGTTCCTCTTGCAAAGCGTACTGGTATCTCTCGCAATGCAGTGCCTCGGGAATGTAAATTTGTTTTCATGAAACATGCAAATAGCAATTTTTTTTCTGCTTGAGGCCACTGTTGTGCATTCGGTGAAACACTTCTTCAAGTACAGACATACTGCGCTTCACTTGCGTGAGGGTAATATCCACCAGGTAGGCTTTGTCTTCTGCAAGGCCCAGGAGAACAGACATAACATCTATGTAGGCAGATGGTGCTGAAGCGGTTCCAAGTGCGATGCGAATATAGCAGTACATGCGTTTGAACGAATGATTTAGCGCTGATACCTTTGTGGCAGCTGCGTGTACAGGAAGTTTGCGTTGTGCAGATGTAGTGCACTAGAAGCTTCACCTGCTGCGCCGCCTGCGGAGATAACGTCCACTTTCAGCAGGAGTGGAATGCTGCTCTGTGAAAGTAGCTCGGTTCACTGTTAACTGGAAGCGGCTGCAGAGCGTATGCAGCCGTTTTTTTTTTTTCATTTGAACACCGGCCCAACCCATTCAGAGACACTGATCTGGAAAAGAGTTGATTTTGCAGCAGGCAATGATTATCCACTGAGTTCTGGCTGAATTCGCTCTTTTGCAGAAGAGAGGTGGAGCACCATGATGACGGGATGCCTGTTACAGGAAGCCAGCTTATAGCAAGAAGCGAGAAGCGGCGAAAATTCGCAAAATATAGCATTGAGCTACTCATATTCTTTAAGAAAATGCATGGGACTGACACTTTCGGCGTTCCCAGATTACCTGCTGCCCTTGCAATATCGTACGCTGACAGTGGAGAACTGGTCTTTGACAGTCTGCAGGCACTCGTGCGTTGCTCAGTGTACTCCTTATTCAAAAATTCACGTGCGCTGTTGATTTTCCCTCAACTGGTGCCGTTATGAGGGGTGAGACGGGCGCAGGGCAGTTTTCTACAGAGGTTGCCAGCAACTGCATTGTGTCTTCTAGCCACACTTGAGCATTACACTCATCGGCGAGTGCCCGCGTTGTCGTTCGGGAGTGCCCTGGTTCTGCGGTACAAGGGCAAGCATAAATTCATCTTTGCGCTTGCTTTCATGTTCTACCACAACGAATGTACGTTACACCGGGGAACGGTCCTCATGACACATCCTGGCGCTATGCAATACGTGGGTTCGAAGACCTAAATGACAGAGCTCTTTTCAGCACGGCAAGCATCCATGTACAATGGCGGCGACAACCGCCGGGACTGCATTCGCTAGGTGCAGGGTATAGAGTGTGCTGACACTGATGTTTTTGGCCACCGAAGACACCTGCTTGTAGCCGTTCGAGTGTTTAGCTCAGGCTCTTTAGGCTCCACTATATTCTTTTGCGCGCTACCTGCAACACAGGCTTTCGCCGAAGCTGTACCACCTACTCTAGCTGTACGCGCGAGAGAACAGCTCCAATGCGCGTAACAAAAGTAGCGCCGACGTGTGGCGCCGACATAGAGCATGAGTTTCTCCCAGTTTCTGCAGTGCAGTAAGCTATCTTTCAGATTTTGCAACCCGTCTATAACCCCAACGAACTGACAGCATTTGTTTATTCGATATGGGCAGAAGTTCGTATCGAGGCCACCTTTCTTCATTTTGATACACCTGGTAGTGTTAGCAGCATCGCGCGCTTAAACCTGCGTGAACTTCAAGAACGCTAGAGATTGTTGTACTAAATGTGCATGGACGCCGCGCGCGGCTTATACATTCCACTTTCCACAAAACATCGTGTTTAATATGAGAGTGGGTGTAATGCGCCGCCTGTACAAAAGCCAACGCCTTTCGCCGCTGGTTCGTTCTTGTCGACTACCGTCGAGTGTTCACGGTGCTTTCGCGATTTTCTCTGGAAACGGCTGGCGCAGTTCTTCTCTCTATCGGGATAAATATACTATCAGAAAGTCACAGTGACAAACATGCGATTTATTCTGACGTTGCGGCTGGAGACCAGCCTTTTTCAAAGATATATATATATATATATATATATATATATATATATATATATATACAACAGCAACCGCTCTATCAAGCGCCATTGCTCTAGACTGTACCATTCTGACGATGATGCAGCTTCAAATATGGCGCATGCACACTTCGAGGTATTGGCCGAGACCTGATATTTGGTATAATCTTCAACCTCCTTCCCTTCTCCCCCGGTGTGTCCTCAGCCCATGCCCCACCGCAGGTAACTTTACCCCGTAACAATATATAAAATATCATAGTGGCCTGTGGATATTGTTAACATGTCTTCAGGAAGGTCGGGCTCCGACCGCAACGTTGACGCAATAAACCGTCGTTCTCTCCGAGCCGCATCGTCAATTATATATATATATATATAGAGAGAGAGAGAGAGAGAGAGAGAGAGCGATGGTGCAGTCTTATATTTTGTGTTGCTTTTCAGTGAATATGCGATTTACATACAGATTTCTTTATACTACATCAGAATGTGCTGTACTTCGACTCGAAGGAGTTCTGTCCCTGAAAACCAGTAAGTATGATGTTCACGAAATGCAACAAATGGAGGATGTCACAGTCACCACGAAAACTGATATTCGTCACCTCACTGTTGCCTCATATTGGCGATGACTCGTTTGATTTACGTGAGCCTTGATGTCGAAGTCATATTTGCTCAGCGAATTCATGGAACGGGACGCAGGTATGCAAATAGACCATGACCAGTTGTTCTACACCTGGTTGACAACAGGGAAAAATAAAGTTTCAGGGAATTGGCACAGGCTTAAAGCCCAGAACGTATCCGTAGGTGGAGATTTTAGGTGCCAAGCGCCTTAAGCGCTCGTGCTTTCAGCGTCTCCTCTTGCCCGTTATCAAGTAGCAAATGTTAAAGCAAACGGCCACATTATGGCGAAAAACAAGGAAATAATTTCTCAAAGCCAGCTCAGAATAAGCTAATTGATGTAGACTACTTTAAAATACGCGAATACAGGAATAATTGCAAAAAATAATAGAAACTTGTTAAATTCGCTTGCGAAAATTCTGTGAGCCGATCCCGGAGGCAGTGCAGTCAGGCAGTGTACGTGTAGTGTTGTTGTGTCCAAAGCGATTTTAACAAATTTCTGTTAATGAGCTCGGGCTGTCGGTGTCTAATGTCGTCGTTGTCATGGCCATGGCAAAGCAAGCCCGTTAGCGACTGATGTGTTCCTGTTTGAAACACCGGTGTGTCACCTCAGTTTTGCACCTCCCTAGGTTTCACGTTACCGGATCTGTCGTAATTTTTCTACAGCCACCATGCTACCGTGCAAGCAATTGCGGTATTACGCTTCGAAAAAAAGAAGCGAACCCTCCGCAGCGTTGCCTTCGCCCCCCCCCCCCCCCCCTTCTTTTCTTCTTTGGTCAGTAATGACATTGTGCACAACATACCTGCACAAATGCGGTTATTCCCAGCGGACTGCGTAATCTGCCGAATATCTTGGTAGATAAAATATGGAAGCGCACACACAAAAACACGGACTCAGGAGACACGGACGACTCGTCCGTGTCTCCTGAGCCCGTGTTTTTGTGTGTGCGCTTCCATATTTTATCTACCAAGTATGTACCAACTCGCCCAGCAGCAAGTTTTATTGCCGAATATCTTTAGCTCAAAGGATCAGGTCTGTAAGCGCAAGCGAGACGTGAGGTGGCACTTCGCAAACGACCATAAAGGGTAAAAAAAGGTACAGCAGTGGCCATAACACGCAAAATGACCACTTTAATTTAAACTTAGGCACCAGTAGCAAATGCTTAAGGCAAGCAAATGCATCAGTAGCAACTGCCTCAACAGTTGTCTTTAGCGTAGTCCGGCACGCGTAACCGTTCGACAAGTGGCGCTACCATTCCTGAGCATGTGTAGATAAGTTGTGTGCCTTCTTTTTCGCCTCTGTGCTCTACTTCAGTCAATAGTTGGCGTTCGCGTGGTCTACTTCTCTCTCCTTGTGTCCGTGTTTTGCACGCCTTTTTGCTTTAGGAAGCTTGCTGTATATTTCCCCTATCTCCGCTCCAGCATAAGGCCTATAAAATAGGCTGGCGGAGAGTGGCTGATAAATAATAAAGGTACATACTCATCCAAAGTGCAGAAAATGCATAGAAATATGCAATAATTATGCTCCATATGTCCTTTACACTGTTTAACCAAGAATGTTAAGAGCATGCGGTGTCGGCACCGTAAAAAATTGACAGCACTTCTCTTTGGCTTAGATGAATAGTAAAAGAAGCCTGGGAACCTCATGTAAACTGGCACGAGAAAAAAATTTTGTTGTTTGGCAGCTTTTGCCCTTTCACTCAGCTTTGTGGGTAACCTACCTCTAAAGACTTTGTATACTGTCGCCGGAGATCACCTACGCAAACGGCGATTCCTGACGCGTTATTTCCTGCAAACGACTACCCTCACTGTCTTCGGTGCCTGCTGGTGGAATTTGTCTACCTTTTCCTATACTCAACATTATTTCATCGCGAATAATGCCTCACACTTGTCTAAGATCATGTAGCTCTCAATGATTCTGCTGCACTTAGGGATGTTTAATACGTATTCAGTGAAAAGTAATATTTAAGTATTTATGTACTCTTGGAGGCGCTCATGACTGACTTATTTCCCACTATACATGCTATCTCCTGATTCTTTCTTGAGGATTTGTACTTCTTCCTCTTGTTGCCATGTGTATGTACTTTGTATTAACGTTCTGAGTATATAATTATCAGGAATTGAGCATTACACGAAGTGACGCGTTGTTCTTGTGCAATATATGTCGGCTGCTATCAAGGAAAGACTATATGGTCAGACAGGACTAGACTATCCGTTGTGCGGCCATTGTAGTACACGGAGAGGTTTCTAAGGTTCTGCGGAACTACACCATGGAGCAAATATTAGGCAACACTTGGACACGGCTAGGTAACAACAGCGAGTATCATCCTAAATTATCCTGTCACAGCCTATACCCACAAGCTACCGAACGTCATCTTGTGACAAAAAAGAGCTGCTACCGCTAATGAAATTCAGCCGCGCTACGCAATATTAAAAAGCGTTTCTCCGAAACCTAGGCAGCATTAGCTAGCATTAACGAGCATTAGTCAACGCGATATACCACTTAAAGCGCACCATGCAGCCGTAGGTAGCAGCAACATCGGGCTTTAGGAAGCATGAAAAATCCTCGATGCACAATCCTTAGAAAAGATTCGGACACGCCGGTGAAAACCACCCAAGCGAAGCCAAATGAATGAAGCCCCAACATCTGTAAGAACATCTGTTTATGGACATTCTCGTCCATTCTGTGGTAGTACCCCTTTGTTAAAGGAGACTTTAAACAAAGTGTAGCGCTAGCTCGTGACTTGGACCTGCCGTGTCTGCTTCAGTACTGAGGAGATGGACCACGAGCGTTGTCTTCGTGAGGGCGTAGATTTAGTCCTGAGGAACAAGCGCCCAGCGTGACAAACCTGTTGAATTGGAAATATCCTGTCCCCGGGAAAAACTAACTATCCTTCCCGCTGTCCGATAAAGAAGATGGCGTCTTTGTGTTGCATCAGCACTTGTTCCTGAAGGGCTTCTACGTCATTGTGAAGAATTTTTCATCCCTCTGCTCCAAATTATTTTGAGTACAATGTGATGTTATCTCCCTGCGGAAGAGTCAACACTGGAAAGCTTTCAAAATTTATTCCTCCTTCCAAACGCTTTACAGGGGAGATGTTTTTCTCGGCAATAAGCCATAAACGCAGCATACCGTTCAAATGCAATGTAAAGACGTGGGTACTTAACAGCCGCCGTTTAGTCTCCCCTTGGGGAATCACATAAAGCGGCCTCACAATGACGACCAATTTGCGACGGATATTTCCAGCACTGTTATGGATTTTTCTTGTATGGTAATTAGTTTTGGTCATTCCGTTCATGTAGAAGATAAGCACTTATTCATCTAGCTATAAATGAAAAATAAGTTCTCTATGTACGAAAGCCCACATTTTACAAATTTTTGAGGTTTGTCGCAAGATCATTTTTGACACTGATCGATTCCTACGCTGCTAAAACTTCTCCCTCAGCCGACCTTCTCAACGTGAAGTGTAAGGACACCTCGATCCGTTCACGTGTTTGTCGTGTCATATGTGACATTTTTCTTTCGTGTACAGACCACGTGCATGCTAGAAGCCGCGACTTCTACTTGTCTATGTGGTTCCATTCTATGAACACAAAAGAGCCCCGTGTGTGTGTCAAGCGCAACCTTCTCAGCACTGTGTGGAGTCTTCCCTTCTGTGCAAACTTAGAAAAACGACCACCATAAGATATGTAGCGGAAACGATACAATAAAAACGCATTCTCATGAGTGGAATGTCGGCAAGAGCAGGCGATTTTCACTGTAGGACAACGGCAAATCGCCCTCCGTTGACGTTGCCGTATTGCTTGCGCGGCATTGGCAAGGCACAGATATAATAGGCCGCGATGTCACGCACAGATTTTCGCTTTGACTCGTGGTCTAGAGAAATCAAGGCAACACATGCACGTACGTGCTAGCTACTGGTTGTACCCTCGGTCTTCGTTCGCTTTCAAGAAGGAGGCGGATGAGGAAAATCCGCGTCGTGCAACTCCTCTCGAAGACGTCGCCCGGCTGAGCAACAATTCTGGCGACATACCGCGGGCACGCTGGGAGTGTTACAATATCAACCTGCTTGATGAATTAAGGATGCGTGTATTCGCACATTAGCGCTCTCTTTGCCGCATTGGAGAGATGCTTTTAACTGCAAATGTGTTAAAGCTAAAGGAGAGATGATCATCGTTGCAAATAATCCGCGCCGTTTAATGAACGCGTTGTTACAATTTGGAGAACTAAACTACAGCTGTTAAGATGCTAGACAAGCTAAACCTGATAAGCGGTAGAGCGCGATAGCTGATCGATTGCAAATTCATATCCGATCAATAATCGATAAATCTAAGAAAATGTACAAAATTATTTGGCAGTGTCTAGGTTAGGCGTAGACGAGCACTACTGGAACACATCTACAACGGCTTCACTGCCACTATAGTCCTCTATGAGGAGAGCAGCAAGACCTATGAGGAAGGGCGTACGACAAGGGGAAACAATCTCTCCAACGTTATTCACAGCATGTTTACAAGAGGTGTTTAGAACACTAGATTGGGCACAGGTGGGGGTAAGGATTAATGGTGAATTCCTCAGTAACCTCCGATTTGCTGATGACGTTGCCTTGCTAAGTAACATGAATTACATCATTAACATGATGAATTACAAAGCATGATTACTGACCTAAACAGGCAAAGTGGAACAGTGGGCCTGGAAATTAATATGCAGAAAACTAAAGGTTGGGCGAGCACGGCGGTTTGAGATAGCTGGTGAGGCATTGGATGTAGTGAGTGAATATGTCTACTTAGGCCAGGTAGTGACCCTTGATCCGAATCCCGACGCTGAGATAAGTAAGAGGATAAGAATGAGGTGGAGTGCATTCGGCAAACATTGTCAGATAATGAATATTAGCTTACCATTGTCTCTGAAGGAGAAAGTGTGTAACAGTTGCATCTTACCGGTACTCACCTACGGGGCAGGAACTTGGAGGCTAAGAGGGTTCCGCTTAAATTGAGGACGATGCAGTGAGCATCGATGAATAATGGATAATTAGAGGAAAAAGCTCAGAAATGACTGTGCCTCGGGTAACCCTGGAGTATGTAGATCATCATCATCATCATCATCATCATCATCATCATCATCAGCCCATCTTATGTCCACTGCAGGACGAAGGCCTCTCCCAATCCTCGCCATCCTTGCCTGTCCTGCGCGAGCTGATTCCATTTGATGCCTGCGAATTTCTTGATTTCGTCCCCTCATCTTACTCTCTGCCGCCCACGGCTGCGCTTATCCTCTCGTGGTATCCATTCCGTCGTTCTAACTGTCCATCTGTTATCTAGCCTTAGAGGAAGTTAAGAACCGCGCAGCGGGGCGATGGAACGAAAAATGATTGGCGTTACACTAAGGGATAGGAAGACAGCTGAGTGGGTCAGAGAACAAACGGGGGTCGCCGACATAGTGAACGATATTAAGAAGAAAAAATGGACATGGGCAGGCCACGTGATGAGGAGTATGTAGATACCACGGGGTAAGTTAGCAAAAGCCGATTGGCAGGTAATAAATGATCAAAAATTGATAAATTTTGGAAGTTAAAGGGAATGAATTGGTGGCGCTAGAATAGCCCTAGAGCATATCCATACCGTGTGAGAGCCAATGAAGAGCTAATCGACAATCGATTAGCGGCATTTGGCATTGGCATTTCATCTAGGTTGAATTTTGGTTGACTATGCTATTTCACAATTGCTTGACATGACGATCGGCTAGCTTCGATGTGCTTCATCACGACCACGCTAAAATGTTTTTCGTAGATGGCCTCGCCTCAAAAGGTGTCTTGAAATGCACAACATATTGTCTTGGACTACATATAAAGCTGGATGTAATTTCTTTTAACGCTATCCGCTTCGTGACTGTCGTTTTACCGTCAGCGTGTGCAAGACTAGCATAATAGGCGTGTTAGCTGCTCTGTGCGAGCAGCTGTTCCTTGCGTGAGTGGCCTTGCTATGCAGAAAAAATGTATGAGCGTCAGACTGTTTCCTCCGCTTTCTAAGCAAGAGAACAATCCAAACAAATCAGCAGCGAGCTCTTGCTGCTGAACTTTGGTAAACACCAAAGTGTAAGAGCCAAAGAGCAGGTGCTGAGATTAGTATTATGGGAATGCTAATGTCAAATTTCTCTAATATGAATATCCAGCTTAAAATGTCCGAACCACTGTTGAATATAGAAACCAGAACGTACCATCGGTAATGCTGTTTCACGTAAGACACAAATATGTTAGCAAAAGTTCGACGACTATTACATTTCGCCTGCAAATGCCGTACGCTTTGCCGCCCTTGGGTCCCGGTCGCATCGCCTTCCCACGGAATATTCATCAAATAAGTGCTTCCTCTATAAAATGCTGAATTTTTTTTGAGCTTCCTGATAACTTAGTTACGTTTTCTTGTGAATTCAAATTGCAGTCACACCTATGATGTCTGAGCGATTTAGTAAAGTCGTAGCTTGTAAATCTTTTAGCGGATTTCGCTTTTCTAGGTTGAAATGGTTGAAAAGAGGCGAAATTCTAGAGCAGTGAAAAACTGCCAAGGTCAGTGCTCTCCATAAATTGGGCTACCTTACCAACACATCAAATTACCGTCGAATATCGCTACCAGTACCGCCGGCAAAATACTTGAATATCTAATCCTGAAACACATTGCATCATTTGTAGAAAAAACAACTTAATTGTCTCTAATCAGCATGGCTCTCGGAGGGGAGTATCCACGACAACTCATCTGATTGAGACAATCCACGACTAAGCACTTACAAGAGACAAATGGGGCCAAAGCGATATAATATTCTTACATGTATCCAAATCATTCGATAGTGTTTCCCTCCCATCTAAATTAACTTCAGAAATTTACCCATTACGTCGGCGATAAAAATGTCACCAAGTGTAGAAAAAGCTGTCTTGCAGGACGACGTCAATATGTCTGCTACAGAGACCACTCCTCGGATCACGGTGAAGTGCTCTCTGGAGTTTCACAAGGCGGCGCTTCAGCTCGTATGCTTTTTCTTCTTTTTATGAATCATTTACCCAGCAGCTGTTATGTAGCAGTAAGAATGTTTGCAGATGACTGAATCATATATAAGGAAATAACCTGCCGTGAAGACAAGCGAATCCTGAACGCAGCCCTTGAATGTATAACACAATGGTGTCATACATGGCAGAAAAAAAAACGCAGAAAGAACGGTTTCCATGAGAGTGTCCAATAAAAGAGCACCCATGAACTTCCCGCATTCTTTAAAGGAAAGATGTTGAAGAAAGTAGAAAGGTGTAAATATGTAGATGTCATAATTTCGTCAGACCTAGGATGGGACAAGGAGGTAACATATGTTGTTAACAAAGCACTGGTAGCTTTGTAATTGTTAAAACGCTCGCTTAGGTGCGCGTCGGTAGATACTAAACGCCTAGCATAATGTCATTCGTTCCCCCAATATTGGAGCATGGAATAGTATGGTGGTTTTTCTTCCGTAAAGAGTACATAGCAAAGCCTAAGAGTGTACAAAAGAAAGTGCTTAAATTTATCTTTAATAACTATCGCCGTCATGACTCTCCGACAGAACTATTAAAGCAAGCTAATCTCCCCACCATAAAAAATCGAGCCAGACTACTTCGTCTTAAGTTTCTTTTTCTTCTTCTCAATGGCAGTATGAAGATTAATGCGAGTAATTATTTACTACACTCGGCCACAACCAGTTCGCCAACACTCCAAGCACCTTTTTTTTTATTGAAGTGATAAATAGGAGAGGTTGGTGCCTTTAGTATGGCACCGGCTACTCCTTCTGGCTTAGCAATCTCAGAAATAAATTCAATAAAGAAGTAAAAGAAAACAACAAGAAAGAAAGTTTCACAAGACATACACATTTGTCGCACTAAAGAGGTCAGCGTATATACAGTTCGACAGTGCGTAGAATAGAGTTTCGTGCCGACTTTCAAACACAGGAAGCGTGTGCACATGCGATTAGAATAGTTCATATGAACGTCTGTACGAAACAAAACACACACAACACAAGTAATTAGACATAATGTGAAACATGTGAGAACAACAAAGAGCACTGTTGAATACACAGGGGTTACATTATTCGTTGGGTCTTTGGAATCAAGCCAAAGTTAATATTTCCAGAGGATATTTGTATCTTCTAAGAACTTTTTTACTGCATTTAGTGCTCTTTTCTGAAGGACCGCTGTTGGCCACGGACCAAGGATCTTTTTTAGGGTAAAAGGTCTTCTATCTAAAAGCGACAAATTGGCTCGCAGTACACTCCGTGGCAAATCGTTCTTTGTGCACTCGAGCTGAAGATGTATATTTTCGTCTGGATGGCCACATGAGCACTGCGGGCTAGACACCCGTTGGATCCTGTAGACGAAGTGCCTCGTAAATGCTGTACCAAGCCGCAGGCGGTGCAGCAATGTTTCAAACTTTCTATTTTCGTTCAGACTTGTCGGAATCGAGAGTTGTATGCCTGGGTCAATGGAAGATAAGTCTGATCTCTTTGATTTTTCGTCTAACCAACACTCTTTGCTGAGCTCAAAGGACATTCTTCTCAGGAGTAGACGGTTTTCATTGCGCGAAATAGGAAGACCAATTGTCTCTGCGTTACTGTGTGCACGACCTGCTGCTGCATCCGCTGCTGTATTACCGGGAATAATACAATGTCCTGGTATCCACTGAAGCGCAATTGTGTGGTTCATAGCACTTGCTCTTGTGTTCTTTGAGCGTCTCATACAGCAATATACTATCTAAAGATCTTTTCTCATTGCTTTTTAGCGATGCAAGGGCTGCTTGCGAGTCACTAAGAATACGCCATTTTTGTGGCTTTTTTACTGTTGTAATGAAGCGCAACGCACAGAGGATTGCAAAAATCTCTGCAACAGTGGAGGATGTCACAGGAGAGATTTTAAATGTTCGCTCTATCGACAACTGTGGTACAAGAAATGCAGAAGTAGATGAGTTGTTATTACACGAACGTTCTGTATAAACGTGGAGGTATTGTGGATATGATGAGTAAATTTGGAATAGCGCCAATTGCTGAGCGGCTACCATGAACATGTCGTTTTTAGATATTATTCCATCGACTGATAATTCTACTTTAGCAAGCACCTAGCTGAATACAGAATTCCCAACGATATCTTCAGGTACTCCTTCTTTCCGTAAGCGATCCGAGATTGTAACGGTTTGCCAAACGATGCTGTCATACAGGGTGTTTTTTTAGCTGCAACACATTTTTTAAATTAGAAAAACATAAATCGCGGGAATGTCTTGTGTACCATTAGAGTGTACGGGTTGGCGGCCTCTAGATACAGAACAATTACCGCACTTGTATGCATAATTAGCGAAATTACGCTAAATAACTTTTTAATTATCAGCAATTCGTGGCTATAGTAAGTGAGTACTTTGAAGCCCGTCCTCGACGCTACCTATCCCAACGATCAAATTTTGAATAGCGGAGTGCATGTCGGAGCTACGCGAACAATTAATTCCCCGTGGCAGGCTCCTTGAAACCGAAATCGGCCGGGAAAAGAGCGTCTGTGACGTCGATGTCGCCGCCCCCACGGCATTCGTCACTCGTCCGCGGCGACCAACGCCGCAGATAAGAAGGAGATAACGCAAGCTGCTTGCGCGGCCGGAGCGGCGGTGACCACGGGCGAGTGGCGAGTACGAAAGCCGTGGGGGCGGCGACATCGACGTCACAGACGCTCTTTTCCCGACCGATTTCGGTTTCAAGGAGCCTGCCACGGGGAACTAATTGTTCGCGTAGCTCCGACATGCACTCCGCTATTCAAAATTTGATCGTTGGGATAGGTAGTGTCGAGGGCGGGATCGAAAGTACTCATTTACTATAGCCACCAATTGCTGATAATTAAAAAGTTAATTAGCGTAATTTCGCTAATTATGCATACAAGTGTGGTAATTGTTCTGTATCTAGAGGCCCGCGATTTATGTTTCCCGCGATTCCCGCGATTTATGTTTTTCTAATTTAAAAAATGTGTTGCAGCTAAAAAAGAACACCCTGTATATACTTCACTCGAATCTTTTATCGCCTAGATATCTAATTATTCTTCCTTGGTATCGGCATGCGGGCAATCTATTTCACTTCTCAGTATCTTGTTTACAGTATCCTGTTTTCTTGCCTTGTTTTCTGTCGAACATTGTGCCTAGTATAATGAGTGTCTAGCTATTTATGATTCTTTATTTTGACTGCCCTATTATAGTGATTACACAGTTTCATTTATTGCTTTTCATTGAGCGTTAAACTTTCTAACGTGCTGTTTATTGCTGCTTTTGTCATTATTCTAGCATTTGTACAGTCAACCACAAAAACTTTGCGGACCACGCGAGCGCGTGCCAGTCTGACTTTCCGCGCCATCTAGCAGTACGCCGCCTATCGGCAACCTGGCACCTCCGCCGGAAATATGTCTTCTTGCTACTCGCTAGCATGTCAATTTTTCAGTGCCGCGAGCCGCACTGTTAGTTTTCTGTTTCGACGCGCTCCACTCTCCAACGGTAAGGGCGCCGCATATCTGGCTCGATAGCGGAATCACAGCCGTCACGGCCTTCATCGACCGGAGTGCCGATGAACAGATGTGAGTTTCGCGAAGGGTTATCAAGTTATCACGGGCAGGAGGTAGGACTACGTAGGTGGACGACACGGAGACCGCGGAAGGGCCAGGTGGTGAAGAGGATGTGCCTTCACCGTGTGACATGGTCAGACCCGTGATGAGGCGGCCGTTGCGGAGCTCCGTTTTGGGGACAGGGAATAACCAGCACCTCCACCACAAAGATGTTACGAGAAAGACACAGAGGACGGCTATTTACAATGTATTTACAGGGAGGCTTTAACCAGGCAACAACCAAGATGGTGGACAGTCCGCGCATCAGCCAGTCCCGTCTTCGTCTTATTCTTCATCGATGGTATGAGCCATACCCAGATACTATGGTCGCTTCGTAGCAATATAAACGCGCATCCACGGCTGCCAAAGAGCGTGCAGTGGGAGAGAGAGAAAGGTGAAAAATGTTTGTGCACAGTTTGCAAACAGACAGGCCCTATATTTAAGGAGATATGTTTCTTGAACGTAGCGCTGCTGTCGATCGCAGGTGACGTTGCGGAAGTGCCGCGACGACGCTGTTGGCCACGCGCTCGCGTGGTCCGCAAACTTTTGTGGTTGACTGTACAGTTTAATCTAGGCAGGAAATGTTTTGTCCAGTTCAAGCGAACTTGGTTTGCGCCTTATTGAATTGTTCTTGCTTTTGAATATCAGTCTCATCTCCTTTCCTGCAACAGCCTCAAATTTAAGGCTAGCAGTACACTTCAAATAAAATAAAATAAAATAATTCGTTCACTGAAGTCCTGCGCCATTGCCGAAAGCTTGTGTGGCCAGGTGCTCTAGATTTCTGTCGTGGTTGTCGGAAATGATTATTTTTCGCCGTAGACACGAACGCGCACGCTGACGCCGGATTTTCCGCGATGCCAACTGTTTAACACTATCGCGTTGAAAAGCGCTAAGCAGAATTCTCAGTGGCCCCGCCACCGCGGTCTAGTGGCTATGGTACTCGGCTGCTGATCACAGGGTCGCGGGATCGAATCCCGTCCGTGGCGGCTGCATTTCGATGGAGGCGAAATGTTGAGGCCCGTGTGCTGTGCCATGTCGGTGCACGTTAAAGAACCCCAGGTGGTCGAAAGTTCCGTAGCCCTCCACTACGGCGTCTCTCATAATCAGAGCTGGTTTTGGGACGTTAAACCCGACATAACAGAATTCTCAGTGCAAAAGATATTAGTGTTAGCAACATAGTATCTAGGATGCACTTTCAGATCATGGCCGTGTTGGTAAAATATCGCAGCATGACGATAATGGCAAATATATTATAAAAGTCATCGTCAGGGCACTTTTGTTGTTCAGTACGGTTAGGGACTGCAATGCACGCTGGAGAGTGCCTACACATCGGAGAGGATGGTTATGTTTAAAAGGGATATTGTCGTTTCCTGTTTATGTGAGCGCTATTAACGCTGCTGAGTACGTACTGGAAGATAGTTGGTGTGACAGCGCATACTGGCTGCAGTAAGTCGTAAGCATTCTCGCGCGTTCGTCGTTCATCGCAATCACTGCTCCTTCGATCACGTGTTGCTCAAATAATGTCCGTCGTCTGTCTCGGCATAGAGTTTCCCACAGAATACTAGATGGAACTCTGACGCTCCAATCATGGAGCTGCCATGGGAATGATGGGTAGTACATAGATTTGTCTAGTCTTCGTGCTTGCGGCTTCAAACGTTTTGGTGGATTTTTTCATTGCTGTTTTGTGGCTTTAGAGACGCGAGTGAAATTACTACGCTTCTTCGCACGCCAGGAACGCTGCAGCTGTAGTGCACGCTTTAGTGCTAGAGAGCATCAAACAGCCGCTTTGAGTAACGTCGTTTGAAATGATCGGTTACCATGTGGTTCCTTTTAGTTTTCTGTTTGATGATGGCCACACGTATTGTTTGCGTCGGTGTTCGACCTAACTTATAAATATTTCCGCCGAGTCTCGTGAACCTTAGCGATGTGTTTTTCCTGTCTTTTTTTATTTTCTTTTGTAGCAAATGCATAAAAAACTGTAAGTGTGGAGCTGCTTTCACGCCAAAGATACATTCTATGTGACAAGGCTGTTCTTATATCCCTTACTACAGCATTTCAATTGTGCATTCTGATCCATACAACACTGATCAAACGCGCCAGCCAAGCAGGCGTACAGTTATTCTGGACGGTACGCAGAATGCACGATCGGGGACCCGACGATAGGCCGGCGCACCGGCAGACGACCCTCAAAAGTCAGCTCAGATCAAGGCTCAGGCGCTGTTTCCGTAGCAGTCTAATAGCACGGGCATTTTATTTAAAATCGCGTTTTTGCACACAACCAACCACCAAAGGCTTGGCAATACTGCGCTTATGCTACAGCCTTGCGCTGCGGCTTGACCCATATTGTTTGTAAATATGCAGTGGAGCACGTACCCTGCCTTTTTATATTTAGAAGATTCGCCCAGTTGAAAACCTTAGCACGTCACTTGCAGCAGCAAAAAACTATTTAAGTTCGGAGAGGACTATAATTGAAACCTAGGCCTGTATTTTTAAACCTACCTTATCCTTATCGCTTGGTTTCCTTGTCCTTCCTCTGCCCTTACCATGTTTCATGAGCAAATTAGTCCTGTATCTACGAACAAGCCCCAACTCTGAGGACAAGAACTAAGCCAAGGACGTTAAGATGCATTAAGGAGAATAAAATAGTAGTCATTGCGAAAGACTATCTCGTAGGCTTTCACATTCATTACCATTTTGGTCCCCTTTATGAGGCATGATGTCACAAGGGCGATAAACAAAACGAACGACAAGGAAAAGGTGCGTATATGGGTACTGGTCTTACACCTTTATGGACGCTCCTAAATCTGGGCAGAAGTAGAGGACGCAACATTGCCATTATTGCATAATATTGCTAAATCTCTGAGCGTTCAGTATTTTCCTAACCGCTGAAAAGCAACCAATACATGAGAACGTACCTAGTTATTGAACACTCTCCCATTTTAGAGGAATACCTTGCCGTCAACGACCCGTTTTTAAACGTCGCAAAGCCGTATGGAGTCAAGGCGAATCCATCTCATACCTACCGTCACCATGCGGGCTGAACCGCCTTGTTTGAAACTCCCATGCACATTAGCGCCGCATTTCCCTCTAGTTTATTGTAGGAGACTCCATGGGGCCCGGTACGTAGCTTTAACGCCAAAAATCAGTTTTTTCGCAAGATAAATGGATCGCATTCTCTATCTTCACGAGCAAAGCATTCGCGTCAGGTATCTGACAAGTTTGAATACCTAATTATGGAATGCAATATGCAAATAAAAAATCACTGGGCCTGACGACCAAATGTAGGGCAAACGAATATTTTTTGCAAGTACAGGCGGCGTACACCAGAGACCTCTGTGACAATCCATGACCAGTGTAACACGTTCCACTTGACTCGCTGGCTCGGCCTCTTCTGTTACGTATCTTTGTAGTTGTGAATGAAATCACGCTGCCGTTGCGACATAGTGGGTTACTCGGCGAAACACACGGCATGCGGCCGTACCTTCCCCAAAGCCGAGAACTACAACTGCGCCATGGAAGAGATAACAGCATGGAAGCCAGGACGAACGCAGATTATCACATGGTTTATTAAGCGCACCCATTCTTCCCTCTTGCAACAGTGTTGTGAACCACCCAGAAAACGTGTCTGTATACACTTCCCCATACAGACACATATCTACTATAAAAATCAAGCTCTCTTCGACAGATTATTCGACAGATGTATATTTAGTATTGGGAAGTGTACCATGGACACGTATTCCTGACTGACATTTTACATGCGCAATGTTCCCAGAAGCAGAGAATGCGTGCTTTCATTGTCGCATCTGAGAGTCTGTGTTCGTCTCGTCTTTTTTCCTCTTGTCTCGTTCGTCGCGCTGTTCATATTTTTAAACTTACTTCGTCCCATCTACACCCCGAACACATACTGCCCCCAACACTGACACCGAATTCCCACGATGCTTCGGAGCCTTGCCGGAAGCTCAAGCCCCCTTAGCATCACCCTTCCTCAGCTTGTCGCGTTTAGCGGCGATGGCTTCATCTACCCTATAGTAAGCTTTGATATGAATATCTTTCTTTGGTTGTTTTTTTTCCTTCCTTCATTATTTTCTGTGAAGCTGCGGCTTTTTCATTGTCGCGCTTAAGAAGTATTAAGCACGGCCGCAGAAGATCCGAGGCATTTATGTGGTGCGAACATTTGCGCTTCTTACAAGCGGAGCTTTAGCATTGCAATGTTTAAGACAACTAGTTTAAGACGATGGGTCCCCAGAAGATCCATTACCTTCGGGAACCCACCGGCCACTACATAGAGGGCGCCAGCCTTCTCGAGAAACCTCCTGCCACTTGTCCAATAACCTCGTATAAACACATATGAATCATACGTGTTCTCGTATGATTTATATGGTATACACGGTATTCAAACGTATAGCTTCACTGGCTTTACTCAACAATAAAACAATAACAAAGCATAGACGTTTCGCCACCTATGCGGGTGGCATCGTCAGTACACAAATGGCGTCCCATGAAAGAGTACATCAACTTATATCTTGCCGTAAACATCCGGCAAAGGACCACGATTACTGTTGCATGCATTTTGATTATGACGGATGAACCATGATTCGATGAATTTCCTTGGGCCCCACCGTTGTTCACGTGCCAGCGTCGTCACATTATCAAAATCGAACACGTGTCCTTTCGTCAGGCAGTGGTCGACTAATTCCGTCTTGGCACGTGTTGAATGTGTGGCTTTGGTGACGTCCCTGGCGTGTTCCTTGATGCGAGTACGGCGTCGTCGCCCGGTCTCACCGATGTAGCAGGCATCACAGTCCGTACAGTTAACTTTGTACACAACTCCGCTTTGTTCGTCGGAGGGGGTGCGGTCCTTTGGTTTTGGGAACACGTTAGCCAGTGTGCGCATGGGTCTAAACACAGTCCTAACGCCCAAAGGTCGCAAGGCCCTACGCACAGCTTCTGACACGCCGCAGACATACGGTATGCACACAACAGAATTTTCATTATTAGCCCTGCTCTCGCGAGGTCTTTGCATGCGGCGCCGCGTGTCATCGACAAACCGCTGAGGGTAGCTCCGTTTATTCAAGACAGTGGCAACATTAGTCTCTTCATGCTTCCTCATGGTCTGTGTCGACGACAGCGCGTCGCAACGTGACAGAAGTGTACGAGCAACAGCATATTTGTGCTCCGCAGGGTGGTGCGAGTCAAAACTCAGCACATTGCCACTGTCGCAAGGTTTGCGGTATACGGAAGTCGCCAATGAACCGCCCTCGTTCCGACGCACCAGCACATCTAGAAACGCCAAAGTGTCACCATCTTCTATTTCACAAGTGAATTGAATGGCAGGATGAACACTATTGAGTGCATCATGCATAGCCTGCAGATTGTGCTTTTCTACAATGACGAAAGTGTCATCTACATAACGGCAGTACATTTTCACAGGGAAGGGCAAGGTGGACAGACATATAGTTTCCACGTGTTCCATCAAAAGATCTGCCACGATTACCGACACAGGGCTGCCCATCGGGACACCTTCTATTTGGTGGTAGACAGTTCCGCCAAAAGTGAAATATGTTTGCTTTAAGCAAAACCTCAGTAAAATCATGATGTCATCTACAGTCAGCGAAGTTCGACTTGTCAAAGTACAATCATCTTGTAGGCGTTTCTCGATTACATCGGTAGCCAGTTTTATTGGCACATTGGTGAATAAAGACGTGACATCAAAAGACGCCATAACATCCGCGTCACCAAGCTGCTGCTGACGTATCGCGGTAACAAATTCTTTGGAATTCTTAACCGTGAACGTGTTTCCCTCCGCAAGAGGATTTAAAATTTCAACTAAGAACTTTGACAAGTTGTATGTAGGAGATCCAACAAAAGATACAATAGGTCGCAGGGGACAGCCATCTTTGTGAACTTTTGGCAGTCCGTACGCTCTCGGCGTTGCCCCGTCAGACGAGAAGAGACGGCGGTATAACGACTGGTCGACCATTCCTTTTGTTTTTAGCCTGCGCAAGTATACACGGTATGTGTGGCATATGAGATTTTTCAATAGGGAGGGTGTCAACTTTTCCGGGTGTCTTTGCGTGACTGCAACACCGATTACGCCGAACTAAGCTACACTCGAAAAAAATTTCTCGCATATTCGTATCATTTGAATGTTCGAAGACCTGTAGTGGTCTTTTCTTCCCGAAAGGAATACAAGAGAAACCAGCATACGACGGAACATTTCAGGATTCCTCATGACAATAAACAAAATCGCGAGCCACGTATTGTCCACCCACACCGTTTGTAGATGAACCAAAACGCTTAGCGGTCTGACTGGGTTCTCTACATCGACGACGTAGCAACACACATAGTTACGGAGCCACAAAACAAGCACAATTCACTCCAATCGTATCTCAAAAATCGCAGTGGGAAAGCTGCTTACAGTGATTATCTAAGTAAGTTCTCATTCGACGGCCTGTGGTTTTTAAAGCAGAGGTGTTAGAACTCCGGTAAAGCGATCACTGCGAGACTAAAAGGAGTCTCGTTTTCAGCAGAAAGAAAAAACGGAAGCGCCTTGACCTTGACCCGCTACCAGAACGGAAGAAAGAACGAACGAAATAAAGAAAGATAGAAATATAAACAACAACAGATAAAGATAACAAACAATATATGAAGTTTTTTAGCGAGGACGCATTCGAACCCGAGTACCCATGGTACGTACGTCAGCATCATCACGACCAGGCTATATAGCCACGTCTAAATTAGGCGCGGAACTTATTAGACGCGGACTGGACAGGAGAGTAACATACACACGACAGGTGTGTGTTACTCTCCTGTCCAGTCCGCGTCTAATAAGTTCCGCGCTTAATTTAGACATGTTGCACCAACAAGGCCAGACACTTACCTTAGTTATATAGCCACACTTGCAGAAGTTGCACTCATGAAGAAGCACACTGCTGCGTTGTATCAACATCTCTAATACAAGTTGCTATGGCCGATAGTTGAAGATATTGAGATCGAGAAATTGGTACACAGATGTAGCGAAAGAAAAAAATCCACGCATTTCCACGGAGTGAATGATGATGAGTGGGCGAAGCTCCGGATGTTCATCGTAGATCGCGCCGAGTTCCGGATTAATTTAGTTAACGCACACGCTACGAATCCTTATGGTTCAACTGCGCACAAGTGAAATCTCCCACCTGCACTTCATCGCAAGTCAAGATCCAGTGCCTATATATATATATATATATATATATATATATATATATATATGGGTGGCCGGTGAACGGTTCTCCAGCGCGAGCAGTCGGTATTTTTCAATCAAGAAACTCGCTAGAAGACGCTGCCTGCGTGAACGTTGTTGAACGCCGGGAGGCACGCGCCGAGGGCGAGCGCGAGCCTCCCGGCGGCGCGAGGTGGCTACAAGGGCAACGAAGGAAGGAACGGCCCACGGCATAAGGAGCTTAGCCCTTAAAAGCTACAGAGGGCTTATATACCACATGGAAAGTTGTGAGTGACTACTGCAGCGAAAGGCAATCATTTGCTTGTCGGCGGTCGTCGTTGCGTTCCTGGGTTCTTTATTTCTTGGGTTTTAGGTCCGAAAGCCAGCTATGATTATGAGAGTGGAGGGCCAGTGCAGGGCTCCGGAAATTTTGACCACCTGGGGTTCTTTAACGTGCACTTACATCGCCCAGCACGCGGGCCTGAACATTTCGCCTCCATCGAAATGCAGCAGCCGCGGCTCGGATTCGATCCCTCGACCCTCGGATAAGCAGCCGACTACCATACTCACTAGACCACAGGCAGGGCTTGCGTTCATGGTGCAGTGCGCGTCGCAACTCAGCACGCCTGGGCAGACAAGACAAATCTTGTGCCGGTCGCGGTCGTACTCTGCCCAATTAAAGCGCCGTCACGACGCCGCCGCGCCCCTCAATTTCGCGGTGGTCGCGGCGCTAGAACTAACGAAGCGCTCACTGCCGGAGTGCGTTAGCACGACAGTCTGCTTCGCTCGATCACTACTAGATGGCGGTACCACCACAGCGGACTTAAACGAACCAGGAGCACAGTGGAGGTAGGCGATGCAGTTTAAGAGAAATCTTGCTTGCTCGAAGCCTTTGGTTTATTCGGACATCAGTTAGATGCTACTTGTAAAGCGCTGTAGTGATAATATAAGGCCCCTCTGTTCCTTATAAGACCAATGTTGTGGTGGTCATCGGTAGAGGTTCCGTGAATCTGGGTTTGGGACCTAGCGGGGGATTCTTTTTATTGTAAAAATTCGTTCATTTTTCAGAGATTCACTTCCGTTATGGAAGTACGTGAGTGATATCTTTGTGGACTCCGGCATAAAACACTATCTTGTTAAAATGGCTTATTATTTGCTTAACATTGAAGTCTTAACTGCGCACAGCTCCGCTCGTCATCGATGTTTGCGATAACAACGCTACACCTATTTTTGTAACAGCGAAAGTGTTCTAGTTTGAGTTAGTCTTTCGTTCGCAGGAGGCTCGGCATATAGAGTATGTGCCAAAGGGTCATCTCCGCTCTAACGTGACAAAACTCTTCACACCTCTACATTCCGCGGAAGCAGTTCACAACGCCTTAGCTTGCGATTTCTTAGACTCCTTTGTACTAACATCGCAGGAACGCTAGCTAGGTTGGAGTGGGAATAGAAACAAGGCCATCTGGGTGGCAGGCAGGTGTTCAAACAAACAGCTATGCCAACGCCTGACGCGGGAAAGAAGGAAGTCAGAGAGTAAGCGATAGTATAGCCTTATATATTAGATACCAGCATTAAATTTTATGTGCTTGCCTTTCTCCTTCTTGTGTTTTCTTTCGCAGTGTTTCACATGTAACTGAGACAAACAATCTTGCGTTATCTTTTTGACTGTCCTTAATAATATCAGTTCATGATGATTATTATTTTCACTATTTTTGTAAAACGGTCGAACTGTTTAATAACTCTGTGAATTTTTACCATAATGTCTGTAGACTTTTTGAACCCAGTGCGTCTACAAATACCTGACGGGGTTTGCAGTATTACTACATAAAGTAGAGAATGAAAATCGTGACTCGTGCCAGGGGTTCGCGCTGTAATCATCCGGCTAGTGTCTCTTTCTCCCACCACAAGCGGTACTTGCACGTCTTGGCTCAAATTAGGCAATTAAATAGTGCAGTCGGTAAGAAGCTAACGGCGGATTAACTTTGTCGTCTGGTGTATGCATTATACTTGCCATTCTTACATTTTGCATTTATATGTTCTCCTTAGAGAAGACTGTGGGAAATATCCAAAGAAAGCTTCCCAGATGCGTGGTTTTGGCTGAGGACAAGAAGAGCGGAGACGATTGCGAAGGGTTCTTCAAGAACCACTGTGATAAAACAACTCCAATAAAAAATATGACCTGTAACACTGGTCGCCATTAACACTGTCGCGGAAGTAGTGGCACCACATCCGAAAAAGGACATTCTAACAGATTCGTTCTTCTTTTGGTGGTCCGGACGGACCGTAGTGATTTTAAGTCATATTATTCATTTTTTGATTTTGTGAACGAGTGTACGAATAAAAGCACTCCTAGCGGAAATAAAACGGACTCATATGGGTTCCCTGCTTATTAATGTGGTCTTCAGCCGCTTATTATAGAAACAAGGGAACATTTCCCATTGCAAAAACAACTCTCTAACGCGACTAGTGCTGCCGCGCAGGATGACGGGCCAAAAGGAGCTGTTTCGCTACAAGATGTGGTTCACTTATTGGAGAAGACGGTGTTATATACACTAACACATTTGCGAAAGCAATGTTATTCGATTTTAAACACTTCCCCCAAAGATAAACAAATCGTCGTGATCCCCTGCATGCTGAATGCTCTCTGAAGCATGAAATCCCGCAGCAAAGAACAATCTGCTTGTTGTTCTTGGTATAGCCGTTCTCACTAATATTGTTTCGGAATTGGCAGCACAAATTTTCTGCTTCACTTTATGTTTATAAAGGAACAAGACGCGTTGAAACATGAAGCTTGCTACTCTGTATACTCAGCAAAATATTTAAACTGCCCGAACATAAGAAGAACCAGCGCATTATCGCCACGCCAAGCGTAGTCATTCATTTGAGTTTCTAGCAAATGAGGAATTTTTAAATTTTCTTCAAGGTATCGTATATACCCCGCCACGGTGGTAAAGTTTCTGCGGCGCTCTCTGCAGGTCAGAGTGTCGCGGGATCGAATAACCGGCAGCGGTATTTTGATGGAGGAATTTTGACTAGCTGCTCTTCAGTCGCCTAGCCACGCAACTGTAATGACAACGAACTTGCTATTGTACGTCTTTACTTGTTGAGCTGAGATTGTGAATTACTGTCATGTTATGGGAAAAGTTCAAAGTGGTGATGCGCCATCAAAACTCGCCCATGAACAACACTGCGGTTCGCCTGATGCTTGTATACAGCACAGAATCCATCGCAAACGTGTCAACATGACGTGAATGAATGTCTACACGCCCGTGAGCACAGGTGCAAGCACAGGCGATCACGCCCTTAAGCCAAAGTACGAGGGTCCTCCTGCATGCTTCATGCATGGGCAGCGGAGGCAACAAGGCGCCTTTAGTGTCCCTGTATATCCTCTGCCTACGCTACAGAACCCCAGCTGGTCAAAATTTCCGGACCCCTCAACTACGGCGTTCCTCTTCTCTTTCAGTCCCTTTCTCCTACCCTAAGGATGCTTAGCCGTGCTCCCGATATATGGGCAGCAGAAATTAGCCTCCTTTCACAAACCTACCTACAATCATCATCATCAACTAGGCGCCATGGGTCCTTAGCGCCATCTCGCGGCTGAATGTCAAGCCTCTGCCATGCTTGAGCACCTCCGAGACACACCTCCGAGATGGGCGCGTCACCAATGGGAATGGTGTATATAACTTGCTTGCCCTTAGCAGCTGTAACAATGCTTGTGGCCACTCGGACCGGACGTTCCTTTTTCTTTCTTTGTATCTACCTCAAAATTTCGCTCACGATCATTGGTAATTTTCCGCTCGCAACCAACGACGCCGATGCCAACACCGGAATTTCAGCTAAACCAGCTCTTTAACGCTTTCGCGTTAAAGCAACACAGGACAGCGTAGCCACGTGTCCAGAAAAGTGGGACACCTGCTGTCATAGGAACTGGTCGTGTTCCCGTATTGCATAGGCACAGCTGCGTCAATTCAGCACTCAATGTTGCCTCTTCCTGACTGTACATTCTGACGCTTCTGTCGCAAATGGCGAACCTCATTATGTTCCTATACTGCAGGTCGGTGCAGAAGGGGGCGGGGGTGGTTGTCGGAGTCAAATTTGAGGCCTTCGTGAGGTGCTTCTTCACGAATAGAAGCGCTACCATTCAGGTGGACGAAAATCTGCAGATTCTGTACGAACTGGTGCCTCGGGGTAATGTCCATGTTTCAGTCATCTCACTACTGCTCTTCGTTATAGTCATTGAGGAGTTCATACAGGCTAGCGGCATCCGTGACACGTGTGCTGCACCCAATGCAGATAACATAACGGTTTGGTGCCCAAGGAGCTCGCTAGCGGAATCGGAGCGATATCTACAGGAGGCCTTGCACGAGTCGGAGGCTTACCTCGCGAACACGTGTCTCAAGTTATCTCCCAGTAAGTCGGAGCTCTTTCTTTCCCCACCGGGAAGGCTGTAGGTTAGGGATCTGACGCCATTAAATTACCTACCCGTGGTTGTTGTACGTGAATAATGGACAAAACATTTCAAAGTCTACTCAGTGAAGATTATAGGCCTGCTTATGGACGCGAGAGGATGTAACCGCGCAACGATTACCCACATCCCAGCCAAACGGAAAGCATGCTGAGGTTAATCGCAAGGGTGTCCAACCGAACGAATGGGTTCGGTGAGGACAATCCCCCTGGATGTACCACGTGTTTCTAATGAGCCAAACTAACTATGTGACTTAAGCTTATAAACGGACCAAAATTGAAAAGGGCAAGTTAAACAGTCATGCGTAAGTGCATCAAGAGAGTGCAAGGCTTTCCGATTATCCCGAGCCCCGACAGGCTAGATCATCGCGGGGTACAGAATACGTAATCGCTATCACAGAAAAGGAGATCACTGCCGAGCTGGTTAGGTCGACCAAGGCTGGCAGGAGAATCCTTGTGATGGTTGGCATACTTGCTAAGATAATGTGGGAATGGCAGATACCACTGACGCGGGAAAGTAGGGCGACATACGTGGTTAGGCCCTTCCCGCGAAATATACATCCTCAGCACAACGAGGGCCGACGTCAAGCTAGAGTACCAACCTTATTGAAGAGAATTAGGGATGACATAGTCGATGCCGCCAATAGTGGACCAGGAGAATGTTTGCGTTGTGGACGACCGACAGGCGAGGAGTGTGCCGCTTGTCCCACTCGGTAACGGTGCCCACACCCGGATAGCAGAGCAAACAATAGTTACACTGACCTTGGGTTACCCACATCATTTCTACGTTTATATCGTCATAGAGACGCAATTAGAACACTCGAATCGGGTAAAGTTGCTCGAGAAGCCGCTCCCATTCTACATAACAGTTCTTGTCCCGGTTGTCAATATGTCACGTGGTTCCCCACACACGTTGGGACGAACGTTCACGGGTCACTGAGCTAGGTCCACGACCATACATGAGAACGCACGCGCCGTAGCGGTATGGCGCCTCCAGAGGGGCAGGATGGGACTCAGCAGAATAATCCACTTACATTCAATGAAATTACTAAATATTACCAACATAGCAGGAGAGTCTATCTTTGTCCTCATCCGAAGCTCATCAGAGGTAATTCAGAAACCTTAGAATGTTGCAGGCGGGCTGTTTAGGGGCGAAGCTCCTCTTAGTTTAACCTTGTCCTGCGTCAGGCGTAACCGGCAGTATCTCCCGGGAGGCACGCGCAGAGGGCGAGCGCGTGCCTCCCGGCGCGCGAGCTCTCTCACTCTTACATCTGCTATCTTGTGAGATAGAGAGAGAGAGACAGAGAGAGAGAGAGAGAGAGAGCGAAAGGTGCGCGTTGACTATGGAAACGCTTTTTCTTAGATGAACGCTCTACCAGCTCGCAAAGAAGGAGAACGCGCCCTCACCCGCGAGAGACAACGTTGGCGCAGGCAGCGTCTCCTAGCGAGTTTCTTGATTGAGAAATACCGACTGCTCGCGTTGGAGAACCGTTCACCGGCCACCCATATATATATATATAGGCACTGGATCTTGACTTGAAATGAAGTGCCGGTGGGAGATTGCACTTGTGCATAGTTGAACCATAAGGATTCGTAGCGTGCGCGTTAACTAAATTAATCCGGAACTCGGCACGATCTACGATGAACCTTCCGAGCTTCGCCCACTCATCGTCATTCACTCCGTGGATATGCTGTAATTTTTTTGTGTCCCTAGGCTCTCTCAGTAAGATATACTCGGATGTGGACTCTGGTTGTTCATTCTGTAGTGAAAAACTTTGCTCGATGGATCACGCTATGGTGATGTCCAGCGTTGCCTTATCGGTGTTCCCTCAAGCGAATGCGACTGAGGGGAGGTCATGTGCAGTACGATGCTCCAAAAGCAACCATGGGCTTTTCAGAGGGCGCAGGAAAGAGCAGAGCGTCACGGCGCCCTGTCCTCTACATGGGCCCGGTAATTAGGTACAACGGCCTCCTCTTAAGCTGTCCAACGGTAGATTCTCAGGTGCGAGTGAAGTGCGCTCTTTGTCTGCTGATGCTTGCCCATCACGGATTATTAATACGTGGTCTAATGATGTGTTTATTTTCATTGGATTCAGATGCTGAAAGACGATATGATTATGAGGCACGCCAAATCAATAAAGCTCTTTGTAATAACGAAACCTGAATTAAGGATCATGAAACGGCAAAGTGGAATCCGACCGCTTGGACTACAAAGCTATAAAGACTATCACAGGGATTGAGGGACGCTGCAGTAGAACACCCGACATGTCGAAGACTTCGACCACGACATTGACCCCTACATTCGCTGACCCTCTGAATTGGTGGAACGACTCACTTCTCGTTAAAACATATGTAGAGATTTCATTCCGGAGTGCATATCCGGCTGATTCCTCACCCAATCAAAGAAAAATTAAACACAAGAGGGAAGCTGGAGTTCCTTGTGTAACTAACGTTTGGTATCAGAAAGGCCATACAAAGCACTCCCCGCAGATGTGGAGCTGGAAACACGGCGTAGCAAAATTAAAATATTGCGTTTGTTTTTCTTTGCCATAGGCGTCAGGGCAGCGCACTTTTTTTTTTCAGGTGGACTGGCAGCGACTCCGAACTGCCGCCGCACATGCCACGAGTAGTCAGCGCAAGAGGAGCACAGTTTAAGGGAGGAACATTGTCACCGCTGCCACCGCCAGTGTGTGATAGGACCGCTAAACAGCTCCACTGCTGTGAAACCTGACAAAGAAGTAGCACGCGCTACCAATCGGTTCGTGTTGTGCTCCGAAATGTCCTGGAAGGAGAATGGCGAGCTCGGCGAGATAGTAGCCCCCTCTCCTGAGCATCGCCTGTATCAGCCGGAAGCGGGAGCACGTGACAGGAGCGACGGTAGTCGACAAGGCGAGACCATCAAGTTCTACGCACTGAATGTGGTTTTTCGAAATAAAATCACAATGTTATTATGAGGCGCATGCCATAGTGGAGGGCTGAAATGTAATGTTTATTACCTGGCGCGCAGCTAAATCTAAGTGCAAAGGTATTTTATGCTTTTCGCTCCCCTCAAAATAAGGCGGCCGCGGCGGTGATGTCATCCCTCCACTTCGAGCTTATCGAACCAATGTCTAAGCGCTAAGCTACTACGGCAAATCAACAGGGCATAGCAGCTGCCTTATCGACGATGGAAAAAACGCTGTGTTTAGAGGACTTCCAACATTTTGTTTGCACTAAAATGTCTATTTGCCTGTAGTGTATCACTGAGCTTGACAAACAACGGTTTACTAATAGTGTAGGGCAAATTATGCGATGAAGGTTTAGATGTAACATCCGTACCTGCCTGGTAGGCGTATATGCAGGCTTTTGTGGAAAGCTATCATAAGGAGGCTCTGGCTAAGAACTGAATTTTCCTCGAAGATTGAACAGGCTGCCTTGAGGAAACTGTACTCTACAGCGGGTAGCAGTAGCGCGATCATACATTTAAATAAACGAAGATAAAGTCAGCCACCTTTGGGAATTATGCGAATGCTGTGCCAGTACCTTCGCCCTCCATCATTCTGGAGAGAGAGCGTGTTTATTTGAGCGTCGGAAAGCAGGAGTGCTGGAATCTTTACTGGAATCTTTACTGGAATCTATGGCTGCCCCCGCTCTCACCACTAACTCAAATCTGTCCAAAATGCTTGGTGCTGTACAGCTGTGTTTACCCCTTCTCCTGGGCTCTGGGTGTCGGGCACATGCCTATTTTTGGCGCTGTGTGATTGATATTGTGCTGGAGTTTGCGTGCTTCTTCGCAGAACTGACATTTTTTCGGAGTTCTAAGGAACTAGGACACTTGGGACGACGGACACACTATTTCAATCTAACACGTTCCCGCACCTGAACAAGCCCAGTCTCCTGTTCCCTACTGTGTAGAACAAGGGGAAAGAGCTGGGTGTCATCATGGGGACGACGCCGACGTCTTCGCGCCGTTAGCGGTGGACGGCAGCGACATAGAGCCATCCAGTGAGGGATAGTCGGAAGCGTCCGGTCAGTGGACGACTGGGTGGTTTCTCGCTGCACGAAGATTGTGGCTCGGTTATGGAAAGGCTGCTAATTTCTACAGTCTATGTCGGGAGCACGGCCAAGCGTGCGTGGGGGTACGGTGCGTCATCTCCGAGGTGTGTCTCGGGGGTGCTTCAGCGTGGCAGAGTTTTGACTGCCACCCGTGAGATGGCGCAAAGTACCCACGGTGCCTAGATCGGAGCATGCACAGGATCGCTAACGGCGCCGTGTTTCGTGGCCCAGCCGCCCAGCATACACGGTTCACGCAGGAACATGCTCGCACTTTCGCTTAAAGGGGTCGTGAAAAGAATTTGGAGATGCCGGTTTGTAATTTTCACTGCTTCAATACGCATTCGAAAAGCCGATTCCGAAATATTTCGGCGAAATATTCGGTGCACATTTAACAACGCCCGTTTTAAATCTCAGCTTTCTTGCGCTCCCGAAACGACTATGCGACACTACCGGCCGGCGTGGTACTATTTGGTGACGTTGAGTTAAGATACTTTTAAGTTCAAAGGCGCAGTGAACTCGTGTTTGCTCTAAAGGAATTGATTTACTTAAAAGCTAGAAAGGAAGAAAATACTTGGAAACCGTGCGGTGCCACCATTCGGAAGAAAAGCGGCAGCACGGTTTGTTTTCCCATGGCCTCCGAGGGCGCGCCAATCTCGGAGGTATGACGGCTACTAAGATGACGTCATCTGCAGAGTTGAGGGGAACGCGCGCAGTGAAACCGAAACCGCGTTTTTTATCGCTCTAAATCAACGCACACGGTGCAACGAAACAATGCATATTGTTGATTGGAGGGTCAGGATCCCGATAGGACGTGGTCGCTTGTGCTTGCGCCTGTGCTCGAGAGCCTGTAGACGTTCATTTCCGCCATTTTGACACGTTTGGGATAGATTCTGTGCAGGCGAACTAGAGAGCCTTCTTCATCGGCGTGTTTTAATGGCGCATTGCCACTTTGTACTTTACCCATTACATTGCAGTAATTCACAGTCTCCAAGAGTACAGGCATACAGTAACACCTGCGTTCTCATGACAATTACGTGGCTAGGCAACCGAAGAGCATGGCAAGCGAAAGAGCGCTTGGCAATACGACCACGCATCACTGTCGCTTTGAACGATTAAGGCGAAGCTTAAGGGTCATACAACTTTTTCACATTATCAAGGGCACTACTCTCGTGCGCAGAATACACGTGCTACGCTATGAAATGGGAAAAGAAAATGGAGAGGTCTGCTCACAGTTTACCGCACTAATACGCGTGACATCATAACATTTACAGCGTCTGCAAAGGCCTAAATAGTTATTTTTGTGCTAAAGATAGATCCTTCACCTTCTAGAACACTCATTGAGTACTAGGAACCCAGAGAGCGGCCGAACAGAGTATTAGACGAAGTGATGCTTGCAAGCGGGCTTGTATCACAACGCGTCCTCTACCGTGAAGTGGCAGGTTTCACTGCTCCGTGCGGCCCCGGAGCGGCCACATGTGACGTCAACTTGTTGCGATAAAAACGATTGTCTGGCCGTAGCGGCGAAGTCAGACGGACGCTGGCATCGACCCACATTGGTGAGCTCTAATCTTGTTTCTGCTCGTGAGCTGGGTTCCTGTCGCCTCCTAAGGCGCTTCCGCAATTCATAGGCACTTTTAAATGTCGCGTTGACAGCCCCGCACGCTGCCGCAGGAACTCAACACAGTTACCCACAACGCCAAGCGAAGCTGTACTAAGATTATGCGCACCTTACTACGCATTTTTTCTACATTTGCTCTGTGTCGTGATGCTGCGACTCCATCTTGCGGCATCGCAATTAATTTTGGGCGGTTTGGAACCGGATACATTCCGACTGAGCTAAAATTCGCTCAAATTTATGTCGTACTAGTGTACAGACAACAACAAATGTTTGGGGGATCCGAAACTACATAAAAGCCCGTATTACCGCTGAGCCTCGCAACATAGCCTCGATGTAAATGTTCCAGTGGTAGATGTTTTTGCGATGTACAGGCTGTAACATTTATTTGCAGGCTATGTTCAGAGGCTAAGCGGAAATATAGATTTTTATGAAGTTTCGGATCCTGAAAACTTGTGCTGTAGACTGTACCTTTCCCATTTGATGTCCTTCCGGAAACGAATTTGCGGTAAAGCTTCCTGTAAACTATGAGATGGATGAATGAAGTTGCGTTCGGTGCGCATGCGAGACGACCGAATTATCCAGGTCGTCTGTTCAATCCACGCGTATATGAGAGAAGAAAGGCTCGAGGGTGAATTGCTTCTTTCTATCTCTCGCTCTCTTGCTTGCACTTAAGGAAAACTTTATTGAATGATCGCTGCCCTGCGCAATCCTTTCACACATGTAAATGCAAACTATGTGTTCACGAGCAGTACGTATGTGTTGAAGCGAGGAAAACATACACGCTTCGCTTACAGATTGCAGCAGGTGCAGAAAGAAGTCGCTGCGATCGCTCTAGCGATATAATACAACAATATCGATGGTACGACATACACGCGCCCGCCAGTATGATATGGATCCTATCTGCGCGCCATCGGCGCCGACCGCTGTAATCTTATCAGGACGATATATGCCGACCAAACCGATCGCACACATGGAGTGGTACTCTACTTTCCACATTATCCAGGCCGCGGCGGCTGCGTTTAGATGGAGGCGAAATGTCGAGGTCCGTGTACTGTGCGATGTTAGTGCATGTTAAAGAACCCCAAGGAGTCCAAATTTTTGGAGTCCTCTACTGCGGCTTATTTCTTAATCATGCGCTGGTTGTGGAACATAAACCCCCAAAATTAATCGCTCAATTTACTTTCCACATTCTTGGGCCAACATTCAAAAAGACGAGTCTCGAGAGCTCCATGAAGACAATGACTGATCTTTCCTAGTGCTTACTCTTTCCGTGTCACATGTGCCTATTGACTCGAATTCCCTACAATTTTACTAATATTTTTGGTTCCTCCATGCAAAATAACAGAAACTTCGTGTAGGAAACAGAGGCATAGGAGTAAAACATAATGCCGTGTAGGCGCCGCCGTAGCAGCCCAGGTCTGTGGAAGAAGCTATTGGAAAAAAAAAGAACATAGGCTTTATGAGCACGCGGAAAATGAAGCGTTTCCTAAGTTGCTCTGCAACTCATTTAATTGTCCAGGCTTACCACATTGCAAATTAAAACCGAGTATGTTTTCTGTGAGGAGGCTATTCTATTGGGATTCAGAAAGAAATATTACCGTCAATTTGCATTTTGCTTCACGTCCCACCTGTTTGCCACGTTTACGTCGAAAGACGACAAGGTATCGAAGCGGGTTAGCGAACAAAACATGTGGAAATGTGGAAATCAAGAAGAAATTGTCATGGACAGGGATGCAATGACAACAGAAGGAAACCGACGGTCGTAAAAGATAACAGGGTATAAATCCGAGAGAATGCAAGTCAGCCATGGAAGGCATGAGAAGAGGAAACTACATGGGCTTTTGAGGTAGGTGCGCAGATTATGTAGCCGCAATCGGCACTTTTTCTAAAAAACTATGGTGCATGCTTTTTGCCGTAGCGTGGACTCTGACATGCTGGCAAGCGGGGGCGGTTCTCATAAGGGCGACGTCGACTCTGCTTCCCTGGTTATCCGCTGTTTGAACTCTTCAAGAATACATGAACTACAACATCTGTACATCAGATTCTCAGAGACTGTCCACACTGTTCCCGAAGCTATTAGTGTAAGATCGCGTCGACACACGGACAATGTCATTCCGACACGAGTTATTAATCTTTTTCTTTATTGAGCAATATCATTCGAAACGTAATCATTAAAAGCCTATAGCTTTAAGCAAGCACTCTTCCTGCGCATGATATGGGGCGTCCTAGTCTACTACATACAGCTAGTGTAACACGCAACGTTGGTTACTCATACTTGTACTTGTGTAACACTTGACAGAATTTGTGTATGAATTCCCGCGCGTAGATTTGCATACTTTTCAAGCGGAGCTTGTATTTCTTGAATTGTGTCACTGGCGTCGACACCGTGAGCATCGGCGTACGAAAGGACGTAAGCCATGCGAAAAAAGAAAAATTCTTATTGTACTACGGTGAACTACCGGCAAAAAAGCTGCGAGTACACCTCGGTTACCGATTTAGTCACTGCCCCTGCTCTTTATATCACTTTCCCATTACTTAAATATGCTTTCCCTTAGTATTCCGGATCAGCTAATTACTTGACGATTGTCTTCGCCGCCGGCGTCCAAAAACAACGTGATATGGTCGGTGCTGCCACTCAATGCTACGGGATGCGTCGTGCACGCATTGTAAAGCGGTGCATTATACGCACGAATAAGTGAGCCTTGGCGCAAAGCGCGTGCCGCAAATGCTCTTCAGTGCACGTTATGACAACAAAGAGGTAAGATATTTTAGCGGGCGCCGAAATGAACACACATCAGAATGGGCTGTCGCGCACAGCACGTACCCTTGCCACCACATGGATTGCGACGCTATGTTCTGAACCACGGCCCTGATGTGGTTGTGTTTCAGGACATATCAAAGAAAGAAAGAAAGAAAGAAAAAGAAAAGAGCGCCAGGCATTGCTTCCTCGCGGCTCCACCGGCTGAAGTGGTTCCAATCTTCGTGTTTACTTGATTGCTTTTTCTTGCTGTCCGGAGTACGAATTACGGGACAGATGCAGCGCAGCCCACTCATACACATTTCGGGAAAAAGCGCACTGCAACAAGAGAATTCTAAAAGAGAAAATAAAGCTATACACTGCTGTTCTCTCTTTTTATTTCTTTCATCACAGGACTCCTACGACCTTAGGAGGCGGAATGAGTAACGCAAGGGAAGTCACCGTCGTCTTCGTTCAACTTCTTTTTGTGGCCTGGATTTTGGCTACATGTGATGCCTTCAAGTGCCAATGGGCTTACATCGCACCCGAATTTGGGACTAGTCGTCTGCGCATATACGACGGCAAGCCGCCGTTGGCACCTGACAGTGCTGGCGCGTCTGCCCTGGCTCCGGTTGCTTGGGCGAATTTCCGCGACGACATCCAGAACAGTGGGTAAGTAGAGAATGCCCGTGCAATTTCCTCTCTCGAGTGTACCCTTCTGCTCGTTCGAAGAGTGAAAGGGTGGTGCCATCACACCATTTTCATATTCACGCTGCACAAGCGTGTCACACACGACCCCACATGAAGGGCATTAAAACCAGTCGCACTCGTTATTATGCTGCTATACATCCATGCGTAATTACACACGTGTTGTTCATGTCGGTAGAATCTCAATGGCTTATTATCATGTTCTTTAGAAAACTGGGCCCATCCAAAGCAACCTTCTTTATACTGGTGCTGACGCCGAACAATAAATAAATAGATGAGGAATTAACTTCGCGTTCTACACACCATCTTATCAGGGCTAGTTGGTCCATCTCTAAACATGTTGGAAGCAGCGCGATGAAACGATCACACGAACGGAGACAAGAACACAAAGAGCTTGTGGGTTTGTGTCTCCTTTCCTGTGGTCCTTCCTTCCGCTGGTTACCATGATATATATCATTACGTTATTTTTATACAGACAGGACACTGGAACGCATGCAACGATTGTCTCAGACAGACAGACAGACAGACAGACAGACAGACAGACAGACAGACAGACAGACTGACTGAAAGAGAAGCTTTACTGGTGCTCAGCAACTACGCTGGGACCTTCCCTTGGCAAGGGGGACCCTGGGTGCTTGTGGGTAAATGTCCGCTTTTTAGCATAAATATTTAATGGTGAGCTACAAGGGGAGTAGTAATACAAATCTTTCAATGCCGTTGTTACAGATGATCGGTGTTCTAAATTGATCGACATCGCTTCTACTCCTGGTTCCCGGCCTGCTCTCTTGCGCAAACTCCTACTTGATAAAGGAAGTTGTTACTAAGACGGCCATTCTGCCGTTAAGAAAGGATAATCACCCTGAACGAAATGTTCACTTTATCAGTCATTATTTCTAAAATAATTTTGTTCTGGTTATCGCGAAAACTACGGAAAATTCCAGTGTTCCTACACACCTCTGGTTCGATAAAAATACCCAAAGTAACGTGGAAATTCTTATTTTCATTAAAAGCAGTAACGCAGCCATTCGGGGTCCTGAGCAAGAAGTACTGTTTCTATACACATATGCTGTTGAAAATTAAAATTTGCAACCTCACTTCGGATCATCTCTTTAATTTGACTGCTTTTGAATCTGCCTTCTGTTTAACATGCATAGTCCTCACTAATCTCCTCACCTTTTTTACCCGCACTCACATGTTCGAGGATAGGTTTTCTTTCCCTAATCATTCGAAACCTCGGATTTGTTGCTAGGACGCACTCGTTCTTTGCAGGTTAAAGAATTTCTTGTAGCCTGTTTATGAGGGCTTACTTCTATTGTTGTTTTTTCCCCACTCCCGCAGTAGCCTCGTTCAGGGTGCAGTATGTATAAATAGAATAAACCATAGCTCAAAATGCATAGTTAGTAACCTGAAAATAATTAAAATTGAACTCCGATATACAAAGTTTATTGGCTATCCAATGCATATCTATTTCTCAGATATTGTTTTCTAATATTTAAATCAGGGGTGCTCCTTGCCAACTCAAGCATGGGGAAGTTTCTTTCTAGCAAGACAAGACATCGTTTAGGTTTAACGTAATACAGCCTACGCTGACGTCAGAGTGACAACTCGGGAAGTGAAAGAACGAAAACCTTCCGGAGATATCTTACCCTAACATTATTAGTTCGGTTTTCAATTTACATTCTTTAGAGATCTTGATGTCGTATTCGTCCCAGATTCTGCGAGAAAGCATGCGTGAATGTTGTTTTCCTCCTTTAGTTAACCAACATAAGCAAAGCCTTCGGATTTATTGAGCACTTGAAAAATATTTTCATAGCTGAGATCGTCTGCTACGTCTGTGTGGTAACCTCTGCAGTGTAAATAGCTTGTTCGGTTTTTCGGTTCTCGCAGTCAAGATAGTGTCTTGCCGACTTGCTATAATTTTATGGTTGCGTTTATCCGGTCATTTGCATAATACCCACAATACTATTGTATGGGTTATGACACACAGCATTTAAGCAGCCCCTCTCTTCCATTACACTCTCCAGAAAAGAGCAGCGTCAATAATAGCTTCAGCTCGTCCTGCACGAACACAAGGCACCTACTGCATGCAAGTGATGTAATTACAGAGTTGGGCACAAATTATGTAGTCTCTTCATGCGGTTCACCAATATGGGCAATGAATCCCCATTTTGTTCATTTCAACTTTTTCCCCCTCACTTCAGACACACGATTATCTTATCTTAAGATATTCCTTAGCTGACAACCACACAGCCGATTCCAGGATTTGCTTCGGCTAGAGCACAGTTCGTCCTATTTATTACCCATTTATTATGCAGCAACCGTCAATCAATCAGTCAGGCTTATTCATACCAAAATTTAGCACAGTGTATAATATTTATACAGTAGGGACCCCAGAACTCGTCATGAGTTCCGGGGTCATGAGGCGTATACTAAACAAAACAAAAGAAAAAAAACGTTATACAGTGCGTAAAACGAAACGGAAGTATGCAAAAAAAAAAAAACTGAACGGTTTATTATAGATGAAAGGAAACTAAGTTTCTATAAATTTAGTAATTACACAGGAAGTACTGGCGCAGCGAGTTAGACAAATGCTCAATGGATGGTGATGAAGATACTTGTTCAGGAAGTGCGTTCCAAAGACTAGCTGCAGTGTTGATAAAGGAATGTGCTCCATAATTTGTGCGTGCACGTGAAACTGCTAATAACGTTAGCAATGAGGAACGTGTTCGACAGTGCGTAACTTGTCCATCTCAAGGTAACAGCGCACAAAAACACGAAGACTGACAGAAGAAGCGACGCACACAACAAGCGCTGACTCGCAAGTTGCGAGTCAGCGCTTGTTGTGTGCGTCGCTTCTTCTGTCAGTCTTCGTGTTTTTGTGCGCTGTTACCTTGAGATGAACCGATACCAACTCGCCCAAGTTGCCGTCTTACTACAGCGTAACTTGTCGACGAAATTGAAGTGACGGACAGTGTATAATATTGCTTAGAAATTTCTATCTATTGTGCAGTTCGAAATTTTTTAAATCACAATTTCAGCCTGATCAAACACTTCACATACATAGCGTCTAATGCAGAAATATGTTTTGTTAAAAACTGCAGTCTGTATATTTATACCTATGACACTGTGTAAATGGACATCTTCTCGTCCAATTCTTTGAGATACACGCAGTATTGCTTAATTGGTGCTTTGCGCGTGGTCGTTATATTGAAGCTTACTTTGATTAAATTGAGTATATTTGAACCAGTGATCTTTCTCTTAAGTAAGCTCACTCCCTTCTCCAACAAAATAAAGTGTAATGCCTACACAAAGCGCTGTAGATAACCGGAAGAGACAAAACAAAATGAGAATGACAATTTATTTCTATATTTAGGTCATTCTGGGAGACTTTATCTAGGTCCAGAGAGGAAAAGGGACATTTATTCATTTATTTAATATGTGTTTACAAATACTCCAATCTCTGGGGTTGATTCTTGCACAGTAAGTTAGAAAGTAATAAATACACGAAATGACAGAAAAGCAAAGGAATATAAGGAAGCCCATATATAAAACGCATAAATACCCACAACACAACTCAAGCAAAAGGAAATATCTAAATTTTGAAGAAGAAAAATTAATCAAACGTGTGAGGGTTATATGGCATCGTTGTACAGATTTATACATTGTTTTTCATTCTGGAAAGAAGTGATGCCGACGATGGCTGCAGAACTTCGTTGCTGGTTAGTTTGTTCCAGTCGCTTATAGTCCGCGGGAAAAATGAAAATTTTAATCGTTTGCTCCAGGATATATAGGGCATTATTGTTAGCTCACGCCTTTCTGCAGGACTAGTGACCCTTGACCCACACTTGCGTATAAGGGTAGCACGTCGTAAGAATTAAAAGTAATTTCGTGCTTGTGACTTGGCACTAGCACCATTGTTTTTGCTGCTGCTTGCACTATTTCTGTCTTCAGGTGGGCCTACCTCGAGGTGGAATCAAGTGCGAACGCTACGGACGAAGTCCAGGCGTACGCTTCCGGTGCCTTAGAAGCCTACCTTACGCGCTATCTTATGGAAGCCCAATGGGAGAACATGTTCGCCCACTACTGCGACACGCAGGCTGAGTTCTGCGCAAAGCTCTACAATTTCCTGCAGAAAAACCTGGAATATTCGCTCCTCAATGAGGAACTCCTCAGGGCGAGTGACCCGTACTGGAATATGGTAAGTTGTTTTGTCATTAGAAGTAGTTTAGTTAGATATTAAATAAGCGAAAGGTTAGCTTTCGTGCGTATTAGTGTCCGAGACTGGAAGGCAGCGCATAGTGTTGCCCCCGAAAAGCCAGGATCTATTGAAAAGGAAAGCCATTTGTTCGGATGGGAAATGTAGCAAGTGGCACTCATATATAATGGTTAAGTATGGTGACAAAATCCTTGTTATGGGAGGAAAAGGACAGCGAAGGACCCTAGGTAGTGTTTGGTATAGACAAAAAATTGCAGATATCTGCTTGTAAATGGATTAGACGCTGTCTCTGGGAATGGTGCCGAATTCTTTAGGCAGCATTCAATTATCCATGCGTCTGGTATGTAAAATGAACTACCTGCTCGTTAATTTATTGGATTGTTAAAATTAGTTAGTATAAGGATACCACAGCTTGAGAATTAAATTTTTTTTAGTTACCGCTTCTTCTCTGACCTCATATTGCTGATGTTCGAGTTGTAAGGCACGATAAAAATCACCGTCGTTATGTCGAGTTGATAGGCTTCGAAAACGGCTCTAGTTCCCGGAGGCCGTATCCCATTCGCAGAGAAATCCTTGAAGCCATTATTGCCAGTATACACAGTTTTTTTTTATCAAGCTGCTAAATAAAATGTGGTGTGTCGCATAGGGTCCCTGCACTTCTTTATTATAGTTAGTCGAATGTAAACGATGAGAACAACAAACCCTGAGTGTTGGCGCAGCGTTCGCCATTGTGGCTTTTCCTTCAGTGTCCTCATCATTCGTTGTGTGTATGCCGACGTAAATTTGATTTCCTTATTCAAGTAACCTAAACGCGAAGCGTGGCAATACATTGGGGAGTCGAAAGGAAAGACGGCGGTGAAAGTTGCACACTGCGTAGTAATGAAGGCAGTTACCATAAAGGTAGAACTAGTAATCAACTGAATGAACTAACACAAAAATCAACTAGATACAAATGCAATGATAACAGTTACAGAGTGCGTAATTAAAAAAGAAGAAAATGAATATCACCTAATATATTCAAACATCTGGAATGAAATTTCAACTAAATACAATATAATACAGATATACAAGGTTCAACTAAATTCTCCTAGGCATGACGAAAGAAAAAAAAACAAGTACAAAAAGTGTTCAACTAAACACGACTAATAAAGCTAAAACAAGGTTCAGCTAAATTCAGTTACGCACAACTAAAAAATTCGGTTATTACAAACGAAAGAAAAAAACTTCAGCCAGAAAGGAGAAACATATGCTTGTGCCTTAAAGTGGTGTTTAAGTTTAATGAGGAAATCTTTGTGATTAAAGGAGGAAACAGTTTTGCCACGTAGCTTGTTCCAGTGATATATCGCCAGTGATCGATTCGACTTGTGTACGATACGTTCTTAAAAGGTTTCAAATAAGCCTCGCAAAAATCATTTTGCGTTCATTACTATTACTTTCCATTCCCTGACTTAAATGCATTTTTTTCTGTTTTTCATCTGGCAGGTGCACCTGCAAATGCGACAGCTTCAGGGCTTGAGTGACTCATTCGAAAACCTCACACTTGACTCATCACGGCAGCTTCAGAATGTCACCAGAGCTTTGTGAGTGTTTACAACAGTAGAGTTAACCAGTTTGTGATACCCAGAAAGAAGGCTGTCCAGCCCGCCGTAGGACTTACCTTTAATCATACGAGGTGAATGACGTAGATGAGTGACATATTGAGATATCTTCATACAGTTATCTCCACTGATGCACGTAACTTCCATACATTCTTCATGCATGCGATAATATTCAACCATGATGCAAGATAATTAAAATGAAAAGTGACCCTTTGCTCTTTGTAGCGTATTACAAGTTTTGCACTTGTAACCCAAACTAATCAATTGTGGACGTAACACTCATTCCTATATTCGTAATGTCACTATGGGAGGAGGGGGGGGGGGTTATTTGACTATGGTGTTTAATAGCTGACCGAATAGAGGCGGGTGCAGTGAGGGCACAGCGTTAAGAAATGCGTTGGAAGGCCAAAGTGCTGTGTGTTATCAGATCGCGTTTGTGAACACCTTAAGGACACAATATTCGGAGCTTTCTCCACTACAATGTGCCTCGTAAGGTTATTGTTTTTTTGCGCGTAAACTCGATCTCTCTGTATTTTGTCCCATGGCGAGAAGGCACGTTAGCATATGTTTGTTTCTGACCAAAGCGTGACTGAAGTGTTTCCCTGTCGGACAGGTTATTCAGCCTCGTCGGAGACTTCCTCGACCTTGAAGCAGCGTTGAAGCGCCCCGAAGATTTGTACTCTCTGAACCTGGTACCAGCATGTTCCGCGCTGATTAAGGTGGTCGGTAAAAACGAGGACCTCTACGTGGGTCACGATGCTTGGTTCCTGTATAAGAGCATGTTGAGGATTCAGAAGAAGTACGCATTTCCCTGGCATTACGTTCCTGACGCCACAGGACCTGGTGAGTCAATTTCTGTGCGGTCAATGCACGCACCGCCTGATTCTCCAAGGCCAGTTTAGTCGCCAGAAATTCCGGTCCCGGACCACCGCGGGTGGACCCCACGAAAGAAATACAGCTCTGGAAATGCATTGTTTGTGGGTTCCAAAGCAGCAACAATGAGGATTTATTACCAAGATTTCTTTATTCGCAGAAAACCTTGGCCCGTATTCACAAAAACGACTTACGACAAAAATGTTCGTAAGAGAAAATTTCAGCCTATCCTGATGCTGGACATCTCATTAGCGAAGCCCGCTGGCCAATGGCAAAAAGGACTTACGAAAGAGAAGTTTTGTGAATTCGGCCCCTTATCTGTAACATTGAGGTGCGAACAGGCGAGTGTGTTTTTTTACGTTGCATGAATTTTCCGGGCGTATCGAATTGACCGCTGGTTCTTAAAATGTAAAAATAACTTCTCGGAAAGGTAAATTACCCAGTTTACGCAGTGGATGAAAGTATGATAGACATTTTCATGTGCACTCCAGTTCAAGTTATACGTGCGCTGAATCGTACGTATTTCTATAAAATCAAACTTTTTAAGGCGGAAGCCATTTGTGTCTTATTTAAGGTAATCTAGAAAAAAGTAAGGCTGCGAAATGTAATAGAGAATGTGTGATCACGAAGCGGCCAGAACTTCCCACTTGAACCCTAAATTAATATGGGGAGCCTTAGCACACTGCTAGCAACACTTGTGCCTAATTGATGACTGTCAGTCTGTGCGTGTGGTTAAGTAATAATTACTTGGGCAATAATCATTTCCTGTCCTCAAGCTGAATTGCAGGCCAAATTGGGAAAAAGCGAAAAAAACATCTTTCATAGGCCATGTAGGAAGCTCTCGCCTTTGTGACTTCTTATAGTAGCGGATGTTCCGCCCTTAGTGTCTTTTTTACAATTTCGACCTTTCATTAGGTTCGAGGAAGATTCACACGATGACCCTCAGATCAGTCTTATTTTTCTCAGCCTCATTTGTTCATGGTCTAAGGAAACAGCGAGTAAAGAAAGACAAAAGTTAATCGGAAGTCAACAATTATTACTTGTTGGGGTTAGGTTTACCGTATATTGGGTTTTGTTTATCGCAACTTTTTTACAAAAAAAGGACGTGAATGTGAAATACCTGGTGTGCGGATGGAAAATTACACGTGCATTAAAAACATGTCTACATAGTAGGAAGATATATCAATGATGCAAAATAATACACCCGATTTGGATTTTAATTTATTCATGCACAAGTTGCCGTCTTGGATGCCATTAAATGGGTCAGCGGCGCACGTGCCAGCATTGTAAAAACCTTCGCGTGACACTCCTGTCAAGCGCTTTCCGGTGCAGTGTTGTGAACATGTTCATGTTCGCGGCTTTCTAACCTACAGGGCAGAACGACATTTGATTATGCAGTCACCTTACTTACGCTACTCCAGGGCCAAGGATTCTCCAAATAGAACTCCAGTTGTCTGTGTCCTGCGCCATCTGAACTCTTCCGCTTAACTCTATAGCCCTGCCGCACAGTTTATTCAGCAAACTCCCAGTAACCTTAAATGACAAGGAGTTAGATTACTTGCATTTTGGAACATACGTAACCTAGACGCGAGACCGCTTTGTTTGCTGCTCTCTGCTGCACATTTCGTGTGTTAGGTACACTAGGGCTGTCAACGTCTCCTCCCGGTGTGTCACGGTAAAAGAAGTCGTCGAATTATGGTCAGAACTAAGTGAAAAATTCGTCAAAACTGGCTGAGAATGGTACACTTTAAACTACTTTGAAATACAGGAATAGTCAGTGTTAATTGCAATAATTGCCATCAAATTGTTATTAAATTCGGTTGCAAAAATTGTGTGGGCTAATCCTGGAGGCTGTGCAGTAAAACTGCATGTGCAGGGTTGTCCTGTTAGCACCGATTTCAACGGATTTCTGTTAACGAGCCCGGGCTCTCGGCGTCTAACATCGTTCTCGTCTTGGCCATGGTAAAGAAAGTCCATGAGCAGTCACTGACCTGTTAATGTGGGAAACACCGGCGCATCACACCTTATGGCTCTTACCTCCCCAGGTGTCCCGTTAGTGGAGCTGTGAATGATTTCCTTGCTGTTTTCTTGGTCGTTGTTAACCACTTGTCTTCACGCACACGCAAATATGCTTTGACCATGTGTGCTATACCTTGTTATCTTTTTTTTTTATGTTCGCGGTACCAACGTTCAGTTACAAGTCAGCCCTCCTCCTCGTCGGTCCCTTTGCCTCTCATCCGCGCTGTTCACGTGATCACGAGGCAGGAAACCTACTACGACGGCTCCTCGAATTAGTGCGCGCTGTTTCCCACAGGGAGTATTCCAGGCGAGGAAGACCATGTAAAGCGACTATAGAGCTTGCTGCTTCCACTGCATTTTCATTAATCACAATCATCATAATCATCATCGCAAATTCGTTCGCAGCACCAAAATAATTATGACGCTGTTTCTCCAAGCTCCCGGCTCGCAGGGTGGACTACACGTTCAAATGATGGTATTTCTCTAAGTGAACGCTTTTCAGTGGACGGCTCTACTCTCGAACCCGCCACGAGATGAATATCAGAGGCCCTGCAGCAACTGAAGCGGTTGGTATGTCCCACCCGTGTTCACGTCTGCTGCGTGATGAATAAGTGTGTCGCTGGAGCCACGCGAATATTAAATTGAAAAATGCGTCAACATTATGGAGCGTGGAAGCAGCAGAAATATGCGACGCGCATCAGTTGAGGTGGTCTCACGGCGTTAATTGTCCATAGAGAGCTTGCCTTGTGGTGCAGACGCGAGGAATTTTTGGCGCATGTTTTGTAAAATTTTTGCGAGATGCTCACATGACATGAAACTTGGCGGCTTTTCGCTTCATGACTTGACCACTGAGATTATCTCAGTAGATATCTTGGATTCACGTAGCGCCTGCGAACAGACATTCCTTGCATTGCGACGATCCCACAGCTTTTGAAGGCAGTTCATATGCGAGCATCGCGTTTCTGTTTCAGATGGCATAATTCCCGGTCACACAATAACCATGTCCTCATACGCCGGAAAACTAGTTTCCTTGGACGACTTCTACTTGACCTCAGCGGGACTGGTAAGGAGAAATTCTTCTCGAGGCGATAAGTAATCGATGCTTTTGCTGAGTACAGCATACCGTTCGTTCTTCATTGATGTCGTGCTGTACAGGAATTCGAATTAGAAGAGATGCTCAGGGAAAGATGGAGACTTGAATCACTGAAGAGATCAAGCCACATTCCCCGTGTTCCATCGTTTTTAGCGATATGTTCATTGATGTTTAACAGGAAGGCATTCCACTCAGTAGAGATACTAGATTAATAATTATGAAAGCATCGCATCACCAGGAATGGAAATGCAGGAAATACCGTGCTCAACATGTACTTTGGTGCTCCAGTTGCTAGTCATGTTCTCTTGTCAGATGAGGTGTCATATGTTCTTAGTTTTCAGGACGTGCTTTTGAGTCTCTGAGTTGAGGTTTAATGACCATGTGCGCGAAATGCACGAACATCTGTAAGTTTGGATTGAAGTGCGTGTTAAATAACTCTAAACAGCCTATAACACATAATTACTTCCCCAGCACATCTACGCCTCACAGTCATATTGCGATTTAGGCGCATACAACCCATTAACATGAACCGTCATAAATGTACCGAGTGATCTCAGTTAAATTGCACCAAGCTTGAAAGAAATATTCGCGCTATTCGAGGGTGTAACCTATTTTATTCTGTTTACTGTCGTCTTGCCCATCTCAGCCTAATTGTAAAACGTCATCCTGTCATTATTTATTGCCAATCAACCGGTAAATTTCTTCAACGGTTGCTCTAACGCAATATCTTCGAAGGAAAGTTTGTACGGCGCTTTAATTCAGGGACCCGACTCAACCTTCAGCATCGACCCACTATCATGTAGAAGTGGGGCTGGAGGCAAGTGTTGGTCGAGTGCAACAGATATAAGAAATGTGGGCAATTGCACCACATCGGGCGTCGCATAACCACCAGAACATTAAAGTTTGCGGAGGGGCAGTCTTGAACTAATGTAATAGTGGGCATACTGGAAGGATTTACCGTCCAAACCAGGCCCAAAGGACGACGGACGGAAGACAGAAGTCACAGTTGTTTGTCGAGCTGTTGTGTGTGTCACTTCCCTCTTCCGTTCGTCGTCCTTTGGGGCTGGTTTGCGCGTTCAACAGTACGTACCAACTCACCCAGATTTCAACACTTATACTGGAAGGAGTGGGTCCCCGTTTCCCGGCCGCAACGGCCCATGAAAGTTTGTGCTTGGTGAAAATTTTTACTGCGACATATTTTATAGAACCTCCAACTTTCGCTGTCGATATCTTCAAATTTGCGTATTCGGTTCCTTGCAGCGATTGGTTTTGTGTCAATGTGCAGCGAGACAAAATCTTCACGTTGCAACTGATTCTTTATTTTTAATTCATCTACAATTTACGGTATGCATGTGCCTGTTTGGTCACACCAACACACACGCACAATATTGCACATAGTTGTATACCTAACCCTTTGGCAGGCCGTCACGGAGACGTCGATCGAGAACAGCAACCCGGACTTGTGGCTCTTCTTGGATCCAGAGGCATCGCCACTCACCTGGGTGCGCGCCATGGTGGCGACCAGGCTTGCCACGTCCGGGAAAGAATGGGTCGACATTTTTGCGAGGAAAAATAGTGGCACGTGAGTACCGCAGTACGAGAGGTCATCATTCCTCGTGGATAGCTAACCTCACTGAATAAATTAACGAAATTATATTGCAGCTAACGCGTAAGAAGCTGGAAATCATGAAATGTATGAGCGCGTATTTCTGCATAGACAACAACAACAACAACAACAACAACAATAATAATAATAATAATAATAATAATAATAATAATAATAATAATAATAATAATAATAATAATAATAATAATAATAATAACAACTACACAGACAAAACACGCTCAAGTCATTCAGTGAAAAAAAAACTGCAATGCTGTGTTTGAAGTCATATTGCTTCATTCTCAGTAGTACTTTGCACGTCTGATCGGGTACATCACCGATATGGCTTACCGAATGCACCTATTACCTTATGTTGAATTCCAATGGCGGAGTCGGAGCAAGTTTTTCTGCTCCTTTCGGAGCAAGTGTGTTCCAATGACAGAGTGAGGACGGGAGTCGAGAGTTCCAATGAGAGAGCCGGAGGGGATTCAGAGCGGGAGTTGCTCCGCGGAGCAGGAAAAGCTGCTCCGCCGAAATCGGCGGAGTGGACCGGAACTCTGCGTGACGCTTGCCTGCTTGCCTGCTTGGGGGCGCGGCGGCGCCGCCGGTCGCGACTCGCGAGTTGTGGTAATGGCGGACGGCATGGGCGGCTCTGGTGCCTCGGCAAAGCGTGCGGCATTGCTTCTGCTACTCGATAGCGACAGCTCCGAGTCGGAAAGCTCAAGTTCTGACACGAGTCATTCCTCGGACAGTGACAGCGACGCTGAGCGCGCTTACGAGCGGGAATTTGAGAGGATGTTCTCCATTCCCGCGAAGAGGCCCAAAGTCGTCGGTTTCGTCGAGGACGTGGTTCGGCAGTACTCGGAAGATGAGGTAAAAGAGGAAAGCATCATACTGAAGGTTTAACACGCTGTGCTAATTTCATTTGTGTCTTTTTTTTTTCGAGCAGTTCCGGAGGCACTTCAGGCTGGCTCGATCTGTGGCCGAAAAGTTGATCGCCGAGTTCGCTGCCTCGTCAATGTGCCCTTCGAGCACACACGGAGGAGTTCCAGCGAAATCTGCGGAAACGCATGTCTTGGCATTTATCTGGTTAGTTACTCCCCCCACCCCCCACCCTTTTTTATCTGTCTTTTTTTTTTTGTTACGGTGTCTGCATAGGAATGCATTTGACTATGAGCTCGTTGCTTACGATGTAGTATCATCTGAAGCTGCTTTTTTTCTTTTTCGGTACGTGTAATCCCACTGCGCAGGTACGCGGCCAACAAAACCTGCATGCGAGACGTGGCAAGCCGCTTCGACATGTCAGAAAGCTCCGTTCACCGGGTCCTTCAGAGAGTAGCGCAGTTTCTCATGACGCTGGGACCATCGGTGATCAAGTTTCCCGCAGACCTGGAGAACCTGGCTAGCAGTTTTGAGAAGGTTTGTTTTGATTTTATAAGGACCTATGAAATTCGACCAGCCAAGTTTTAGTGCACTCATGTTGTATTGCAATATGAGTGCACATTTTATTGTGGGTTATTTCAAGCTCAATAATACACTGCGCTGGGCCTTCAGGTCATGATGATAATACCGAGTTAATACAGCCGATTCCGTGCATGTGAATGATGCTGCATGCTTTGTCATCACCTATAAGAGTAGATGTACTTGTTCAGATGTGCGATACAATATGAACCAGGTCTGGTTTTGCTACCAAATTCCCATTGTGTGCTTCAGCTCGCTTAGGGAAAAAAAACATACTCAGGCTTTGTTTTGTTTTCTTTCCCTTTTACGATTGCAAAAAGAGAGGTGGGTAGCAAAAAGAAAAAATCGTGTAATATATCGTGAACAGCAATGTTTGTTATCTTGACTACTTTCCAAAGTTGAATTTGGTTTGCATTTTATACATAATATACATATACCGTACTGTGCCATGAAAGGTATGCTGTGACAGAGAGTAAATGGGTTTGAGCACCAGTATTTTCTTGTTAAAACTCCTCACAAATGCTAATTTCTTGCTCAGACATGCATGATATCACTCAATAGAAGGGTATGACTTGCTTGCAGGTGTCTGGAATGCCTGCTGTAATTGGCTGCATAGATGGGTCGTATGTGAGGATACAGTGCCCAGCCAAGAAGGTTGCCTCAACATACTGCAACCGACACCACTAACTTTCTCTTACACTACAAGCCGTCTGCGACCACAAGAGGCGCTTCCTTGATGCCTTCACTGGAACCTCCAGCAAAATGCACGACTCTCACGTGTTCAGATTGTCACCACTGTCAAAGCAGATCGCTTCATTATGTCAGGGTCGTTACCATATTTTAGGGAACGCTGCATATCCACTGCGGAAATATCTGCTGACACCGTACAGGGATTACGGTGCTATGACAAAGCAGCAAAAAGGCTTTAATTTTAAGTTTTCAGGTACACGAGTGCTCATTGAAAATGCATTCAGCACGCTCAAGAAGCGCTTCAGGCAGCTCATGTACCTTGAGCTGCACACTATTCACTGGCTCAATGAGTTCATCATAAGCTGCTGCATTCTTCATAACTTGTGCATTGATTGCGGTGATGAAGAGCCGGATGATGATGACGATGAAGAAGGAACACCCAATGCTCTTCAGTGGCAGAACAGCACTGCTGACCACATTGATGAATCTGACGAAGAGCAAGCTTTGCGCAAGCTTGGCGAAATCAAGCGTGCTAAGGTTTGCACTTTTATGCAAATAAATGCATGAGCAGTGGGTCACCACCTTTCATGGATCTTGCTCAAACTGTACTTTTCCTTTAGCTTCAAAACACCAAGAAGCTCTAGATAGGTCCTGCTACAAACTGCACTTTTTCTCGAGCTTCAAACATGTAAAGCCACTTTCATTACGGCTCTAGGCTTTATACGTAATCTTGCGATCATGGTACGACATTCTTTGTTTTATTTAAGCTAGCCCTGTAAACTAATAGCTCTGACGCAGCGTTGGAGCTGCTGCATTGAAGTATAGTCCACACAGTAGTTGAAGGGCTATGTGCACCAATGCGCACCCTTTAATATACACAAGCACACGTTTGGCGCTGTACATTTTATTTACATATGTACATTGTAGGACACTGGAGTGCCTTACACATCTTCTAAGCCAAGAAAGCGGCTGAGAAGCTTCATTTTTTCTTCGTGTTGCTTGGCTTTCTCCTCGCGAACACGTTCCCTGTACTTCTGCCTTTCCTGATGACGCTTCAGTCTTTCGTTTTCTCGCTCAGTTCTTTTTTTTTTCTTTTTCTTGCTGTAACTTGCTCATTTCTTCAAAGAAATGCTGCATTTCCAGCATTCTGGAACCCGAGAGCTTAGGTTTTTTGGGCTCAGGTTCCTTTGTTGTTGTGCTACCTCTTCCTTGGCTGACCGACTCCTGGCTGGTCAAATCTTGGCTCGACTCCTGGCTCGTCGATGCTTGGCTTTGCGGCCTTTTCATTGAGACTATCCCGGAGCTGTCTCGAAGCTCTTCTGGCTCAAGGCTGTCATCAAGCCAGCGTATTTTGGCTATTTCGTCTTCAAATGGTACATCAGACGGGGAATTCCCTGACTTGTTGTTGTGTGCTGCAGCGCTCCTTTATCGCCGCATAACAGTCTTGTAACGGCTGCAGCACTGTTCACCTGTTTTTGGGATTCCGGTGACCTCTGTTATATTTGCCGCGATTCGGGCAAACATTAACTTCTTATTTCGAAATTTTTTCATAGGCCCAATTTGCGAAAAGTATTGGTGATAATAGTCGAGCAGAAGCTTCGTTTCTCCGGCTGTCCACTCACAGCCTGTACCTGTAAAGAAAAAGTGCAGGAGGCAAATGTACTGATGTTACCAGCGGCATGTCATCCTACGTAGATGCTCAGAATTGTGGTATTCTGCTGTGTTGGTATTTATTGTAAAGCTTATTGGCATATATTAGCACCCTGTTTCAGTTTCTGTCTTGATTACTATTTTTCTACCTTATATTTTGTCGTTGTTACAGTGCTCGGTGTTCTTTTCATTGATCCAACTGTATGCATCATGTATAATTAATTACTTGCATGCATTTATATCCACTCCTGCTAGGGCCTCTAAATGGGCCTGCGGTGTGCACTGAATAAATAAAATAACTAAATGGACTCACTGCGTTGCTCACTTGTTCGGCCGTGTCCGGGCACTGTGAATGGAAAAACAAAATGCATAGTTATTCATAAAGGTGGCACAGATAAATCGGCTTACTGACCAACATTTTGTCTTCTCTGACGTATTGCTGTACATTGAACCACCATGGAACTATGCAGGCAATTAAGGTAAGCCATGTGAGGCTTCCTAACAAATTTTAACAAACTAGTAACACTATTTTTGCTGTGTTACCTCATCGCGACACAAAATCTTTAATTATTTCACATAGGCATACACGGTGGCGTGCAACTTCTTCAATATTAGCTCAACACATGGTGCACATTCCTGATTACATTACACACGCTCAGCACAATGCACAGTACTTGATCAGCTGACTGTTAATCGAAATTGAGCACAATCTTTCAGAGCTGAAACAGGCAGTGACACTACAGTTGGTAACAACTTTATTGATAGTCCTGCAGTGCTTTCGCCTACCGGGCCTTAGGTCTCCCACGTGGGGACGTCGAGGTGACACTACAAAAAGCAATTTAATTTCTGTGTGCTGAGACCGATTCCACAGTTGGGTGCGCTTAATGTCCTGGCCTTTGTAACATTACGATCGCATTAGTAGCAGAGCATGCACTCACGCTGCCACCTATGCAACTAAAATTTCGTAGGAATCAAAATCTCACGAGTGTCACACTGGTCGATGGTCTCTTCACGATATATAAAAAATGACAACTGCTTCTGCACCGCTTCCAATGAAACGCTCGCGCTGGTCTCGTACAGTAAATGCGTTATTTAGGAGGTATCTCGCCGCATATGCATACCTGATAACCTAGGGACATAAGAAATCGGGAGGCTCGCCGCGGGAGGAGTGGGGCGAGGGAGGAGAGCAGAAAAAAAAAAGGTTTGGGCGATTGGTCAACAAAATTTACAGCCGTGTTTGTGCAATCGCACGTAGAAAAATGTGAATTCGGCAAAGGTTTTCGTTCTCCACGTAAACAGGAAAACGCAAAATGCAATGACGGATGCGATGCGTTTGAGTGGACGACCGCATCAGCAGTAAAGCAATCGGGTAACAGGAACGTAGCGCGAACAGACAATCGCGATCCACGCAACATGTGCGTTGAACAATTACAGATGTGTTGAAATTGAGCAGACACCTACCATGTTGGTCCGCATCCTGTGAGGTCACCATGGTTGACATAGTGGACAGCAGTTGTTGCACGCTTGGCGTGGTATCCATTCGTGAATTGCACTGAATAGCTGAACAGCAAGCGAACGAGTGCAGGCGGTGCTGGCGGTGCTGACAGCGGAGGAGACCACGCGCAAGGCATCGTGGTAAGTCGGCAGCTTCCGCCTTGCTCCAGCGGCGCTGGTTCCGTTCCAATCGCGGATTTGGAGGATTTGCTCTACGCCAAAGTCGAGTGCTCGCTCGCGGAGTCAGTCGGCTGCTCCGACTCCGCCATTGGAATTCAACATTAAGCACCACTGGTGGTGGTCACTCCGGGAATGCGGAGAGCGGGCACCTGACCTTTTAGACTAATGATATAGAAGACATTACTTTTCCATACCAAAACAAGAAAGTCGCGCCGCCCATCGCAGCTTTGGTATTTTGAGTTTCAGTTGTGTGTTCTTCGTAGGGTTTTGGCGTGCTGTGCACGCCCCCTATAAGAACGACGTGCCTATGAAGAGTGACGTGGAACAAAGATGCGAGGACGCAGTCGGCGGCGTTTCGGTTTGATAAGCAGCTTTTACGCTCGTATACTGACACAGACTGGTATGGTTGGTGATCTATTTCCATAGAGTTAATATACTGACTCTAGAGGCAAAGGTGGGCTGCGGAGGAAAGAGGGAGGGGAAGGGGGGGTCCCGCCCGCGCGGCACCCTGTGGCGATGTGTCCATATGGCCGGCCCGAGTATTACTCAAAGAGCTCAAAGCAAGTGTAGGCCGTCTTATGCCGATTCTCTAAAAACGAATAATGCTGCCAGGATTAAGTGTGAATATTAAGCGTCCCGAAAACGCTTCCTAAGGACGTAGTTAATATGTTCCGTGATGTACGCACTCGTTCAATAAACCATGGTTTCGGATCTCTTCCGTTTTCGGATGCTAGTGTTCGGTTTCCTCAGTTTGTGTGTCGGATATGACGTATATGCGATCGCGCGATGACATCGGTTGACGCAATGGCGCATTCGTGCGTTCACTTTATTAATGTTACACCTGCCCCTCTCTTTGTCACCTTAGCGGGGTAAGCAACGGACGCGTTCATGAAGTGTTGACGCGGGCACCGGCTTGACGGCCGGGCTGTTTAATCGTGCCTCAGCACGCCTAAGCCGCAGCAAACAGGGAAAATACTCGGACTTGAAGGTTCTGCGTCGAAAGAGCTCTCTGCGCCGCAAAGAATGAATCATGCTTAACACCTACGTACATTGAGTATCGCGCATGGACCGCTCGGACACGGCGATAATCGAAAAGGTTGCACTGACAACACCGGGTGTAGTCCCTCGGTTTCTTGTTGAGCCTAAGCTTCCAGCTCCACGGACGGCCACCGTTGTACATTGCACTGTTCTATCGCCGGGTGTAACGAAACGTTTCCTTCGAAGCCCATGATCAACCAGCTCGGATCGTAAACGGGAAAGCTGCTGCCGTCCATCGACGCTGATTTCCTCCGCATAGCCTTCGAAATTAGCGCGCATCTGCTCTATTTCGGGGGCTATGTATTTACATATTTTGTTGCCAGATCTATAGCGGTTACTCTCGCCAAGGATAGCCAGCGACTCACTAGCTGTCGACGTGAGCGCAGGAAGATGGCGCCGATTACAGGGGACCCCCCTCCCACACACGTTCCCTATGGGGAGCTTTGCCTCTTGAGTCAGTACATTAACTCTGTTTCTTTTTGTTTGCTTCGATCTCCCGGGCTTTAGTGCTTGGGAATTGGAGTACTTGAGACAGAGGGAAGTCATAATAATTAGGAGCATTTCCTCGTCATATGTTGGAAAGGTACCATGGTGCTCTATTAGAACGCATGAAAGCGCATGAAAACTGGTTATAGTGCCATAAATACTACGCTGCTTTAACGTGTTGCGAACACGAGAGCTAGGAGAAAGAAAATCGGCAACTACGCTCTACTGAAGTTCACTCTTACAAGGGTAGTTACCATAGGAAGCCTAGCTCAAGTATACGGAAGTTATTTCTTGCTTTCTCCCGTATATGACAGATCATAATCGTAAGCTTTTGAACACTGCTGTCTTTAACGCCCGTCATACCTATACGTTGAGCGTGTACGGAACCTGCATACAGGGTCTAACTGTGCATTCCTGTTTCCTTGGGCTCGGCAACAATGACTATAGCAAATGACTTGTCAATGCCGGCGAAGAAACAAAATTGAGCAATGCTCTCGAATCTCTATCAACATTACCAAATACGCACCATGAAGTGCTAGCGCTTTTCGTTTTTGTATATAGAGGCTCTCCTTCAAAGAGATATTGCAGTAAAATTTATAACTTTGCCTCCCACTCCTGAGACTCATGCTCATCGTATAGGGCATGACACTAGTTGACACACTTTTAAACTGTTCGCTCGTACGTCTCTTATGTTACACACTCCGTGGGAGCCGGAAATAATTTAATATATATCAATGCCGCAGGTACAACAATCAGTGGATGGTTGTCGACTACAAATTGTTCAAGCCTGGATCTGCTATCGCGAACGATACGCTGTGGATCCTCGAGCAAATGCCGTAAGTGCACTTCCATTTCGTTTCTTTCCATTTTTTTTTCAGAGGGGGGGGGTCATGCTTATTCTCCAATGGCAACTTTCTTTACTTCCATTTCAGTGGTATAACGCGGCAAAAGGACGTCAGTGATATCCTTCGCAAGCAGCGCTACTGGCCCAGCTATAATGTTGCGTGAGTACGCGGTGTGTGTGGCATTCTTTAGCGGCACTGTTGTTCTCCCTACCGGCTACGCCGGGCATTCAATCGGGCGCGGCCTGGGGCTCTAGCCGAGATGAGCGAAACTCTTCATCATTGGACTGCACTAAAGTAAGGCGTAAAAGAAACTTAAATAGTTGGTTGGTGGGTTACATGAACGTACCCAAATAAGGGATATTCAAAATATAGAGCGCCACCTGTCGACATTCCCGCAAGCATCATCCGCCATGTTCTTCGGGGCGTCGGAAACCAAAAACTTGTATCTCAGGCTGTCTCATCTGATACCAGCGACATTTTTTTTTTCTTTTTCGGTCTCTCCGCGATGTTCTCCCACTGCTACCTGCCACTATGCACGCAACGTGTATCCGTGGCGCTCTGGGAACAACCTAACACCGTATGCAAATACCTGTTTATTTGAAAGACGTAAAACAAAAAGAAACTCTCACCGCCGCGCAGGTAACCTCAAGGGGGATGTTAGCACTGCGTGTGTCCGGAACTGTGGTCGACGCGCGTAAAATCGTCGTTTAGCTCGTTTCTTTTTTTCCGTGAATATGAGTTCCTTTCCAGCGACAAGTACTGACGGATTTAAACTACGCGCATTTTTAACAGATTTTCAGTGGACTGGTATATAATGCACGCACGCACGGTCTGGAGAACATGATGGTATGCTTTTTGGATGTCGTATTCTTTTAATGGACGAAAGCGCGTGTTCTCGGGAATAAATCTTCGCAACGTCAGTGGCGCGGTTTGAGCGTACACACTATATTTTTTGAAATCAGTGTGCCTATACTAGGCCTCTGCGGAAGTTGTGCGACAGTGAAATTCTAAGAATATATATTGTTATTATAACAATAGCCATGTGACGTAGGTGTTTGACGCTGCACCATGAATCAATATACATGAAAGCTAGATTCTATATACGCCATCAAAAACATCAGGTACGAACTGCATGCGTGAATGATGTGCAATGATTGGATAACTAAAAAATTGTGCAATCCGTTGGTACAGATGGGATGTGATATTTGAATTACTCCTTTCACTAAATAACATGAGACGCTCTAACTTGTCACAGATGTCGTGAGGTAGATGTAGCGCTTCTGAAGCTGACTATACTTCCCCTGTGTAGCTGAAGAACAGCATGCCTTTCCAAGCGTCTGCCCATAACAGTCCAAGGCTCTAGGAACGGGCACGCTCTACGCAAGTAGAACTTCGTCAGAACGCGGGATTCTGAAGCGATCACAATTGCAGACTTGTTAGGGCCTGTAATCGGCGGTATGCCATATCATGTATTGCCGACGATAGCTGTAGCCTCCAGGTTTTCGCCAACGAACACTCGTAATATAGAACAGCAGTTGTTGTCTTACCACGGATACATAGTTCTCACTTTTGATGGCCATGGGTTTATCAGTTAGCTCGTGAATTCAAATTACCCCGACTGCTTGCTGGCTTATATGTGTGTTCGTCGAAAAAAACAAACAAGCCCTAACATCTTTATATAATCTCAGGGGGAATAAAGAGTTCGCACAAAAAAAAGACAAAGCGAAGCACCGCGACTGCGAACTTGTAGCACGAGAGTTCTTTTTCAAGCGAAGCATGTATAGTCTAGCCTGTGTCGACACCATTTGGCCTTGTTTGTGGTCGACAGGCGAAAAAGTCCAGGAAAGGGAAACACGTAGCGCACTCTATGGAGTAGCGGATTTAATTAAGGCATTAGTTCCAACCGGTACTCCATATCTGGCGCATTGGAGTGTAAAGAAATGGCGAATCTTGCACTAATTCCCGCAAGGCTTGAAACAGCGAAGTTCGGTGATTTGAATTTCGACGAGGTTTTGCTATGTCTCACTTCGCCTTTCTAGGTCTTGCTGGGTTTCCCTAGGTATCACTTAGCAACCTACAGGTATTCGGGCTTTGCTGGGCTGGCTAAACATTTTGCCAATTTACGCAAGCCCAGTAAGACTAACTGGGCTTGCATCAATTAGGCTGGCCAACTTTATAACATTTGAAGTAATTAGGGATAGCCCAGTCCTATTTTTGGCATAATTAATCATACCATGATTAGTCCTAGTTCGGTTTCCTAGAATTACGCTGCGCTTCACTAATCTTAGCTGAATCGTACGTACCGAAATTCTTATCAGCCTAATAATACTGGACCTATATCATGCATGTATTAGTCGTTGCTTAGTTATGCTTGACCTTATTTAAAATAAGCTTAATTAGCTCCAATTTATTTAGGCTTGGATTAGCTAGTATTACTGTATTAGACGGGGCTTTGCTTGATTAGCCCCAAAGCGGGACACGCGCGGTAGGAATAGTTGTGTGCAGTCTGGACGTTGGTGAATGGGACTAAGCGAAGATGAAACGAAGCCATATCACAGCTCATGCACAGCTGGCGGTAGTTATGCGGAATCGTGTCTAGGTCTTGCGGAGGAGATGCGGTGCAGCTTTCGCATTAGCGGGTACTAGGGAACGCGAGGTGCTTCGACGCGGTTTTCTTGCGGGCACCAAAGATTTTACGGCTGACATAAACAGCTTCCCTTTTCAAAATTTTTTCCCTGTACCGAGGTCTGAAGACGCAATTGTATCGCATTGATTCCTTTATGCAGCTACTTCGAGGACATCTTCGTGATAAGTGGTCAAACGGCCCTTGTGGAAAAGTACGGAGACTACTACAGTTACGACAGGGCTCCAAGGGCAAACATCTTCAGGAGAGACCAAGCCCAAATCGGCGACACAACAGGCATGACGTGGCTGATGAGGTAATTCGGAAAGCATTTAGCTGCTTTCTTTTGCGTGTGATGTTTACCTTGATATCGTGCTAGAAAAACATCGTTACAAACAGCGCGTCAAGGTGAATACAGTTTATTCCTCCATTGCATGAATTATGCAAGTCATTGAAAAATAATCTTCTTACAGTGCTCGCTGTCCAGTCAGCAGCACGGAAAAGCACGCATGTCTGGTTCGCCAGCACTGCACCCTGTAGAGCGATATCTTCGCTTCTGTTGTAATTCTGGTATTTGGTAGGAAGAGAAAAAAAGAAGTAGAGAAAAACCTACAATACTGCAAATGATGGCAAGTATTGAAGCGAAATTCGGACATTATATAAAACACACATCGACAACACTAATCAAAAGTTTCTGTTCCGTTAGGGCACGCGATGCAGTCTCTTAGTGATACGGTAACGGTAGGCTCTTAGTGATACGGGCCCGCTACCTAGGTTCGTGCCCCGCACACACGATTCCGCCTGGTGGCCAATGTGGGCTGTAAAAAATCGCCTAGGTTCCCGAAGTTACAACCCCGCGGCACGCCAGCCGGAAGACCATCGAGAGATCATCTGAGGAAACGCTGAAGCCCCACGTGTGGGGTGGCGGACGAACAAACCAGGATGCCTGTTTAGCTCGCCTGCGGTTCCCGCTGCGGCTTCGCGCTCAGAAGCCACCGACCGAAATCCTACCCTTTCACACACATCGCCAGGCTGTTGTCCCAAGCGTTGTTGACTGACTCACGGAACAGGCAGGTGTTCGCTGTCACAAGGAGTTCTAGTGATGACGAGTGAAGTGGTGCCACGATGGAGCAGTAGTCGCGCAGACCTTTTGGTCGCCACCTTTACTTTGTTCCACACCGAACCGTGTCTGTACAGCTCTGTGTGGAACGTGCTCTCGTTCGCCCTTCTCCGCAGCCGCCCCGCTTGACCACGAGTACTCGCTTTTCTTTCCTTTCATAATAATTATCGTCCAATGTCTATTCACGAAGAGCCGCTGCTCAGTACTGGAACAAAAGCTTCAACGATGGGAACTGCTACTTGCAGTAAACAGTACTTCAGTGTACTATAAAACGCGAACGACATTTCTCTTGGCATTAAAAAACTTGTGTTGTACTAATGCAAGGTCTTAACCAGAGAAACGAGGCCTTTATCGATTCTCTTTTGGTAAATTTTATAATTAATAGGCATACACTATTTGTAACATATGCATCATTCTGAACATTTGAAATGTACAATAAAAACGGATCTTCTCAAATCGTTCTTCTTGCTCCTCTCTCAAAAGGTACAATGACTACACTCGTGACCCTTTCTCCCGCTGCAACTGCACTCCACCGTACAACCCTGTGTACGCAATATCATCTCGGTACGATCTTCTGGATCCGAGTGGAAAGTACGACGTGCCCAGAATGTTCAGACGTCCTGTCGGCGGCATCGACATGAAGGTATGTGGTACTATGCTCGGCACAATGAAAATTTAATAAAACTGCAGTCAATTCCTCAACGTACCTCGGTATACCATAGGGCAAAGTCACTGCCTATCTGCAGGATGTTTTACTGAAACAAACTATTCACTTCTTAACCGCAAAAATGCTCTTCGAAGAAAGCACACTTCTGTCGGAGTGTTACTTAAGGAGAGTAGCACTGGTAGCAGCTGTGCTAACACAATACTTTCAATCGGACAGTTTGCTTCGGCCGAGGGAGCTGGCCATGTCTCCTTGAGAGGACTCGCATTCTTCACGTTGTTTTCATTTGAGGCGATGCGGCAAAACACTGAACATTCAAATTTTTGTCTGCTTTCAGTAGCCAAATATTTGTAACATATCGCCTTGCTTTAGGCTGAGTTATGTGCACAACTACCGCGATGGCAATAGACGATCCTTTGCGCTTGTATTGCGGGTTAGTCAGTCGGCCTTTACAGCACGCGTTTAACAGCGAAGTCGTTTTAGCTTGCCAAAATCCCGGGATTTTCCGCATCAACCATCGTCATCACGAAATAACTGACAGCGCACACACAAAATCTGACCGATTGAATGCGGTTCGGTTATGAAAAGGACGCCCATGTCGGGAGCACGGATAAGCATCTCTGGGGTATGGGAAAGAAACTAAAGGAGATGAGAGGAAAGCCTTAGTTCACGCTCCGGAAATTTTGACCACCTGAGGTTGTCCAGCGTGCACTGACAACGCATAGCATACGGGCCTACACCGAAAAAGTGTTTGCCGTTGCCAGGATCAAACCGGCGTTTTCCGGGTGGAAGACGTGCACCGTAACCTTCACACCACCGCGGCGTACACACAGACGTGTGTTCCGTGCAATGCTCCCACTTTAGGCACTGCACAAAAAATGTGCTAAAGTGGGGCATTTACGCCCGCACTGTTTTAGCGCGATAGTGTTAAACAGGTCGTTTCGCGGAAATTCTGGCGTCGGCGTCAGCATCGTGTGTTCTCTCCGAAGAATCAGCGTTGTCCGTGAGCGAAAATTCTAGGTAGGTGCAAATAAAGAACTAGGGAAAAGAAGCTTCCGCGACCGGGCAATCGAACCTGCGACCTCTCGGTCAGGGGCGTGATGCGCTACGCGCTCGACTTGACCCCGGAAAGTAAAAGCCCCACGTTGTGAGAGGCGCCCCGAAGAGCCGGTAGGGGAGGGAAGCACCGTCTTAGCGCCACTCCATTGGTCCTCGCTAGGGAAACCGAGGACCGGCGACGTCACCTGGAGGACCCGGGACACCGAGAACGGGTGAAGCAGGCCAAGTAACTCCGAAGGAACACCAAGACTGCTAGGTTTCCTTAGCATAACTTATATTAGATTAACTACTAGCCAAGGCACAGCTTTCCCGGTAAGAGCCCAGCCATGCGAAACGAGCCTCTCAATCAATAAATCAATTTACATATGTGTATTTCAACAGCCAGATAAAGGAGTGGCGAATAAAATGTGTCTTTCGACAGCTTGACGAGCATGCTGCCCCGTTACTAGTCTTCATGGAGGAACGGACCTCTCGTATTGCAAATGTCAAGCGTAGTTTGCTTGATGACCAATAGCACAGAATTCGAATGAGTTGTACTGAGCAGGCACGGAAAAGTGCGGCACAAGCTTTGCATTGGAACGGTTAAACGCATGGTCGATACCACCCATATTTAGCCTCCTCGTGTTTCATGACTCCGTTTTTGTTTGGCTGCTTAAGCTATGTTTACCTAATAAAGCCACCTGTCTACACTCTAAGCCAAAACTGAGCGAATTGGGAGTAACTGCTGCCGTTCGTCTCCACAACGTCCACTTAGTCCTCAAAGAGATCAACTGTGGGCCAGTGGTGCCGTGTGCAAACAGAGAGAGCAACAGTTGCACCGCAAGGAGCAAGCGGTTGCACCCACGGAGGCTTTCCGCGGGCGCATGCAGCCGCCAAAGAACGGCCAGCCTGCGCGTAAGCAAATAGTCCGCTGGAAAAATATGCTCTTAGCAGTTTATTCTAGTGTAAACGGTCGTGAACACTGCGATGTAATAGAAGTGGTGCCGTTTATTTGTCATAATAAAAAATAAATAAAAATATCCAGCGAGAAGTTTTTGCTCACGCTCACGTTGTATCAATGCGCGGCGTGCCTGTTCTCTCGTCACATGTGCTGCAATGACAAGCTAGGCCTCGCTCGCCCGCGACGATGTTGGTGCGCTGTGGATGTATTCTTGTTTTCGTGCGTTTGGTGTGTTGCTGCCATTCGTCATGCCGTTCTTAATCATTACTCCGCGTTGTGTTACCGTGGTTCGTTGTTGGAATGAAGTGCTGCGCCATCGGAATGCCACGAGCTGAATGGGACCTCGCCTGAAAGGTGCGTGTAAACAAAGCTTTGCTTGCTTCCTGTTGTTTCACTTGCATCTTTTTAGATGTCATGTTAACCGCACATTTTTACCTGCATTCTCATCTTCACAACGAAACGTGCGTGTTTAATCACAACTCGTGCTGTAGAGCATTCCTAATGCTGCTTTACCAGGAAAGCTTAACGGGCTGCTCGGGTCGGCATGACATGCGTAGCCTCGATGGGGGCCAAACGTTCACCGAAGCTAGTGCAACTTGCAAGGCACCCCTTCGCGGTACTAAATTTATACGCGCTGTCTACGCCGAAATATTGCAGCCTTCCGAAAAAGAAAACCAGAAGCGTGTACGTCGTATCCTTCTTTCTACTTCAGAGTCTCTTTATAACCGCTTATACAGGAACTTCAAAGTATACGAGCAATTTGGATACGATGCTGTTTCCTAGTGCATGTCTAGCTTTAAGTTTTGATCTGCCTTTTCCTTTATTAATACTATACTTATATTTCTATATACTGTATTTCTTTATCAGATTATTTGTTTCTTTTTTGTATTGTTGCGTTCTTGTTTTTATTCCGGTATGTATTTTGCATTATTTATTTTTTACTTTTCATACTGCTGCTAATCCTTGTATTATTTATCGGTAACCTTCACCGAGGGTCCCGTTGCAGTAATTGTACTCTGGGACCCTCGTCTGTATATTTTATACCGTGTAATTAACTTGTTATGTCACAGTAAAACTGGTTGATTGGTTAATTGAAGTTTAGTGCCAATAGCGTAGCTATCGTTCGCACCAGCGAGCTGGTAGTCCGAGTTCTGAAGTTGGTTATGTATAATTTTGAAGTTGCACTCTTAATTGTTTATTAATTATATAAATTTTTATGATAACGTTCATGGCGTCGTGTTCATTAGTACAGGCGTTTCAAAGCCTTTTGCATACCAAGATTGAGTGTTTCAGTAAAATGATGCGGACGAGACATGCTAAGCACACGCAGTCTTTAGTTATAAATAAGCGCGCGGACAAACGTGTTGCTGTCGAAGCTTGCAACGGAAAATTTCTTAAACTTCATAAGCACATCATATTATTCAATTCAATTTTCCCAGGTTCCCTGAAAGTGCTTTTACTGTGTCTGATTCGATATGATGTAGCAACAATTATTCAAACACTGCTGCCGCAAGTAATTAGTATTTCCGAAACGATTTTTTTTTGCAGAACACAAGTACTCCGGGTATTGCGCCATCCTAAAGATATCCTCGCGATATGGAAGATGTGGGTGTATCCTCAGCATCACAATGAAGATACCCAACTTTCTTAACGCGGTGGACAGCATCCGTTTGGATACAGCACCACCCTGTTGGAATCCTTCACTCGTTGCCATCGTTCCTGCCTTCGCAATGCAGATTCCCTTGCAATGAGCATTCGACATTGACTTTTCACCAAAGATGCAGAAGGCATTTGACTCGATATGCCGCATGGTTGGTGTTAGCAGTGGTGTGCGGTCAACTCCACTAGTGCGTGCGGCGAGCACGCTGCATGGTGTAGTGAAAAAGAGTAATAAACTGTTCGTTTTGTTTACATTTTGTTTATTATTTTGTTTAGATTTTGTCCATATCACTCGCTCGAGCAGCTTACGTACAATGCCTATCCCGCAAAGGCACGTTTGAGATAAATACTCGACCTTCTAAGACAAACTGCATACAAGGAAGATGCAAGAAGTCGCAGCTGGGGAACAAATAAACTGATAAGCAGTTTGATTTCAATGGAGTAACTGCAAGCCCAACATTTAGTCCAGAGAAAGCAACTAACGGGTAACATTTAATCCCTGGGGAGCAATTGTGGAGACGAACAGTTCATCCTCTAGAGAGTAACCGGAGGGACTAAATGTTCACGAAGAGATTAACTGCTATGAGACTAACCGTTCGTCCCCTTCCCGTTGATCCCCAAAGGGATCAATGGTTGTGGCAACACATTTAGTCCCTAAAAGGACTAACGCCTATGCCCCCGTTGATCCTTTTTGGCTCAGAGTGTACGCTCTTCCTTCAGACGTTTAACTGCTAGTGCGACGCTGGCCGCAACCTTTATTTCCAATTTACCGAGAGAAGTAACTCTAACCTGCACGTATGCGCTTTGAAGGGAGGCCCATTGAAAAAATAGCTGTTAGCTGTTAAGTCTGAAACAGCAAAAAGCAAAATCTTTCGATACTAAAAATATACATTGGATTAATCACAAAAGCATAAAAACCACAGAGGCAATCGATGGGACACGTCATAGGTCTAGTGTAATCCTACTCATAGAGAGAGAAAAAAAGCTCTGACAACCCGCCGCACATTCTCAAAAACCAACCCACTACGTACCGCTCGCTTTTTTAATGCCCTGGTCAAATGTATAGCCCTGATACACTTACTCGTGATTGCAAGCGCAGCTTGTGGAGAACACAAATTATTAACAGTGAAGGTGTTCGGCGTCGAGGCAGTGCCATGTGTCCGACACCGTAGACTTGCTACGCGGGAGTTAAAGAGAAGCCCGCTATTACCCACTATATGCACAGCGTTATTCGCCACTTGGGCGGGAGAGCACTGCGGCGCCACCGTAGGTAAGACAGCCTGAAGATTAAGCGACACTATAGCGTTGTCTTTGTTCGTTAGCAGATCAAACAACAATCTTAATCCTGCTAACATCTCGCGCCGAAGTTTGGTTGCATGTAGATGACGAAAAAGGGAACGCCTGAATGGGAATGGTGAGCGTATTCTCGTGTTGCTTTCTCCCAGTTTCATGGCTATCGGTGGGCAGATTAAGGCTATCGAGATGAGCATAAAATGAGCATGCGTACACTTATACTCACAAAATGCGAGAGATGGCTTCGATGTCCCATGCAAAAAAGAGTGTCGGATTGTGTGCGAGATTCATTGTATGTGTGTGTGAAATGACGCCGAACTTGACTATCTTGTCAGGGCACCGTTACAGCTTGGATAGTTCCATGGGGCATTTAGCTTAACTACGGCACACCTCATCATCTGGCTATGAAAATATCACAGAACACAAATGGGTTTTCCGATTTTAATTCCCCACTCCCCCTTCCCAAGGAAAGCGGCTCCACCTCTGCTCTTCTTCCCTACGCTAGCTGTGTTCTCGATGTCCCCAGAATCACTGTGGTCGGAAGGGAAAAATGTTTTCATTCTCACGTTTGCCCCATACTGGGAATGCATAATGAAATGATAAGCCTATCGCGTGAGGAGCACAAGCTTTCTTGTGTGCGCTGAAATCTGATCATAACTGGTGATGTTGTTATGTGGGGTTGAACGTCCCAAAAGCAGCTCTGATTATGAGGGACGCCGTAGTGGAGGGCTCCGGAAATATTTGACCACCTGGGGTTCTTTAACTTGCACTGACATCGCCCAGCACACAGGCCTCAACATTTCGCCTCCATCGAAATGCAGCCGCCGCAGCCGGGATTCGATCCCGCGACCCTCGGATCAGCAGCCGAGCATAAATGGTGAAAGTGCATCACGAAAGAAGCACAATGGTAACAAAGGAACAATGTTGTGTCAGTCGAAAGGCTAGAAGATCGAGTCCTAGTTCGGATAGCTTTATTTTTACTTGATTGAAGAAGTAACTTCAGGCAGTCATCTGTTCGCAGATGACTGTGTTATTTACCGGGAAATTATTCATTCTGATGATACTAAGACACTGCAAACTGATCTAAATAATATATCTGACTGGTGCAAAGGGGGTTAATGGAATCGAATATTAGCAAATGTAATATATGGCATGTATCCAGAACTAATTCGAATCCTAGCACCTGACACCTACTAGCTAGAGAACGTTCCCCTAGAATCCGTAATTTCATATAAATATTTTGGTGTACACATAACAAATAACTTAACTTGGACCACTCACGTAGAATACGCCATTCACAATGTTAATTGCATGCTTGGATACTCAACACGTAAACTTTACAAAGCACCATCAACGTTAAAACTACTATATACGACTCTTGTACGCTCAGAACTCGAGTATGCATCTGCAATAGGGGAGCCTAGTCCTGTTAAGCTATCACCTCACTTAAACGAGTACAAAATAACTCTTTTCGATTCATCCTTCTAACTATAGCCGTACTGCGAGTGTAACCTCAATTAAAAACAGTCTAGAACTCATTCCAGTGCCTAACCGAGGCAATATCGCCCGTCTTTCCCTGTTTTATAAAACTTTCCGCCATTTAACACTTCATGGTGTTTTTAGGACTGCAACCTCAGTACATTTCAAACCGTGTTGATCATCCTAATAAGGTCGGAATCGTATCATATGTCAAACTAAGTTTTTCATTCAGCCGTTTATTCCCCGCACATCTCAGGACTGGAACCGTTACCTTCCCACAAATGTCGCATCCATCGCTAGCAGCAATGCATTTTGCAAAACGTTAGGTAATATTGCGTAACCAGGACAATAATTCTGTTATTTGCACTCATTGCAATCGTTCGTTTACTTTTCGATTAACTTGTTTGCATAGTCTGGAGAACCATTGTGTTAATTCACTGTAGTTTTTGTTTCTCTATTTTAACCCCTCCCCTCTTTAAAGCTTTATGGCCATGAGGGTATTATAAGTAAACAAATAATAAATAATGACGATGTGTACTTTAGTGGTTGTGATGTCGCGAGGTAACGTGCGAAGTTTACTGACCTGCACATCTACGCGGCGTACAACTGTGGGTCGCTAGGCTAATTGTTCGCGTATGGTCCTCGGGTTGCGCTTGAAAAGGCACTTCAGATGTGAAAGAAAAAGCAGTAGGTGAAACAGGTGAAATACAGGCGTTGCCGAAAAAAACATGCGGCAATACTGCATAGCTCCAGCCGAGTATCGAACGTGCTCGGCCGTTGCACTCGGTGAAGGCGCATGTGATCCGAAGCTTCATGACGGGGAAATTTTGGGCAGAAGTGAAGATAAAACTGCTCGTCAGCTCCTGGAAGCATTCCATATAAAACAGAAAAATACCGCATGTGTCAGCCAAACTTGCATTAGCCTGTATAATGCTGTATAAAAAAAATTTTGAAATGTGTGATTTGATTGCCCCATTTTGGCGGCCTCCGTGTTGGTTTTGGATGTTCTTGCGCATATGTTTCGGCATACATATCTGCGTCTTAATATGCTTTGACTGAAGACGGAGCGCCTGTCCTGTTTTATATGTGGTATTCTGGTGTGTGTGCGTGATTTAGCGGTGCAAAAATGTCCTTCGGCAAGCAGCAACTTGCCCACCCACGCGCTATTGTGGTTAGCGTTGCTCTGTCCTGCTAATTTACCCGTTTAGAGGAATTTTCCACTCCCACTTTGACGAAAACAAAATGCGGAAACCTACTCAGTGAGCAGGAAATGTTGCGCTTGTCAGCTAATTTTGCAAATTATGCCACTGAGTTGCGCCGCACCAGTTATTCAGAACAAATCACTGTCGGGGCATGCACGGCCTCTGTGATTGTTGCGTACAAATTTTTACGTCTAGGGCCGTTTCTCTCTCCTTACATTTCTTCCGCTCCATACAGCCAAAAGAACCGCGACCTGTAGTAATACTTGGGGTATTGCGTACCGACCCTAGCAATGATTGCTACCTTTCGCACGTCTTTAACTTGCTACTTTGGTACGTTTTTAACCTGCAGCAAAAGAGCCCTTTCCACACCCGTATGCGTTGAAAAGTGTCTGTGCTTCGCCTTGACTTGCTCCGCGACCGCAATCTCTTCCTCACCTGTTACCTCATCTGTGACGAAGATTCGTCAGACTCTTGAATAAACGAAAGTTCACAGCAGGTTTTTTTTTTTTGTATTTCGGATCTATCGAAATATGCGCGGCGCGGTCACCTGGATTCGATCCCGCGATATCGAACCTCCCAAGCCAACACAACAGACATTTAGCGAACACGCTGGGCCTGCGGCCTGTGTGACGTCATTTCTATTTGTAGAGCGTTCCTTGAAAACGACGCATTTAGAAACGGCATGAGGAAGAGCCCGTTCGGGCAGAATAATGAGCCGAAACTCTGAAATGTCCTTATAACCGGCGTATGGTTGTTGCTTATGCAGTTTGGCCTGAATATGATCAATTTCAGCGCGCTCTCCCAAGATCGCTTATAAATGCGCATTTGTCTGGATCTCTTTTTGCAGGGAAATATACTAATATTCTCAAAAAATTTCGGCCAAAAGCGCAATTTTTGACCTCAGGTATGGGCCTCGTGTTTTGCCAAAAGGAACATTACCAGAGACGGTCAGCATTCGTGAAGCGCAATATGATACTTGCGTAGGTGGTCTGCCGCACCCCAGCGACCACTAAAGCTTTCCATTGCAGCTCTCTCGCTGCTTTCATCTTTCTATAACCTGTTTCGATGGATAGGGTAATTTAAATGACGCAGGAACATTTACCACTAAAGAAAACGCTTAGTAGTCTGTACGGCGCCTATAACAATAAGTGATGTCAGGCTTGAACATCATAGAATACCCGTCTTTCGCCTCAGTCGCTTTCAGTGCAACATTGCATCCTCAGATTTCACAGCACAAACGTACCCATTGTTGCAAAGCTGGACAAACAAAGGGGCGCTCTTTGTTTCAGAAAGAAATAGCAGCAAAGTCAAAATGTATCGTTTGGACTAGTGTGTCGTTTTAAACCGGCCTAACCGACACGTTCGTAATTCCGTGTTCCTTTCTCTTTAAATATACTGTAGTTTACAAAGGAATGTACGAGTTTCGGGCATTCTTCTTCGTTTCAGTTCACCACGTACAACAAGTTCAAGGACTTGCAGTTCTTTGGGATTAGTGGTCCGTCATGGACCACACAACCAACGTTTCAATGGAGCACCAGTGGTTTCAACGACAGTCACATCGGCCACCCGGACGAGTGGAATTTCGGACCAGTGTTGAACGAGTGGGGATCCTGCGAGTAGGGCAGCATAAGAGAGATTCAGGGAGAAATATACTATTTGTCCTGATTACCGCCAACAAATCCCATTGTGTTTTCAGTGAAAGGGCATATTCGACATCTGCCACAAGTCACCCGGTAAGCACGGCCGGTGTTATGTAGGGCTTCGTTTCATTGTAGTCTATTGGTGGAGGTTTACGTGCCAAAATGACATGACTTTGAGAGACGCTGTAACGGAGGGCTCCGGAAATTTCGACCACCTAGGGTTCTTTAACGTGCACTGACATCGCACAGTACACGAGCCCTCGGCATTTCGCCTGCTTCGAAATGCAGCCGCCACGTGCGGGGCTCAATCTTTGGATCAGCAGCTCAATGTCCCAGCCAATAGACCACCGCCGCCGGGTGGATTCATTTATTGTTATTCAATTTTTCTGCTCAAGTAACATTCACGACTTGCCGATGTCGGTGTTACGTGGGCGTGGAGTAGCGCTACTGCTGCGGACGAGCTATCGTGAGGAAACGTGATGCAGGATATAGATTGAAGCGGATTTCAATATGTAAACGTCAGTAAGATATGGTGCCTCATCGGATTCTAATTAAGCTTGATACCGCCAGCGTCTATCTTTCATAAATAGTAACGCTAACTGATCGTCTTCTCAGTGGAAATAATTACAAATATGTCGGCACAAGTCTCTTGCACGAAGTATGGGATGGCTGACCTATTAAGCCATCGTATTAACGTTTAGTTTGGGACTAAAGTAGTCTAGACTACAATTTTTAGAATAAAAATGGTACGTCGCCCTGCAGAAGGCACCCGCATGGTTTTCTTCGCATGGTTTTATTTTTCCACCACATGGTTTAGACTACTTACACCACCGAGCGTCTGCAACTGATATCCGTCCTTCTCTCCCTTTTTGGCGAACATACCTCTCGCCAGTGAGAAAAAGCGATGCGGCAGCTTTACACTACTGCACTGCTTTGCCACGTCGTTGACGCTAGAGGTTCCGCTAAAATTACCCTTGTTCTACCTGCGCTCTTCTACGAAGGCCACAGAATAAAGCAGCCAGGTATTCAAGGGGAGACACCATTTCCTCGAATACGTTCCTCATAGTGCGTCTTGTTTCAGTGGCCGTGTTACTGTCATTTCTTCTAATTATCGAGCATTGCCTCTGCCAGTACCGGAGTATGAAGGAATGCTATTACTGTTGAAGGAATAGGTACGGCGCTAAATAGACGGGACACAGACAAGGCAGAACACACACTGTCCCGTCAATTTGGTGTCATACCTATTCCTTCGAGGAATGAACCAACAAGCTCAGCAACATGGCGATTACTCTTTGCTGTGCAGCCTTAATAGCGATCGAATCGCATCACTTGTGGCGAGTCTCGTTCGTCTCTTATGGTACTAAATCCTTGAATGTTTCAAAGTTAAAATAAAGCGCTCGGTGAATTTCCTGGCTAAAGTGGGCTGTAATCCTTTTAAATTGTTTTATTTCACAGAATGTATGTAAGTAGGGTCTTTATTATCGCAAAGAACTTCTTTAAATTTTCCCACGCGGTGTCTGCACTTCTAATGGCGGAGGGAAAAGGCACAGCAGTAGTACCACGTGATTCCTCTAAGCCCTTTAAGTACTCATTCTAGGAGGACGAAACTGCGCTACATATATTTCCGAAAATAGTGCTTCTCGACAAGAGCTCTGTATTCCTGATGCGATAATGACCAGTGTAAAACATGCAGCTTGAGCGCATTCAATTGCGGTTGAATATCACATTACACCACACCGCGATACGCTACTGCACTTTTTAGGTATTGGTACTCTTCGCAGACAAAGGCAAGTTGCCCGTGTGATTCCATGAAGACCACATTCTTGGTTGTAAGATTTCTGCTGTTCATATAAGCGTCACTAGAGCACTATTATCAAACAGTTCTCATGGTCAACATTTCAATGCTATTGGCTGAAAGTGGTGACCAGGTAAATGTCGTCGTCTCGCTTGATAATTGCTATATTTGTTTCCAATTTATTTCGTTCTAGATTTAGAATAGAACAGTTTGTTAGATACGTGAGCCGTATTTGACATTCGGCCTGTGTCGCATGAGTTATCACATTTTTCGATTTTTTACCATAGTTCACCGTAGTAATTCGTACAGGACACTGTCCTAATTTGCCCTGCGTTTGGAATACTTAAGAGTCCCGAGAGAAACAAAAGAAGCGTCTCGGAAGGAAGGTGGAGGGCAGGAAAGACACCTCTCCATGTGGCCACGGACCTCTAAGTTCGTATACGAAGCCAAATATCTTCAAATGTCTGCCTTAGTACGCTAGCATTTATCTGGGGTTTTATGGAGAGCTCAACTTTGGCAACCACCAAGCAAAATATATGGTATGCGTATTGCAGTAATAATTTTCTGCAAAACAGAGCACATGGCGAAGTAGGGGGGTGGGTGGGGGCGGTTTGGAAAATTTTGACCACCTGCAGTGGTATCGCACAGTACGCGGGCCTCTAGTCTTTCGGCCGCGTCCGGGATCAAGGGTGCGTATTTCGGGTCGGCAGAAGAGCGCCATAGCCACTACACCAGAGCCCGGGAGAGTTCAGGTATTCTTGTCGGCATGATATACTCCTTCGACACTTCACGCGCAGCAATGGCGCGACCATAGCTCTAACATCGCGCTGTACAGCTCTTGCGTACGTGGAATTAGTCAGCGATACAAATTGCCATTTGCCACCTCGTGAGCTTGTTTCTGTCAGAACACTTACAAATCATAGGCAAAGGCAAGTGGCCCGTGTGACTCCAAGAAGACCAGATTATTGGCTGTAGGATTTTTGCTTTTCATACAAGCGTCACTAGGGAACTATTATCAAACGGTTGGCATGGTCAGCGTCTCGATGCTATCGGCTGAAAGTAGTGACCAGGCAAATATCGTTAGTCTCACTTGATAATTGTTATATTCGTTTCCATTTTTTTAGTTGTACACGATCTAGCCCTTGCAGTGAATGAATACGAAACTTTCCAGGTAGATCCTTTGTATTTTTTATTGATGCCTGTGGGTGAGTGCCTCTCAAATTATATAGCATTTCTGGCTGCCAGTTATCTCTTTCACTCGCATCGAATTACGCCGGGCACTAAGAGGCGGTGTTGAGATGGGAGAGTTCTGTCAATGGCAAACAAGAGATACCAATGTATTGCTTTCGTGAATCAGTGCTTGGACAAGTAAAAGCGAAGTAAATTATTCTTTAAAGCTTGTGATCCAAACTCTAGGGTTCTTTTTGACGGTAAGTCTGTTGCGAAAGGATAATTACGGAATATTGAAAGAACGAGTTTTCCATGTGAATATTGCGCATAATACTGTAAGTGTGCAAACTTCTGCAAAGTATTGAAAGAATCAATACGTAAGTCGGCGTGTATTACATTGCTTGGTTATGCTGATATCGACTCGCATTGGAAACATGCAGTAGCCTGTATATAATAGTAGGTATCATGGGCTGGGAAAGAGAGTACAGAGTAAAGGCATTGTACATTTACAACATACAGTGGGTCCCACAAGTGATAATATAATGAAAGCACTCTATAACTTGCTGAACGTGCGTGGTGTTCGCAGAAAGCAGCACACCCGCAATTTTTTCTCCTCATGCTCTCGACCCACGTTTGCTGTCAGTACCCTTACGGAAATGTCATATATGGGCCATGTATGTTTTATATAGGGCCAGATATGGACATATAAGCGCTCATATCAGGCTATATAATTCCATAGAAGGGTCAATATACGGTCATATACAGCCAGATATGAACGTATGCGGCGTTTTATATGCCATATAAGGCAGCTATATACTGCCATATATGGCTTCATATTGCGCCTTATATGCTATATACGGTAGCAGTATACTTCAATATACGACGTACGTGGCCTGTATATGGCTTTGTATACTCGATATAAAGAGTATGCATGAAAAGTCGCATAACGCCAGCTACGGATGCAAGTTAACAGTAATATACATTTATGTGTCGACATCCAATTAAGGGGCAGTTCCTCACCGTTATATATATATATATATATATATATATATATATATATATATATATATATATCTCAAATTATCTCGCGTCATGGTGACTGATAATACATCACGCGAAGCGAAACAATCAATACCCAGAAATGTTATTTATATACACACACCTAATCGATGGAACCACATGTCATCCCATACAGCAATTTGTAATTACAAAATAAATCAATGCCAAAGTAAACACTAAGAGTAAATGGTAAAAGACAGCAAGGGAGGGTTGGTAGTGAGTTCTGCTTTCTCATGGCATCGAAATTTCAATTTATACGCGATTTACCTACAGCGCCACCTAATTATTATCTGCATAAGAACGATATCAAGCTGAACTATTTTTGTTTGGTCGACGTTGCAGTTGCAAAAGCCGAAAGCAATTGTATATACGTGCACATTATAGTGGTGTATTAATGAAAAACTTGTGCCAAGTTTACCACAATAAGCACCTAGATCGCATGTTCGCTGTAAGTTATAGCTAATTAAATTATTGTTGAAATGTGTCAGCAACGTTCTTTACTTTTATTTTTATTTTGTTTACCTCGTCCTGTCCGAGTGTGGCGCGAGAGAGCTATCGCTTCTACCCTTTCTACAGCTGACCCACCATTGGTCAAAATACTGCAAAAGTCGAGCCAGAAAATAAATCACAAAAAAGAGCCCTCCTCTGTCCACATCCCCCCTCTCCCGGTTATTTTTCTTTCGCAAAGAGCCATGCGTTTTTTTTCTCGGAACAGTGCGCTGGACCTTCGGACACGGCCCCTGACTTTGTCCACGTGCACATGGAATAGATTTCATGCATCAGGTGAAGCGCTGCCAAAGCTAGCGCTCGTGTTTACGCTGTGTACTTTCGCGACCAAAAAGTAGTACATTGCTTGTGGTAAGCAAGAAAATATACATGTCTCACTGGTAGCCTTAAATCATAACACATTTCTCATCAGCTTGACAAAACACGCTCGTATTTTCGGGGAAACAATCGAAATGTGCGAGTTTCTGTTTTATGTTTGTTCTTTCCTCTCTGAACGATACACCTCTCCGTTTCTTTTTCTTACGGACTACATTTGCGTAGCCTTCACAACTGTCGAGCCATTTTCTCCTCCAAGGTTTTGCTATGTGCGGGCTGCCTGGCTGTACTTTCCGAAAAAGGTGGTGCTGTGGTACAGAGTGGCATGTTTCGATCGCGTCGCAAATAAGTGGACAAGCTTCGGTGTTCTAAAATGACCTGCGTCGGGAGTGACGGAAGAGAACATTGCTAAAGAAGTGGTGCCACAAGTGAAAGTATGGTAGCGGGACAAAGGCTTCTTTCATGTCAGGCTGACTGCTACAAGGTAAGCTTTGATGCTTGTCACTAAAATTCTAATACGGTCTGTCAGTGCAGAAACGTGAATTGGGGAAATTCACAGCTGTTAAGCGCTATCTTTTCGCCATCGGATAAACGGCTAATATCGCAAAGCTCGCGTGCTTTTTTTGTTTTGTTTTTTTGCGGCTTAGCCATTGCTTCTGCTTCCGACCCTTTAGCAGCAGTTGTAAAGAGATGCCAAATGCAGTATTTTCTTCTTGTGGCGAGATCGAAGATCACCCAACAGAGGTACCGTGCTTAGATCCGCTATAATGTTCTAATTTTTACTTACGAATGCAGTAGAAAGGTTGCTGTTGAAATTCAGTTCATTTTACGTGTGCCCTTCCCCCTCCCTTTCACTAGTGAAATTCTCGTTATTTAGCTTATTCGCGAAATCTGACACCAGTGCATCTGTTGAGACAGCTACTGGTGCGTTTGCCACGAAGCCGTGAGACTGGAAATGCATGCTGCTTCAGAAGCAGCTGAAAGTGCTATATTGAGCATAAAAGCGGTGTGGCCGCATTTTAGATATTATCTGCATTTATTTTATTTATTTACCATATAGAGCACGCGACACGCTATTTGGGAGAGTTTACAATGCACTCAGTCGTCCCTATACATCAAAGGTCATTGCTCTATTGCAATAATGTATACACATGTTCACTGGTTCAGGTATCAATGACAATGCTTTATGTGCATATATTTGATGTAATTTCGGAAGACCGGCCTCACCTGATTACGAAGCTAATCATGTCGTTGAGAAAAAGTTTTTCTTCCTACGTGACAGCTGCAGCTCAACTGCAATGAATTGTTTTTCACAAAACAGAGACAAACCTCTCCCTTCCCTTCGCCAGAAAGTGCAAGGAAGTAAATTGAAATAATAATTGAGCAACTGCTTGTAAGGTGCTTTGCATATTGACCAGCACATTGTGTAGTCATGCACGGGCATGCAAGATGGTTTAACGATACGGCCCGCTCCGATATTTTATGATTGTTGTTCTTGGCGCCTACGTGAATGCATGCATGTATACATATAAAATATTCTGTAATTGTGTCATCAGCTGTACAGATTTTGGAGCTATTCATTGGCCCTGAATATATAAGCATTAATTTCATGCTGCAGTTGTGTTTTGCCATTCGCAGTTCGCACAAAAGACTTCTCTACGAGGTGCGAGCTCGAATACAGTGGATGACTTAATGGTAATATTATCCCTGGGGCAAAGCTCAGCGACCTGAGAAGCAAAAAGGCAACTCCGACGAATGGAAACATAGCTGGAAAATAAAAATACACACGTGAAAGGTCCATCTTGCATTTATGTTCTCGTTTTGTTTTTATATGTATTCAGCACTCACATATGCCCTATAGTGTCAAGCAGATATGGTCATTTAAGGGCCCATATACGGATATATTACAAATTGGGCAGATATGGCCATATAAGGGCCCATGTACGGATTTATTAAAGATTGGGCCGACATGGCCATATAAGGCGACATATACGGATATATAAAAAATTGAGCAGGTATGGCCATATAAGGCGCCATATATGGATACAATAAAAATGGGCAGATATGGCCATATACGGGCCCATATACGGATATATTCGAAATTGGGCAGATATGGCCACTATGAGGGCCGTATATGCGATATATGGCCATATCTGCCCAAGTTTTAATATAACAGTAGATGGATTTTTTCATATCAGTCCATATATGGCATTTTCGTAAGGGCTGTCATACGGTGGTGATTAGCCGCAGCGAACAGTGTGGCATGTGAAATGGACACAGGCAATACACCCAAGCTGGACGTATGGGTACCCTCATTTCGGAGCACAAGGACGTCACCAATAATTGAGAAATACTATAGAAGCATCGGGATTAACCCAATAATAAATGCTGGTGCCCCTAGTTTACATCTGCATGGTGCGCATTGGCGGCCATTTCTTTTTCTCTTCTTATTAGTAAAAGGCAGTTTCATACGGCTACTCTTAGCTACACGATTGCGGTTATTTATGATGTTTTGCTGGTCCGACCGCACCATGAAGTATGATAAAAGAGCTTTGAAACTTTGAAACATTATTGATTCCAACATTCCATCATTTGGGATGCTGAGAGCCGGGTCAAAAAGCCTCTTCACGGGCTTGACTAAGACCACGACCCCGTACAAAATGGCAGGGATAGGCAAGCGCACTGCGCAATACCGCAATTTACCGAGTAAGAGGACGACACCTCTAGTTCAAATGTTATCAGACATAAAGAGAATAAAAAATTGCTGAGTGAATTAAAAAAAATGAGCCAAATGTCTAAAGACGACTGAAACACAAAACCCTGCATTGCTTCTGACATATCACGACTGACAATCTCAGTATCTTCATGAATGCTACCTGTGCACAGCTGTACGCCCATTACGATCTGCTTGGAGTGAGAATCAGCCACCGACAGCGTACGGTACATTCAGCTTTTGATCGTGTCAGCTGCGGAAGGCACTGAATCTGCACATGCAGCTGTGTCGCAGTTTCTAATTTATTAGCTATGTGAGTTAATGCCTTGAAATATGCTTTTATAGTGCTCTTTCTGCCCAATATACAGTCATGCGTTGATTCACGAATCAAATAAGGCTTCAGCTTTATTAATCGGAAAAAGTTGACTGAGACATTGCTTGGGTGGAGTCTCTTGTTGTGTTATGGCGCCGGCCGTAAAGTCGCCGTGCCAAAGTTAGATTCTGAGAAGCGTGACACGAAAGATCACGCAAGATGAGATTGAAATAAATATCTAATAGTAGAGCTTTATCATGTTCGATGTATCCACCTTCCGTAATTTCGAAGAGTGGGCCTCGTTCTGGCGGACTTGGTGAAGTCAGGTACCATGCGAGGGTTTATTGGTCAGCAAGCAACTAGTGCTACCGTACGCCTTCCACAAGAAATATTTCACCATTGTTGTTTTGTGGGCTTTAACGTCCCAAAACTAGCTCTCATCGTGAGAGACGCCGTAGTGGAGGTCTCCGGAAATTTCGACCACATGGGGTTCTTTAACGTGCTCTGACATCGCACAGCTCACGGGCCGCAACATTTCGCCTCCATCGAAAAAAATAGTTCACCACACTTTGCCCCAAGGCTACGAGTGGCGCTAGCAGTCTCAGGAATAAATGGTCACCAATACTCAATAAAGCGAATTGGGGAAAGAGCGCCGCCGTAAATCAGTTGGCAGAGCAGCTGAGAGTTACTTGAAGGCTTTAGGTTGCGCTCCTACCACCAGCAGGTGTTCTGTGCGTCTACTTTACTCCATTTCTATTCATGTCCTGACTAGTGCACTGCAGGTAAAAAGTGCAATTTCTTTATGCCATCCTTGGCTTCAGTGCTGGTAGGATTCATTAGGTTGTTAGGTTGCGCCTAACAAAGGAGCCAAACCATGATCAAGTCGCCTTTCCTTAGTTCATAGTTTGGGTCTTGTCTAGCGCGAAACCTGAGAGGATGCGGAAGATGCGGTGATACGCCGCTGTTTCCAGCTGGAAACTCGGTCGCCGCTAATAGGCTTGGCGTACCGCTACGAGTTTAGACGCCGACAGCCCGGGCGCATCAGCAGAAACTCGTTGGAATTGCTCCTGACACGACCACCTTACACAGACACTGTCTTGGTGCACGGCCTCCAGGATGGCCCCACGCTATTTTCGACACCGAATTTAAATTTAACAAAGTTCTGTTGTAATACAATATTCCTTCATTTTAAACTAGTTTAAATCATGTTCGTTGTTTTCGAAACCGGTTTTATCTATTTTATACTTGTTTTTTGAGCATCGTTTGACAACTAGATTTACCGTACGACAGGACACCATGAGAAGCCGACAACCCGACACCCTTGGTGCTTCGTCCCTAAAAGTTGGTTCTGTACTCGCCGCCGTAACTACCAGCGGCGGTAACTGACATCTGTAATAGAATACCCTAGTAACTGTACGGGGAGCGATTCTGTCTGTAGGTCACTTTCGTAGAGAATAGGATCCGTTACCGAGCGAAACATGGGGTGTGCTTGCATGTCCGATTATTTTCGTCTTCCCTCCTTGCTCGTTTTGCTTCTCTATTTGTTTCCCGTTAGGTGGCAGAAATCCAAGGCATTGATATGGTTCAACTATATCCACACCTTACCAGTGTTTGTATGTGTAGTCGAGTATCGGTGTTAAGGCGCGTATTATGAGCGTCGGGGCATTGTTTCAAGTCCCAGCACCGCTTACTTCTTCCTTTCATTCCCGCCAAGCTTCACAAAGTCCAAGGCATTGATAGGCTTTAGGAATATTTGTAACTTGCAGGTGGGGGTGTGTATTCGCGTGTTGAGGAAACTTCCCTCTGAAGTGTGCATGACTGGGTTACAACCCCACCACACGTACGAAATTTCTTTTTTTTTTCGCTCTAGTGCGCCCTCTTTGAAGTGTGGTAGGAAATTATTGTATTAGCTTCTTAGGCCAGTTGAAAGGACGGCTACACTGGTCTCGGAGTTCTGACACGTCAGAACTACAACTACACCGACGACTAATGAAGGAAGAACCTAACTTAATCGCCCAAAAAGCAATGAAGCCTAAGAGAGCACAAGTTATTCTAGTTTCTTAATTGTAGCATAGTAGTTGGGTGGATAAGAACAAAGGAATTTCAGCGGACGAAAAGACACTTGCGTTCATGGCTACGAGTGTCGCTGCCTAACTCCCCAGTGAGTATACGTACAGTAAACCACAATGGTTGCGGACCACTCGAGCGCGTGCCAGTCTGACTTTCCGCGCCATCTAGCAGTACACCGCCTATCGGCGACCTGACACCTCCGCCGGAAATGCGTCCTCTTGCTAGTCGCTAACATATCAGTTTTTCAGTGCCGCGAACCGCACTGTTAGTTTTCTGTTTCGACGCGCTGCCCTCGTCATCGGGAAGGGCGCCACATATCTGACTTGATAGCGGAATCACAGCCGTCACGGCCTTCATCGACCGGAGTGCCGATGAAGAGATACGAGTTTCGTGAAGGGCTATCAAGATATAAACCCGTAGCCACGGCTGCCAAAGAGCGTGCGGTGGGAAAGAGAGAAAGGTGAAAAATGTTTGTGCACAGTTCGAAAACAGACAGGCCCGATATTTAAGGAGGGATGTTTTTGAACGTAGCGCTGCTGTCGATCGCAGGTGACGTGGCGGAAGTGTCGCGAAGACGCTGTTGGCGGACAGAACGCGTTCGGCACGCCGTCGCGGGTAGTGACAACGGTTGAAGCACGTGGGTTGAAGTCATCGGCAAGACGTGTAGTTTCTCACAGGAAACTCCATGGTTAACGGTTACTGTAGAGGTTTGTGCCACCTTGCCATGGAGGAGAGTTTGGCTGCTCCGGTTCAGAAAACAGCTTGGCTCAATCATGGAGGAGTCTCTACAAGCTAGCTTCCCCATATGTGTACGAGCCCACGTTTCAGCTCCAAGGTGAGTTTTCTTGCTTTCAAGCAACCCTTCTGGGCACATTATAATGTAAGTAAGTTTCATCATACCCAAGTGCTATATTCTGCTGCGAAATTCCACTTGAGTAGGTGTCAAGCGAGCTCGGCAAAGATTTGTGCCACAGTTCTCCCTGGGATCCCTGGGATTCTAGTCGCATGGTCCGCAAACTTCTGTCGTTTACTGTACATATGTACCGAATCAAGTGAACTGGGAACGACCGCCTTCGTCGATCAGCATGTAGATCATCAGACGCGTTATCGGAAGCTTCACTTCACTTTATTACCTTAAAGACCCCTTGGTAGGGGTATTACATAGGGGGTAGGAATACATTAGTTCATCATTTGCATATTACATAACTGAACACCGACAATAAATGCAGAAAAGTACATGGGATGAAGTGTTAGCACATCAGCAGAAATACATATATACCTCAATATTACAAAATAATATTGCACTTTCATTGCGAAAAGAGCGCACTGACACTCTCTCTAAACGAACACGGGTAAGTGATGGCAGGCGAATTGGTGGGGCATGTCGTTCCAATCTGTAGCGGCCTGGCAAAAGAATGAGGCGGAAAAGATAACAGCGCGCGTGCGAGGGCGGCCACCTTGAAATGTGTGTCGTGTGCGATGAGATGTAGTACAAGCTGCTGGGACAATATAGGGTGGTTGATGAAGCGAGGTGCGATAAAACTTGTGGAAAAGCCAAAGGGTTGCAATGCGCCGGCGGGTACAAAGAGGAAGCAAATTCAATAATTTTTTCAGTAAGATATGCTTGCGTGATATGAATAATTAGAATGGATGAACCTTGCGGCGCGGTTTTGAACGGCTTCTTGTGCGTTGATGAGATTTGTTTGGTGAGGATTCCATATGGCAGGTGCATATTCGAGTTTCGGACGGTTACAAGTTTCGCACAGTTACAAGTGCGAAAGCGGACAACGTCAGAGCTTGATAGCTTGATATTCAAAACCTTTCGTCTACGGGGAACGAATCGACAATTCATGCCGTTATTTTCGCGGTACACGACGCTAAGAAGAAAAATTAACACCATCTTCCCAAAGGGAACCCTGATGGGATGCGAAGCAGCAGCGTTGCGCACGGGTGGCGTCACGGGTTGAACGGCGCTAACGTGGGTGCTTCGCATCCCATCAGGGTTCCCTTTGGGAAGATGGTGTTAATTTTTTGCGCGTGAGCGGACGAGTCGGCGGTGCAGCGAGTGGCGGTCGCGGTAGCGGAGCGAGCGGCGGTAGCGGCAGGCGTTGCGGGCGAACGGACGAGGCGGCAGCTGCGGGCGCTGCAGCGAGCGCGCGGCAGGCGAGGGAGCGCGGCAGGCTGCAGCGAGCGCGCGGCAGGCGAGAGTGACGTCAGCGCGCACTGCGAGGGGAGCGTGACGTCAACGCGCGGCGGCGGCGTGACCTACTTGGCACCGCTCCAACACCTGCGGCGAGGGGAGCGCGTAACGGCCACTGATCTCCTTTCGTATGAAGTATGTAGCTCCTGATATTTGCGGCATGGAAATGTTTGCCCATTTTTTCCCTATCCATGGCGTAACCGGGCAGTTGTGGCGAATGAAATTGAAGTATGTAAGTGGCTTATTCAGGTCCGCGCAGGGCTCTGGTTATTCTCATGACGAATAATTTGCAGTCAAACAATGCGCTTCCACGGGCTATCCTGGGGGGTCGCAAGCCTGTACATCTTGGAGAACTCTGCTTCCTTGAGAATGCTTAGCACTGTTGTTGGAACATTGGTCATCAATCCATCTATATTCAACCTGGAAATGAAGAAATGAACAAAATGCAATTATCAGTTTTTGATGAGGAGCCACCAGATGGCATCGCTGAACATATCATTTACTTAACTGGCGGACATTTTCATTGACATGCATGCACTTGTGAATGAAATCGAGTTGTGAAGCACTGACTACGTAATTGAGTAATTATTCCTTGCTAGGGAGCACTATAGTTTCATAGCTTATCATCTGGAATTGCAGGCAGTTACAGCGTGATATCGCCTGTGATTTTGTTCATGCTCTAATGGGAGGGCCTCGTTATTTTTTCATGGAAACAATCCATACTTACAATCAGCAAAGCACATAGGCACGTGGTTTACATAGCATTGCCTAATGTTTGTTCATGGGCACTCACTCGAGAACACTTCCCTGAAGCTGCATAAGCGGTGCGCGCCTTTCACGTTGTTGTTAATTTGCGGTATGGTTTCATAAACGAAACTGCAAAGGAATGACAGCGTGCAAGACCCGCGAAACGCAACCGCTGCTGAAAAACCACGTTGCTGCCTGTCATGGACCTCGAGGTTGGACACAGGCAGCAGAAACAGCGCAGTCAACGAGAAATATTTGTGGGAAAACACTTCGAACTCAGGTAATATCTAAGAGGATACACAAAGAATATTATAACAAATCGTAACAAACTATGACACAGAGTGCTAGATTGCCGTAGTATTTACCTCTCGTCACGGAAAGTAGTCAGGCCTCTTTTGGGGCCGTTAGCTGGAACGCCGCCTTACGCAGGGACGGCCCCGACATAGAGTCCCCGATGCGGCTGTGCTGCACGCGACCCTGGTACTACTGAGCATAGCCGTGGGTTGTCCGCCTCATGTTCACGATGCCGACGTCGTCTACCCCGCCATAGGTGCTCCTGCATAGCGTGCAGTACACTGCTGCGCCAGCCTGGACTATACCATCTGCTGCTTGTCTTCAGCGGCACCCCGGATCTAGCTCCAGTGTGCCTGCAACTCCACTCGTCCCAATTGCACTCTCTTCCGACACGTCTCCTTCGCCTACGCTAGCCCCGTTGCCTCGTCTCCATTTGGCCACGTCGGCCACCGCGAACATCTACTTGTGCTTCTTTTCTATTATATGCTGGTTTTCTTCATTCCTTTGATGTTGCATCTTCTTCTCGTTTACCTAAATATTGTGAGCACATGAAACGGTCGCCTTTTCTGTATCTGTACAAGGCATAATTACTTGTACATCTTACTCATCCTTGCATGGCGTCATCAGCGGCCCGGTTCGCTCCTGGTCGTTGTAGCTCGCGCTCGGCTAGAATAAAGCGATTCCTCATAAGTGGTGGAAGGTGCTTCTCGTACCCGAAGAGCTCTCGCAAGTTCTCACTAGTGTTTCGCTCGGGCCGCCTCCTACTATATCCTGCCATGCAAGTTCCATATAATCCAGGTGAACTCTACACTGTTGCCTCACTGCAGCCTACGCAAAACTGGACCACCATCAACACCCAACAGCGCGGCCCTCCAGTCTTCGCTGGCCTACGCGACGATGACATCTAGGAGGACTTGCTTCAAAACTATAAACTTGTCAGCGATTTTAACACTTAGGGCAACTTACAAAAGGTCGCGAAGAATAAGCTTTGTGAGCATATCTAACCTGTAGCGTCCTCTCCATGAACGCTCATCATCATCATCGTTTTCCCGCCACCGCGCTAACAAGCATGCCACGCGCACATTTCTGTCGACGAAACCAATGCTCCCGGCGGCGTACAGACGCCCGCCTGTCCCAGGTTGCGACCAAAACATGTTCGCGGGCGCAGGCGTTGCGAAGACATATCTCTACCGGTCAGCTTCTCAAGAGCGAGCACATACAACGGTGCTCACCGCGTCACCCAGTGCGGTTGTTGGTGTTGCGCCAACCACAACGTTCGCGCCGGCGCCATCAACGCGTGAATCATTGTCCTCCCTTTCCATTGCGGTGGCCACACCGAGGACTCCCCAGGCGCTCACTTCGGCGCCGCTGTCGTCTGTGTCACGAGTGCACCGCCTTACCACACCGGTGCAGATTCAGCTGACGGGACTGGGACTACTGCGCTGAACGCTTCGTTTGAGCCCACAATGCGGACCCTCGTACCGCGGTCATCGTGGCCCGGGACTGCCTCCTCTGGCTGACCAGAGACCATCCGCGTATGGCAGTTGCGTCGGACATCACCTGAGTCACCCTCACTGCACATCAACTTGTTTGTGCGCTGGAGCGCTGCCACCAAGCCTTCGTCCTGTACAGAACTCCCAGTGCCGCCCGCCAGAACTGGCATAACGACCTTATGCATTTCCCTCCTGACCTGGACTTACCACGGACCTTTTGAGTATACGTTAACAGCATTGTACATAGTGGGCATTGTCATACTTTTCATTCGGGGTTCTTCTCTGCGGGGGGAGTAATCTGTAGCGTCACCTCCATGAACGCTCATCATCATCATCGTTTTCCCGCCACCGCGCTTAGAGTTACTGTATATTTTTACTCTATATGCTACCTACGGTAGCATATAGAGTAACTCTAACCGCGCTAACCGCGCCGCGCCTCTCGCGGAGCTCACACCGCGTGGCTCGAGATCGCGAGCCACGACGATGAAGTAGAACGCGCTGACTCTCACGGCTGGACGAGACGCTGCAGCTCGCCGCTCCGCTCTGCACTTGGCAAATAAAAGGTAGCGACGACAGCACGGCCTACTTTGGCCGCCGTCGCGGCTTCTCGCTTCCTCCCTCGCTACAAACCCTTTGGGAAATCGTACACTTCGTACGTCTCGACGATGTGCTTGCCTTGCGCTAGCGTGTACGCGCCACAATGTCCCAGAGAGGTGAAATGAGTCGTACTATTGAAGGCATAAACACAGTAGCCTTCAATGCCCTCGCTTCGCAAAATCCACTTACACTTGAGGATGCTCCTAACATCTCCGAGAGACTTGAGGGACTTCGACACCTAAGGATATGCACCGATACTTCGAACCTTCGTCTTCTTTCGACCACGGAATTTCACACGCTGATCGGCGATATCGCTCGTGAGTAGCTTCACACGCAATGCTCACCCTGTGGTCTGGCAGTTAATGTCCCTGTTTCTTCGACTAGCTTGCGAGATGTCAAGGAAACTATTGCTTCAGCGTCCTGACTGATGCGCTCTGACAGTTCCTGCTCTTGCAAGTGCCGTGCGAACTTATGCTGATGTAGCGGAGCTCGCTCCATGCACTCCCGCCTCTCTGCCAACACCTGGAGCTCACGTACCTGTGGCTTCATTGTCATCACTGGTGCGCGCTCAGGGTTACTACTCTGCTCCTCGTCCATGTCGACAGATTTGTTTTTATTGCGGTTATAGACGACAGATCTCTCGCATTTGCTGCCGACGTCAATCTGATGAGCAACGCGAGTAAGTTCCGGAAAGAACGCACAACCGCCCGTCCGGCAGTGGGATTGGCGCGGAGGTCCTACCGCTACCGGTCTCCCTCGCCTCCTTGTCTTGATACTGTGCCCGCCACTATACGAGACTCTTGACGAAGATCACTGTCTCCGCGTCGTCGCTTGCTGTCGCCCCTCAGGCCCGCCTCCAACGTCGCCAACTCCCGCTCGGCAAACTCCCCAATGCAGATTAAGGAGGGGAAACTTCCTTCACTGGGCAGCCTAAAATTCCTAGAGACCGACCATCGAATTTGCTGTTAGTGTGCGCAGAACATATACGCATCGAAGCTGTCGTGAATACAGGAGCTGTTCTTGCTACAATTTCTGCAGACATTTGTTTCCGCCTGGATAAGTTGACCGCGCCATAAAGAGGTCCTCTTTTGAGTGGTGCTACCAACGCAGTCATTCGTCCGAGCGTCCAGTAGACGGTTCGTGCCGTGATGGGTTCAATAGGTCACCACATAGTGTTCGCTGTATTCCGTGAGTGCACACACGAACTCAGTCTGGGATCGGATTTCTTTTCGTCAGCGTTCGCGTCTACTTCCTGCCGTCAGCGCCTCATACGACTGGATGCCAGTCTGTATGTGGCCTTCAAGGCAGGAACATTGACTTCGCAAGAATGAAAAACAAACGCACCCTGTTGACTCCTGGAATTACTTGCTTTGACACGCTAGAGAACAAGTTATAGGTGTTCACTCCGGCAACATTGTGGATGGCGATGAGTTAACACGAAAGTGTAAAACACTTTCGTACACAACGGCTTTGCAGCGTCACAATGTCACCACCGTAACGGATATGATGCAGCAAAAATTACATAAACAATGACATGGGAAAAGCAAAACAAACATTTTCACTAAAGCGGCCGGAATCGAACCCACGATCGCTCTAACCGCGACGAAAGGCGCCCGTGGTGCTGCTGACTGAGCTCTTTTTGGCCATGTTCGCAGAGCACGGACGCGCCGTTATATCCCTTTATTCAAACTTCCTCTCTCCTCATTGCCTTCTCCGTTGCCTGGGGCCGAGCCGCCACTTAGATCGGTACAGCGACATGTAGTCATTGCACCGAAGAACACCTATAGTTCGGCCTGGGTAGGGTAGTGTTAGCGCTCTCCATGAGGCTACCCTACCTCGAAAGCTCAGGTCGGCGCAGTTCGGTCATTTCGCTTTCGTGTTATACCGACTTCTATAACAGGGATTCAGCCACATTTTCTTTTACCTTACTCTTCCTGGACGAGTTGTTATTGTTCCTCCGTTCACTCGACTCTCTGCGGGGTCTGTTCTCGTTACTGCAATAAACTGAACTCACAAACCTCAAATGCTACCCGTTGGTCCAGTATCACTCGTATTGTTGACGTCCATCCCATTGTAGTTGTTGCCCTTCCGACTCTACAACCCAGTCAGCAACACCACCGCCCCTTGCTGCTTCAGCACCATTTTAAACAGTCATAAATCCTCACATGATTGACACCTGCCCAGAGAAAAGATGTGCGGCCCCTGTTGAGCGAGCACCACTCCTTATTCGGTGTCGATTCGTCAATAGTGGTTACGACTACCCCCCAACTCATCATATAGAGACTGACGGCTCCCACATTGTTCATCCGCGGTGATATGGCGTGTCTCTTAAGCAGAGAAAAATAACCGGATGTATCAGACATGCTTAGAATAAATCTTATACTCCCTTCCTGTAGCCTCTGGTCCGCCGCGTTTGTTTTAGTACTAAATAAAGGCTGTTGAGTGCGTTTTTGTGTGGATTGCCGTGCGTTGAACAATATCACGCGCAAAGACGTCTACACGCACCCACGGATTGTCGACACACTAGACTCCTTGCACGAATGCTTTTCTAGCACAGATCTTAAATCAGGCTACTGTCATATACGGATGCGCGAACTAGACAAAGTTGCACCACCCCAGATGGGCCTCACAAGTTTAATGTGAGGACATTTGTACTCTGTAATGCACGTACTGTATTCGAGCGTATGATAGATAACGTCTTGCGTGGGTTGAAATGGAATACTTGTCTCTGTTACCTAGGTGACATTGCAGCGTTTTCAACCACATTCTCACAGAACCTTGAACACCTTGAAGAATGCCTCGTCTGTCTCGCAAACGCTGCCCTCCAGCTCAAGGAAAAAAATGCAGCTTCGCAAGTAAGATCACCATAGTTCCTCGACACCTAGTCACCAAAGACGGAATTCGAAGGAAGCTTGCCGCCGCGCTCAAGTTCCCCCGTTCATTTCACCAAAAGGACCTCCGCAGCTTTCTCAAACTTGCGTCTTAATTCCGGCGATTCATACGCAACTTCCCGTGTTTCCTTGTCTGCTCCTTCGGCTCCACACAAATAACTCACCTTCCGTATAGATAGAGAAATAAGAAAGTGCTCTCATGGCTTTGAAGGATGCCCTGCCTTCCGACCCGGTCTTGTTCCACTTTCATCAGGGCGCACCCACTATTCTTTACACTATTGCCAGTAGTCATGATTTCAGCGCTGTTCTCCTAAACACGGTAAGTGCTTCCGAGAGTCATTGTTTACGCTAGGTGCACTGTCACCGCCGCTGAGAAGAATTGCACTGTAACCAAACTGCAGTGTCTGGCTGTTGTTTAGGCAGTGCAAAACTGTGGCTTATATATCCACGGTCGCCACTTCACAGTTGAGACCAACCAAAACGCTTTGTGCGGGATTTCATCACCGAAGTACTTATGACATCGCCACTGTCGCTGGGTGCTTCGTTTACAAAAGTATGATTTCAAAGTAGCCTACAGATCTGGAAAGAAGCACGAGGACGTGGATGCTCTATCTCGAAAACCTCTCGCCAACGTTGATAAGCCTCTGTCGCCTATACATACCAATGTGCACAGCTGAGCCTTCTTCATCAGCTCTACCCATCTCGACGCTCGATTGCCGGCTAGAACCTGAAAGCTCATCTCTTCTTGTTGCCTCCAAATGTCATACCTCGTTCTCTACAACGTGAGATACTCGAGACATTTAATGATCACCCGATGGCAGGTCATCCAGGCTACTACAAGACCTATGACAGAATACGAAGTCGCTGTTCCTGGCCTGGCCTCTCGTGAGCTGTTGCGTGAGCCGTTGCGTGCCAAACATGTTGCATCCTGTCATGTATGCGATAGCGCCGCGTGTTGTTAAGAGCGGCCAGCTAAGCTGCCCAGTAGTCATGTGACCCGACGGCGATACCTATAAAGCTGGCATGTCTCGGCTGCCGCCCCGCTCACTTTTTCACTTCCTTTTCTACCGTCGTACTTGCGGCACGATGTAGCAATAAAGTGCTTGCTACTGTCCTACGTTTGTCTCCGGGCTTTGGACGTAACATCTGGCGACGAGTTGCTTCGAACCTGCAGCGGCGCTGGCATAACGGAAGAAAGGTTCTACCCTGTTTGAAGTTCTTGGGGCTGTCGCTGCCACATTGCGAGCTACCGGAACAGCAGGGATGGCAGATCCAGTGACGCAAGTGGTGGGAAGAATTGGCCACATGGAGCCTTTTGACGACTCCGCAAGCGACTGGACTTCATACGACGAGCGGTTGACATCGTTTCTCCACTTCAACAAAGTACCGGAGGCAGACAAGGTTCACGCGTTCCTGAGCCTAATAGGGGCGAAGACGTACGCCCTACTCAAGTCACTTACCGCCCCTGACCTTCCATCAAGCAAGTCTTACGACACCCTCAGGAAATTGCTTGGCGACCATCTGGCACCGAAGCCGTCAGTAATTGGTGAGAGAGCCAAGTTTTATCGGCGGTCTCAGCGCGAGACGGAATCCATTGCCGAATTTGTCGCGGAACTGCGTTCTCTCTCGAGTTCGTGCGAGTTCGATAATTTTTTAGACGAGTCACTGAGGGACAGATTCGTTTGTGGGTTACGAAGAGAAGATATTCAGCGAGTGCTATTTGCTGAAGACAAGAAGTTAACATTTCAAAAAGCAGTTGAAAAAGCTTTAGCGATGGATTCCGCAACAAAAAGTGCAGCAGAAGTACATGGTTCAACGAGCGTCTCTGACGTAAACCATGTAACTGCACAAAAGCAAGGGCAGAAAGCAATTGCAGTAAAAGATGCCAGCGAAAAGAAAGCGTCAAAAATGTGTTGGCGGTGTGGCTCTTTTAAGCACGTGAGCAAAAACTGCACACATGCGTCGGCGACGTGTTTTGGCTGTGGCAAGAAAGGGCATATTCAGCGTATATGTCAGTCCGATAAGAACGCAAAGTTGTCTCACGCGCGAGCGCGCAATATGAAAGTTCTTGACTGTGCCACAGAAGTGATGCTAAACGGCATGACGGGCTCGGCAAAAGATGCCATAATCGTACGCCTACTGATAAACAAGACTCCGCTTGAAATGGAATTGGATACGGGAGCGGCGGTATCCGTAATTTCTCGCAGGCAACAGCAACAATTGTTCCCCTCTTTGAAGCTGCGCATGACAAATTTGCGCCTACGCACTTACACAGGTGCATTAGTCGAACCAGCAGGAGTGGCTGAAGTTGTTGTTGAACATAATGGGCAAAGTGTTCTATTACCCTTGTATGTCACTGAGCAGGGAGGACCGCCACTTCTGGGCCGAGAGTGGTTACAGCACGTGCGGCTCGACTGGAACGCTGTATTTTCCTGCAACAAGCTCTGCTCGGCACGGGAACCGACGAGCACTGAAGCAAAAGTAGAGGTGAGCAAGCTTTTGCAAAAGTATAGTAACCTTTTCAAAGAAGAATTGGGATGTATCACAGAAGAGAAGGCAGAACTCTTTCTCAAAGCGGACGCTCGTCCAAAGTTTTTGAAGGCGCGCAGTGTGCCTTTCGCACTGGTTCCGGCGGTTGAAAAAGAGCTTGACAAAATGCAGTCAATGGGTGTGATCACACCATTAGCCACGTGCGAGTATGCCACGCCGGTAGTGCCGGTGGTAAAGAAAGACGGAAACATCCGCCTGTGTGGCGACTATAAGACAACTGTGAACCCTATGCTAGACACCGATCGCTATCCTTTACCACGTGTTGAAGAAATTTTCGCTGCACTCAGTGGAGGGCAAGAATTTTCTAAAATTGACTTGAACAGGGCCTATCAACAGGTAGTGCTAGCGGAACCGGCGCGTCGTCTTCTGGCGATTAACACGACGAAAGGACTGTTCGCCGTAAACCGGTTACCTTTCGGCGTATCTTCGGCGCCTGGCATTTTTCAGCGAATTATGGACACCATGCTCAAAGATCTCAAAGGTGTCGCGTGCTATTTGGATGATATTCTAGTGACCGGAAGGACTAGAGCCGAACATCTGCAGAACTTGGAAGCAGTTCTAACCCGTTTGGAAAGCCGGGGAGTTCGACTAAGAGCTGAAAAATGCAGTTTTTTTCAGAAGGAATTGACCTACTTGGGGCACAAGTTGAGTGCCGATGGCATACATCCCACGACGGACAAGACTGATGCCATTGTAGCCGCACCAGCGCCAGAGAACAAGCAGCAGCTTCGTTCTTTGCTTGGAGCCGTAAACTACTACGGAAAATTCCTACCTCAACTGGCAACGCTGGCGCATCCTCTGTACAAATTGCTGCGTGACGACCAAGCATGGGCGTGGACCAGCGAGTGTCAAACGGCCTTTGACGACATTAAGGCTGCGTTGGCGTCTACGGAAGTTCTGGCTCACTACGATCCGCAAAGACCACTTCAAATGGCTTGCGACGCGTCTCATTACGGGGTAGGTGCTGTACTCTCTCACATTTTTGCTGATGGCACCATTCGCCCTGTTGCTTACGCTTCACGGACGCTGTCCGATGCTGAGCAGAAGTATAGCCAGATCGAGAAAGAAGCGCTAGCTATCATCTTCGGCGTTAAGAAGTTTCACTACTATATTTACGGGCGCCAGTTCACACTGATAACGGACCATAAACCACTGCAGACTATTTTAGGCTCAAAGTCTGGCATACCAACTTTGGCAGCAGCAAGACTTCAACGTTGGGCAGTGACGTTGTCTGCCTACACGTACTCCTTGAAGTTTCGACCGGCAAATGAAAATCTAGAGGCTGACTGCTTGTCGCGTTTGCCAGTTCGTCAGGAGTCCGCTAATGACGCCGAGGAAACGTTCTACTCGTTACGCCTGCAATCAATGCCGGTCACACACAAAGATATTGCACGTGCAACCTCACATGACCAACTTCTTTGCAGAGTACTCGAGCTCACAAGTACGGGGTGGCCTAACTGTACGGACGACGTGGAGCTCAAGCCTTTCTTTGACAGGCGAACACAGCTGACCACACACCAGGGCTGCCTCCTGTGGGGAATGCGTGTTGTGGTACCTGCAAAGCTGAGATCTCTGGTTCTACAAGAACTTCACGACGGTCATCCAGGTATTGTGCGATCCAAAGAGTTGGCCCGCAGCTATGTTTGGTGGCCTTCAATTGACGCGGATCTTGAGTCTCACGTCAAAGCATGCAAACCTTGCCAGGAGCAGCGTAGTGCCCCTAACAGTGCTCCTTTGCACCCATGGTCGTGGCCAACATCCCCTTGGAAACGAGTACATATCGATTTTGCTGGGCCCTTCCGGCAGCACATGTTCTTAGTTGTGGTTGATGCGCATTCGAAATGGCCAGAGGTGTGTATCATGAAAAACACAACTAGCACGGCAACCATTGATCGTCTTCGCGAAATGTTTAGCCGCTTCGGTTATCCGGCAACAATCGTGTCTGACAACGGGCCACAATTTAAGTCTGCCGAGTTCCAGACGTTTGTTCGAGAGATAGGAGCGCGCCACGTCACAACAGCGCCTTATCACCCAAGTTCGAATGGCTTGGCAGAACGTTTCGTTCAGTCCCTAAAGACGGCCATGAAGAAAGATTTAAGCACTGGAAACCTGCAGGCCAGCCTTCACAGCTTCTTACTTGCTTATCGGAATACACCCCACGCTACGACGAAAGAAGCTCCGGCGAACCTTATGTTCGGTCGCCGTCTTCGTTCCAAACTGGACATTCTCAAGCCAGAAGTAGAGGAATTAGTTCGCCACCAACAATTTATTCAGTCCAGCCAATGCAGCTCCAAAGCTCGACAGTTTGCTGTAGGCGACTGTGTTCTTGTTCGAAATTACAGGGGACCACCCAGATGGCTTCCGGGTACTGTGGTACGGCAGAAAGGACCCGTCTCGTATGCCGTCAAGGTTCACACGCCAAGGGGCCTGGCCGTGTGGCATCGTCACCAAGATCAGCTTCTCCTGGGTGCAGCTGACGTCTCCAAGGGTGAGGAGAACAAGGACACCTTCTGGGAGTTCTCGGACACCACTGCGGAGACACCTACGGCAGCGCCCGCAGCCTCCGAGGCAGCACTACCAGTACGAAGATATCCCGTGCGCAATCGACGAGCGCCAGATCGCTACACGCCATCTTAATTTTGTGTAACGGTAGCTCCCCACAATTTAAGCGGGAGGAAATGTCATGTATGCGATAGCGCCGCGTGTTGTTAAGAGCGGCCAGCTAAGCTGCCCAGTAGTCATGTGACCCGACGGCGATACCTATAAAACTGGCATGTCTCGGCTGCCGCCCCGCTCACTTTTTCACTTCCTTTTCTACCGTCGTACTTGCGGCACGATGTAGCAATAAAGTGCTTGCTACTGTCCTACGTTTGTCTCCGGGCTTTGGACGTAACACATCCTGCGGCTGTTGTCAGAGCGACAAGCTACCTCTGCTCCTCCAGACTTTTGCAGCCTCTTCCTTGTCCCGCTTCACCGTTCGAAGTCGTTGGCAACAATTTGTACGGCCCTCTTCAAGCACTTCTACTGGCTCCGTTGCATTGTGACGACCGTTCAGCAACTAATACGGTACGCAGAGAGAGCCTTCCCACACTCCGGTACAGCCACCGAAGTCGCAGGCTTCACCTTACGTAACATCTTTCTACGTTATGGCACTCCACGCGTTCTTCTCAGATCCGTGGCCAAGTCTTTGTCGCGTCTGCTCTTGCTGAAATTCTGCGCGCCTTGTTCACCATTCATAACACCACACCGAGTTACACCACCAGACCAAAGGCTTTACAGGGCGCTTGCACCGTACGCTCTCGGCAGTGTTGTACGGAACGTCGTTCCAAGAAACGGCGCTCCTGGAACTAGTTCCTTTTCGGGGGAACGAAGGAATGCCATCGATCATTTAAGGGTTGATGGAACTGTTACGATAACAAGTTACATTCACGGAATAAAGGCAAAGGGAACCACGTTGCTTCTGTAAAGGTTACATGGGTGTTCCGCATGCAGAGGGGATATGCCGGCAGGAACCGCTGCGGCTGAGCCCCGAGTCCTAGCTGTCCTATTAGCAGTCAAGCTCACAGAAAAGAAACCACACGCACAAAAACATGCACTTACTCTCTCTCTTCAAGGCTTCGACAGGACGAAGCTTTCCTTTCGCCAATGCAGGCAGACCGCTTATGTTTATCCCAATACTCCCTTCTGGCAGTCCACTTCCTGTGGCTGTAGAAAAAGTTTCCGGCTGTCAACAAGCATTGTAAGGAAACGTAAGTCGAAGAGAGATAACCGTGAAATTCCTTTCATCCCTTCAGATCCCGCTGCCACGGCTTCCTTGGAACTAATGTACTGTGAACACGCGCTTTACCATAGCCGCTAAACGCATTTGTTCCGAGAATGCAGTGGCCGCTCCCATGCGTGGGCCTCGGTATCACTGGAATTTTTTTAAGCGGAACACCACTCGGGAAAGCAAGCGAGCAGTAGCAGGTGCTCCGCTGTGGAGCCTTAGGGGCGCAGGGCAAGCGCGGGGCGAGACCAAGGATATGCGTCTCAAACCGCAGTTGCCGGTGAGTTCAAATTTGCGCAATGTACGCAGCTCGATATGAATTTGAAAGTGTTCGCTTAGTTTCACCTGACATTCGACACTAGTTTCATTTTTAAGAATAAACAGTAATGCAAATGTAACAATACGTTCCTATTTCCGAAGTGGAGTGGACCGCGTTCCTTTCAGATTAAAGGAACTCGTAACGAGAACTCGTCCCAAAATCGGAAAGGAACGAGAAACGAGCTTCCATTCCTCGGCTCTCAGGGAACGGAAGCGCGAGCTTGCGCAAGGACATTCTTGTTGCGGAAGGAGATGCCTGCGAAAGGACATACGTGCTCTCGAGGAGCTGGCTGTTGGACATGCTTGCGATGTATTTCAGTCCGCACCACACGAACTGGGATGCAATCCTGCCGTTTGTATCATTCGCCCACAACGCGGCTAAGCAATGTACTGCCGTATTCTTTCCTTTTTTGCTTGCCTATGGTTTTAACCAACTTGCGTTCTAGACATCTGGTTCCTTTTGCCTCCTGTACCCTCAGGAGTTCCTTTCTCCGTACAAATTTTGCCTCTTCTTGCGGACTGCCGTCATAGTGCCCGCATCAACGCAAGCATCTCCCAGGAAGTACGCAAGTCCTGCTGCAATTCTGCCCATCGTTCGGTCCGTTTTTCCATTGGCGATGAAACTCTTCTGTGGACACCTGTGCGCGTTCTGGGCTTATGTAAAAACTGACTAGTCGCTTTATTGGCCCTTAAGATTTATTGGCCTTACGTCCAATTAGGATTCCTGCTGACCACCGTTGTCTTGGGACAGAGATCGTGCACGTCTCTGGCTTAAGGTCCTATACTCGCCGAATATCGCGATACTTTCGCCCGGCCATGCGGCAGCTTCCACCAACGGAGGGAAATGGTGTGAGCGCAATAAACGGCTGCCTTTTCTTTATCTGTATATATAATTAATTGATTGATTGATTTGTGGGGTTTAACGTCCCAAAATCAGCTCTGATTATGAGAGAGGCCGTAGTGGACGTTTGCGGAAATTTCGACCACCTGGGGTTCTTTAACGTGCACTGACATCGCACAGCACACGGGCTTCGACATTTAGCCTCCATCGAAATGCAGCCACCGCCGCCGGGATTCGATCCCGTGGCCTTCGGATCTGCAGCCGAGTGCCATAACCACTAGACCACCATGGCGGGGCACATATCATCATTACTTGCGCATCTTCCTCATCTGTACATACCATCAGCTGCCCAGTTCGAGCTTGGTCGTCAGAGCTCAAGCTCGGCTGGAATAAAGCGGTTCCTCATATTAAGACTTTTGCTGCCTAGTTTTCCCTATACGCTTCTTCTTCATCTTCAGATCTGTCTCTCCCATTTCATCATTGTTTCATCGTTCCTGTGTTTCCATAATTCTGTACTGTTCCGACACTGCCAGGCACTTATTTTTCCGACCCTAGCACACCTTGTTTATTTGTCTACCATTAGCTAAAATTTTTGCGTACACGATGCATCTACGCCAAAAGTCCATGGGAAAAAACAACATTATGTATATCGCGCAGTGGAACAAACGACAGCTGTCATAAGAATGGTTCACGAAAGAATGAACAATATCTAGGTTGGGCTACTGCCTACACTGAGAAATAGAACTGAGAGACATAACTAATTTCAAGACTGCCATTAACGACTATCCTTCAAGCGATTAAAACTAACCTACTCCGCCAATTTTTTCGCCCCCCTCATGTGGGACCTTTCAGGTACAATGAATACATGAATAAATAAACGTGCACCCTGGCATTTAATGGTGTAATTTCATTGTGGGCGTCTCTAAAATCCTAAAGCTTATACAGAGACTTCCTAAAATGTAGTACAACAGTGTTTCCAGGGTGAGAGTGTTAGAACATTGCTCGGTTTTCACTAAGAAATTCACGGAGCAGAACATGCAGTTGATAGGCACCGATACCTACCTCGTACTAGCTTGCCATTTTGATGTACCTTTTGAGAAAATGCACAGAAAAGATAATCCCTTAGGACTTGGCTCAATCAAAGGCCAGTAGGCATGCTTCCGGGAGACCTGTGCTGGGTGCCGGCCTTGAAATTTTAGCACGTTCACGATGCGCTACATAATTTTTAGGAACTGCACAAAAAAACCCGTTGAGTGGGTTGCTTCCCTGTGTTGCTGTATGCCGTGGAGGCTTTACAAAAAAAAGATGAAAGGCGCACGAAGGACAAATGTCGTGGACGATAAAACGGGAGAAGGCACTACTTTTGTCATCCCGTGGCATGCCATTCCAGACAAGCAAAAGGCAGTTAAACTTCTTTGAATTAAACGCGAGAATATCGGAAGGTAGGCTACATCAGAGCACGCTATCCCCTCGTCATTATATTGATATGGAAAGTAATAAACACCAATAGAGAAAAAGAAACGACAACCAAAAAACTGCACGTATGAATTGGGTAGATGCATGATGGCTGGCATGTGAGTTTCAGAGCATACAGGCTGTTCACGTAGATTACCGCGGACGCTGTGCCTACAAATATTTGTACGTACTGGCCTAGAAAATGTCTATGAAATATGCATGTTATCAGTATATAAAAAGCAGAAGCAACAACATGAATCACGGGCACTTCATTAGGTTGTATTCATAAAAAACATCTAAGAGTGCTCACTACACGTCTTTGATTGTCAAGGTATGACATTGAGGAGCTTTTTCTGAGAGAGTATGGTCAAACAAAAACATCTTTGTAATTATCTCCTTCCTTAGAGTTACGCTAGTGTGCATACATGCAAGAGTAACATGAACTTACAGGCAGGAGCAACATTCATGTCTTATTAGACAGTAAATTCTAATACTACATTTCGTTCATCTAATACATTTCGGTATTTTCTTCACATCGTGTCAGTCGTGCGTGTACTACATAGGAAATAATATCATTTTTGCATATTGACTGCATTGGAGCAACAATAGGTTTCTCTTCCAAACTTCGAGTACAGACAATTATAATAGGAGATCACTGTAATAATTTCGTGCGTGACCAGTGTTGTATGCGGGTGGGCAAGAAAATTTGCCACATCTTTTCGAATGCAGTTGTAGCGAAAGGCAACAAGTGGACACATCTGGCAAAAACTACACTTCGAGCTCTGTTGAATACGCCGAATTTTTGGCATATTCTTCTCGTATATCGCATATACTAGAAATCTTACAAAGGATAAAGACAAAGTCATACACAGGAGAGACCGGCTGGCGTGTAAACGACCACACACTGCAACGTGCAACGCCGGTCACAAATGAAGAAAGCGGGTATTGACCAGCCTGATGCCAACCCCGCCGTTTCAAAGTGGTGTTCCCGGGCGTACAATGCAGCATGTAACTTTCAGAGTCCCATTTCGATAGAAACTAAGGCGCTATTCCTTTCCATAGAAACGAAATTCGTTTTAGCAGTGAGAAAATGCCACAGATGTGCATACAGATAGTGCCAACGTTGCGTCCTAGCATGAGCTACAAGCGAGTTGCCAGGGTTCTGCCAGGTTCATGATTAGCGTCACGCTAAGTATGCACCTCCTGCACTTTGCGCAAAGACGTTCATCCACTTGGATCGACGAACGATTCGAGATAGGCTATTTCCTCGGAAACTGCCTCACATTACACCGATTCCCGCAATTTGTGGTACCTGAAGAATGTTTATCTTTGTCACGCTTGACTTTCGGCTACGTTCAAGATTCCTCGTATTATGTTGCACTCAAAGACCTAGTTACGGACCGTAATAACAGAATTGGCCATGGCGCACGTCTCATCTTTCTCTGGCCTCGCGTTTATCGTGGTATGCGGCCTTGTTTTTATAGCCACAGCTATAATAGGCGAGCCCTGTGATTAGCACTTGAAAAGCTAGTTGCTGTAGCATATATGCTACAGTAACTAGCTTCTGAAGTGCTAATCACAGAGCTCGCCTATTACTGTCCTATTTACCATCGCGGCACATACCTCATGAATCGGCGCATGGTGCACGGTTTGTCCACAGTCCACACGTACACCTTGTCCACGTAGTCACGGGTCGTGTTTGCAGCGGTTCGCCGTGACGTCGCAGCTTTAATGCGTGATCGCCAGTACACATCTACGAGGCAGTTTGTAATGCCGTCACTCTGCCATCGGTGACCTCGAATGCCCAGCTCTTCATACGTTTTCGCAATGATTCTCAGCAAGTCGTGTCCACTGATGTCAAATCCTGCGAAGCAACTTATTTGTAGATATCTGTATTCATTTATTTATTTACTGGTGCTTCCTCTGCCATCCCGGGAGATGGAGGGGATAGTACAAGTAAATGAACGAAAAGAAATTATTATGAAAAACGACAATTGATATGCATGTCCATACGGCAAGTGAAAGTAAGAATAATAATGTACAGTAAAAATAACACAAGATGCAGGGCACAGATGTGCTTCGATAGCTAGAGAAAAGCATTTCTCAAGTGGGAAAGGGCACAGCCGCAAACAAAGCTGTAACCAAAGCAAGGAAACTACTACAAAAAAGATGTCCATGAGTCAGCATAACGAAGTAAAAAAAGGGATCATCTATGAAGATGGGATTAAGATATTACAAGTGAATTTCCCTCTACAATTTGGCTCTTGAGATTATTCCAGAATCTGTACCTTTGGGGAAAGAAAAATATTTAAAGAAGTAATTCTTTGAACGAAAACGCGTTATTGTTACTTTATGTCTTTTGCGTGGTGCACAAACGGAAGGGAAGAAAATGCATCCACTAATGTCATTATGGTGGTGCACCAATATTAATTTATAAAAAATTTGAACGCGTTGAGCGGTTTCTCTATGGTTTAGTGGCTCCGATTTTATAAGTGGCGCCACTCTGCCTGGTCTCCAGTCATTCGAAGGCTGACCTACTAAAGCACTTTAAGTAGAGAATGTGCTTATATTTGAAAACCAACTTGTCATAACTTGTTAAGAAAGTATTTGGTACGCTATCTAGGCCTAAACGTTTCTTTTCATCAGGCTTTAGAGGCCTGTGGAATATGTCGGGTTTATTCATGGATCAGGAAGAGGGCGAGGAATTCTCTAATATAGGTGATTGTCCACGTCACAGATGAGGACGAAGTGTAAGCAATCATAAAATGAATTGATAATCTCTATTCATCATTCATTTGAATACCGTCGACTGCCAATACATGGCGTCGGCAACCAATCCGTGACACCTCACGATAATATCTCCATGACGACGCTGTGATCAATTTAAGCAATATTTCCCTGGTAAGGTTGTTTATCGCGACAAAGTTGGACTCGTAGCTCAGAAGAAAGTGAAAGAAAGGTCTGTCACTAATCTAGTTAAAGACAGCTTAATTTTTCACATCGTCTTTTTTCGCCTCTTGAGCTCCTTTTCTTTCTCACTGCCTCTTTCTCACTGCCTCGTCACGACTAGTTATACGCATTTCTCAATCAAGTCATTTGGTATCTCCAGAAAACTTCACACAGGGAAGCAGCCAAATTGTGCAACCGGGCTTCTTCATGGGTAGCTAGTATTCAGGGGCTTGGACAGCGTCAAAAAAAGTTTAAAAATAATAAGCACGCCGCCTGCGTCTGGCCTTCGTGGTGGTCTGAAGGCTAAACAAAAGGTAATTTGCGATGGATGGCACACAACAGGATACCCATACTAACAGAGAGCATGCACTAATGCAGTTCGCAATTTAGTAGTAACGTCACCTTACACTGTTCCGCGATTCGTGCGTAGCTTCAGCCGAAACGAAGAGGCATTCTATCTAATACGGTTATCACATCCAAGTCAGAGGCCAGCCAGGGAAAGAGCCCTTCTTCGGAGATGCAGAGCGGCCAAGTGGTCAGAGAGCCAGTCACTACGCACGTCAAGACACCGGCGATGTTATCTGCTTAGGTTAGACACTTCTTAATCTGGCGCACCCGACTCAGAAAGAGTAGCTGAAAGCACGAAGACCGGCGCTCCATGTATTCGTGCTCCCATACCACCCATGTGAGTCGTGGGCTTTTGAAGAATTGTAATACCAGGAGTCCCTGTGGTGTTCGTTATTGCACGTTAGATATGGCCGGTATAACTGCAACTGATTAGATACTGCTTGCCACAACAGAGTTCTTGTTTTGACGCACGCCGTAGCGGAATAACAGCGGAAATTTAGAGTATATATAGCTCTTTAACCAGCACTGGAATCGCAAACCATACGGGCCTGTAGTACTTCACGTACACTTAAGTCTGACAACTGCTAGCCGTGATTGAACAAACGCCTTTCGGTTAAGGAGCCGAGTAGCATGCCGCTTGTGGCACCGTGACGGAAGATAGAGCCGGAAATTGTGACGTTTGAAGGCATGGTGGCATTGCCAGAATAATCGCGGAAGCTGCACCTCGAACTTCAGTTGTACATGTGCATCTTCCTCCATCTGGCCATACATGCAACCACCACTATTGAGCCATGAAAAACATGAGTTATTCTCTAGATATCATTAGCTCTTCTAGGGATAACACCATGATACTGTTCCCACCTTACCCACGTGATCCAGAAAGAGAGATGAATTTCCAGCCTCTTTGAGGGTGTCCAGCGCTCCTGAGATGACGTCTTTGTTCTTTGTCGAGGGCACGGACATGATCACGTTCAGCATGTACTCCGATGAAATCGTGCCTTCGAAAGATAGAAGTAATTCATATAGTTAATACTCTCGCTGCAAACGTTAACAAAAGTGGGAAAATCTACTGACACATGGCTTCCAAACAAACACAAATATAGGGCAATATAATTTGCTCGGAAATGTGCCAAAAACAAGATATCTATTACATCTTATCACATCAAAGGCACAAGAAATGCGGTGACAATAGATTGAGAATTCCTTGGGAAAGAAATTTAAATTAACTTTGAAAAATAAGTCCCATGCGTCCTTGCGTAAGGGAAGGAGGACGTATTTATGTATTTATTTACGCAGTACCCACAGTGTCATGCCAGGCATTACAGGGTGGCGGGGGATTATATAACACAAGCATATTTACACCACACCACGCAGCGCTCCATGGTGTGGTGTATGTTCCAATTATCATCGTCCTTGTGTTCGCGCTGTTTTTTCCATCATATTTACACACCATCAAACGCACATCAGAGAACAACAATAAGTGATTGAACAAAATGATCATATAGAGAACTAGCACACAGAAATAATTTTGATCGGTAGTGTTTCAACTGCAGCAAAGCATAAAACATCATTTGACACTTCATAAAGCACACAGATCATAATCTGTTCGACTTCCCATGTTGTTCTTGGGAAGAAGGACATTTTGAAAGAATCACTATTTCAAAACAATTAGCGTACTTTATGTGGGTGATCACCTCGTGCTGGTACGTAAGAGGGCTCTGGTAAGTATCGTTGCCGATCAATGCCAATTTTTAAGTGGAAGTTATGATGGAACAGCCTTAAGTGAAGTTTTCTCTTGCTTATTTGTAAATATTGTCACTTTAGTTGAGCATATGCTTGGGTAGCACTAAAGCTAAATCCATAACCTCCCGTCACTGGGGTTACAGTTACAGTTAGTTTCCGAGAAAAATGTGCTTTTGTGATAACCTTGAAGGAAATGTGTAGGCGGTCTCCTATTTTACTGTTTACTGCTTACTGCCTTACGTTACATTTCTAATGATCAAATTTCGTTGTTCGTTTCTTTCTCATAAGATGCAGTATCGTGAAAATAAAATTTTATGGACTTCCATGCAACTAATGACACCACAAGGAGGAAAGAAGCGTCAACCCGAGTTGAAGTTAGGAACACCCTCTCCTTTGTTAATATGATTGCCCCTAATCCTTGATCAAGGTTTTCCCAAATGGCGGCCCTTCTTTAATGCACTAACATAATCATCACTTTTTAACAGTCGTTATTTATCATCAGGAAGGCGCTCACTGTGCTCAGCTTATTTGTTTTCATCATCACTATAATTATTTCGCCTCTTTGATGAGGTGTGAGTTTTCTTAGTCACTTACATATGTCTTAATAAACCAAGGTAAGACCTGGGTGCAGAAGTCAGGTGATGTAGATAAGAGGCAGCGCATACTTGGTATGACGCCAAGCATACTGCTACAGCCAGTTCGTTGTTGTGAAAGGCCTCGCGCAGGATGCGCTAACATATTGGATCAAGGCGAAAAAAAAAGCCATTCGTTTAAACTACTTAGAGAACGCATTTCACTTCCTTAAAATAAATGTTTGCTCTCTCTCTCTCTCTCTCTCTCTCACTTGAAAAAGGCTACGGATAGCTTCGTATGCTTCACTTTATAGTGTGGCACGGGGTGTCGTTTTTAAAGAGGAGTAGATTCGATGAGGGAATGACCACTCCTTTTACTTAGTTTCAGACAATGTGTAGGAGGAGTAAACGAAGTACATTTAACGTGTCACGAAACAAACGAAAAAAAATGACGCCTTACCGTTTTTCCACAGATGAGAGATGATGTTACTGGCGAGGCTGACGCCGGCCTGGTATTTCTTGTCACGGGAAAGGCTCCCAGGCTTGGTGTCGATGTAAAGCAGCTGCAGCTTGCCCGCGAACTTGCCACCTAACGTGGAGGGAGTCCGGTGAATGTAAGGCATGAGAACAATATTTTTTTAGCAAATTGATTAAAAATAGCGTTATTAGAAGTAGTGTACTTTACTAATTCCCTATGGCAGACTACGCCGGCGACGGAATTATTGCTTAAAATGTAACGGCTCCCCAATGGAGTAAAAAGGAAAGAATTATATCTAACCAACATTGGTATGTCTCGTATACTTTAGGCGTTTCCTGACTTCATTCTCTTCTATGCGCGGATTAGTATTGGCTGATTAGCAATATCACACATTTCGTGCCATATGAAAGTAGGATTGACGACGCGCCTGGATATCAGCACGAGAACAAAGAACGCAGAAGAGTTCACTGGCTCTTCAAACTCGTGTGATGGATTCGGTACAGTGTTCTGGTGCCGGAGGCACTGCGGAGCGTTTCTCATTGGTAAGTACTGATGGACCATTCCCAGAAATAATGCGCCGGCACAAGTATGACGAACGATGTTTCAACTCTGTAGGAAACGCGCTCACAGCACACGGCGAAAATCAAGACCACCTCATCAACTTGGGCAACGCACGGGTCCTCGGAATCGAAATTTGTCGCCCTCGTCTCTGCGCCGTCTGCACTCGTCAAATCCGATCGTGGTTCATATCTCGGAAATGCATTGGCACGTATCTTGGAAATGCATTTCGAAGATGTGTACCACGAGCGGATTCTTTGGAAGCTTTCATTCTTGCCATTTATAGTATTCACGCTAACACCTGTCACCCAACTTTTCCTACACCCTACCCCCCCCCTTTTTTTTTTCTTTGTTGTTGTCCGCACGTGCCGCTCTTCATCTCCTCTCCTTCTGTGGACGGGGGGAAAGTGCAGTGGCGTACATAAACTAACGCTGGACAAGGCAGTCGCTGTCCTGACGAAGACAAGCCCACTCGTCGAAACGTTGGCTCCTTCCACATTCCCTGTACTACATCGTTTTTAGCGATGTGTTCATCGATTCGAACCTCCATCTTCCCCTGAGCTTCTCTTCTAGTTTCAATTGCCAACGCGTCCTTTCTAAAAAATCCGTGCTCATATTCGTGTAGCTTTCTGCTACGAACAGGCAGGTTCCAACTTTGCTTTTTCAATTTCTTTTCGCGGACCAACAACTGGGACAAAGCTAAACTTATTAAAAGTGGTTTACTGAGGACAAAGATAATTCCATTTGGTCTTGATCACCATGTTTACGTACAGATAAATGTTTCAAAGAACTCACAACTCCTCGCCTTTTTCGTGGACTACTCGCCTTCATTCACGCCGTCTCTGAGATAAGACAGATATTCGGCGACATCCGCAGTTTTTTCACAGTCGCGGCCACAGTCGCAGGGCTTGCCGTGGTAGAACATCTGCGCCGTACCATTGGAGCCAAACGTGAGGTCCGCCTCGATAGCGTTGACACCTCCAGACACAAAATTGTCTACTTCGTCCAGGCTATTCGCCATGTGGCCGAATACATAAAAAGGTCGCTGGTCTGACGACGCGTATGCCTGCAAAGGTAGCAAAGAGAACCACGAATGGATTTGTTATTGCATTCCAAAAGACGATAGACTATACAGCCTCAGTCGTCTTCACATTGCCATGTTACAATATGTGTGTTTTCATGCGTTGTTCACACCTTCCGAATTAAGACTGAAACACAGGTAGGAGCCATTCCACGTTGTGAACATGGGCAATTAGATGAGTTGCAGCGGCGGAATGAATAAAGATTTCTGCACATCGCAATTTCTAAAGAACCTCCGCGAACTGCCCACAACTAATGCGGTATACACACCACACACACACGATACCCACAAGACCTGCACCTTTGAACCACGGTTTTTCTAAACATCTGGGATACATCAGCAGTTTCCATTCTACACACTTGGTCTACACACGAGGTCAGTGGCTGGAAACCACCGTATAACATATTGCAAAGAAAAAGCATGCAAGTGACGGACACATAAGAATAGTAGACAATGCGAAGACCGTCTATAGATATAAGAATAATACTGAAGCTAAAAAGAAAATGACCCCCAACGTATTTGCGCGCGCTCACATTAGCAGCGTCACCTCTGAAATGGGTACACCAGCCGGTCTAGGTGAGAGAAAACTGTTGAGACATTCTGCCTCTTCTTCGTGGAAGCTAATGTCCGCCGCGGTGGTGTAGTGGTTACAGTACTCGGCTGCCACCCAAAATACGCGGGTTCGATCCCGGCCGCGGCGGTCGCATTTTCGAGGGAGGCGAAAATGCCAGAGGCCCGTGTACTGTGCGTTGTCAGTGCACGTTAAAGAACCCCAGGTGGTATAAATTTCCGGAGCCCTCCACTACGGCCTTTCTCTCCTCTCTATCTCTTTCACTCCCTTACCCCTACCCCCACGGACGCTTAGCCGTGCTCCCTACATGTGCTGCAGAAATTAGCGTCCTTTCCTAACCGAACCACAATCAATCAATCAATCAACCAATAGACAGCTAACTCAAGCACGCGCTTCCGCTCTTCTCGATATGCCACGTCTCGACGATTACACGGGCTTATTTACTCTTAATTTTGTAGGGGATCGCGCATTTATCTAAACTGGACATGCAGTTACAATCCCTTCAATCTGCTTCAGTTATTATTCGGCGTTTCATTGCTTACTTCTCTTGCCTCGTCCGCGTGTTGCACGCATTTTCTTTGCATTACGCACCATTACCAACTCGCTACGATTTCTGGCCATATAAGCGTGCAACTTCGCCGCAAAAAATGCGATTTGCTCGGTTCATTACGGAGGTGGTCCTTGAGACCTAAACAATCGAGCTGGAAACAATGAAATCTTGAAGGTACCGCTGTGCGCAACATGTTCTCGTTCACGGGCGTCCAAGTAAGGCTTCATTTTCAGAAAATGGTCCATAATTCTAAAATTCTCAGCATGATGGAGATGTTTACAAGCAATTGCTAGCATAAATACACTCCGGCCTCTTCAGTATTTCGGAGAAGAGACACCGGTTCTGTTTTGCCTGGTTAGTTATTTCCGAGAGACGTGTCATCCGTTAAGCGCCCTTAAGGAATGAGGAATAGACAACCATTCTTTACACCCTCGGAATCGGCCGCGGCGGCTGCATTTCGATGGAGGCGAAATGTTGAGGCCCGTGTGCTGTGCGATGTCAGTGCACGTTAAAGAACCCCAGGTGGTCGAAATTTCCGGAGACCTCCACTACGGCGTCTCTCATAATCAGAGCTGGTTTTGGGACGTTAAACCCCACAAATCAATCAATCAACCCTCGGAATAGTACTTAAAGGATCTACAAGTGCTTGTGCAACTAGACTGGTTTTTTCGTCGACTTATGTCTTGACGCGAGGAATGTGTCCTTTATTCCTGATGACGTCTGTTATCAGAAGTTGGTGTTTCTGTCACTTGCTTTGTTCTGTAAAGTTTTTGCGCAGTTCTTGCAGGGCAGCATCCCCAGGGCGTCTTGCACCTCATTTCCGGCTTTCGTTATCGACTAGACGGCTTAACAAGGGCCCATTCAGTGGTCATCGCCTTTGGCATGTACGCGGTTGGCTCTTGCTTTTTGCTAAGTTCTAGTCATCAAACAGTTATGCACGTTGGTTCCTCAGCTCAGTGAACCTTGCCGAAGCGAGCAGTTCACATGATTGCGATAATTTATCGATTATTTTTATTGTACACACATGGTTCTAAAGAAATATTCAAGACAGCATTTAGGAAATGAATGGAGGGGTTCGGTACTCTCTCTGCATTTTGTTCGCTAAAACAGATTAGTGGAACTAATAGGCACGTACACCGCGGTGCCTAATCACTAGTTTTTTGCAAAGGCACGCAGTTAGTCACATTATCCTGCCGCGTTCATTATATGAGAATATATTCATCAAGCGCATCGCGTTGCGGTCTGGAGCACAGCCGATGCAATCTACATCGCGTGCTTGAAGAACCGAAATGATGTGGATAACTCTAACGTAACTATTTGGGTGTGTTGGTACACAGTAACTAAAAATGACAGCGCAGAAAGACACGGACGACACAAAGAACGAGAGCGTGCTAACAATGTTAAAAGCGCACGTGAAGGGAAGAACTTTCAAGGTTTCTTAGCTAGCCATTGCGCAAATTGCAGGGATTGTTTGCCGGACCTACTCAATACCTCCGTCATCTTGAAGAGGATTTTGGTTTGATTTGTGGGGTTTAACGTCCCAAGACCAGCTGCGGTTATGAGAGACACCGTAGTGGAGGCCTCCGGATATTTCAACCACCTGGCCTTCTTTAACGTGCACGGACATCGCACAGCACACGGGCCTCAACATTTCGCCTCCATCGAAATGCAGCCGCCGCGGCCGGGATTCGATCCCGCGACCTCCGGATGAGGAGCCGAGTGCCGTAGACATTAGACCACCATGGCAGGGCCTTGAAGAGGAATTGGCGCCTCGCTGGAGGAATTGTCGAGTTGGAACGTATCGACAGGTTAGGGGAAAGTTGTGTCAGCAAGCCGTCGATTGGTCTTTCAGATAAAGAGATGACGTTTTTACGCATGTGTGGCCAATGACTTCTGGAACGGTGTCGGCTAGACGTAGAGCATTGCTGCATAGTATGCGTGCATCATTTGCTAACTCGTGTCCATTACCTTTGCCCTTCGGTATCCAGGACTCCTTATTGACACCATGTTTTATGTAAAGCATGCAATGCTGTCGACGCGCATGTTTAATTAGTGTAGACAAGTTAGCATTCTGAGCACCGCGAGAGTGAACTGGCGCACACAGAAATAGAACGATTTATATAGATTGGGTGTGAATGCATTGAATGGTATCGGTAATTACATTTAAAACGTCGACATGCGGAGTTAGCTAGGTTTTAAAATGGTTATAGCCGACACTGATAAGAAAACAGTGCGAGCGCCGACTCGCGAATGCAGTTGTAGTCCTATTTAAGATGCACATCCCGATTTAGGGTGAAGCGGCGCTTCATTATGAGAGCAAGCAAATGAGTAAATTGTCTCTTTCTACCAAGTTAGGTTGTAAACTACTTGAAGCCGTCGGAATTCTATAGAGCATGTTAAAAGCGGGGCAACACAAGGACTTGGAGATCTAGCGATGATGTAATTACGCGTGGAAAAAAGTCCTATGGACTGTAACCGTGTCTAAATTTTAATGAACAATCGCTATTTTCAGGGTAATGTCGCAAATTACAGGCATTATGGAAACGAGTTAAAAAATATTGAACTTTGCAATGACCTTCATTGAATTCAGTAGCCCAGCAGACCAACTTGCAACTTCACCATTTTACCAAGTGAAAATACAAAGGGAATGTAGAACGTACGGGAGAAATACTTGCACAACAAATGGACAGAAAGAAGAGGCAGGCTGCTTCGGGGTACATTATCCACGAACTTCTTTCGCACAACTCAGCCAGCTGTTTCACTGTAAAGAATAGAACGAGAAAATGCTTTTACAGTGCGTGATTAGACGTTATGTGAGAAGCAGCAAAGTACGTCTAACACTCCGCAACGTTGATTTATTTATCACAACTGTCCGTAAAGCCGAATGTGTGTTTACCGAGCAGTAAGATATATTCGGCGGTGTCTAGATACATATGCGCCCTGTCAGAGGTTGACCAAAGCGCGCCATGTTAAAGGGTGGTGCAAGGATTGAAACGGGAATGAAGATGGACATCGAAGTGCCTCCTTTCTGAACGATTTTCTAAATATTGATTAACGCCACTCAGAGTAAGAGAGCAGGTTAGCGGTTTTTGTGACTTAAGTGTGTGTGATACTCGAGCTCGACAAATGTGAGCTGTGCTGGCCTCCCGATAAGATACGGACAGTAGCAACAGCTCTCCCATTGTAGGATATAACTGTCCTAAATAATTCAAATTATTTCCATAGAAAATATATCCATGAAAGAAGTGATTCAGTTACACATAAAAGATACCACCCAAGGACTGCATACGATGCGCTTTACATTCGTTTATGTCGGTAACAACCATTTTTAGATATGTCGATACATTTCCAAATTTCCTAAAATGTGGACGCCGTTGAATCAGCAGGCACCTAGACACATATTCCTTGCTTTAAATAGCCTAAGTGCGGCCAAGTTTTCTTCATAATTTTGTGTAATTTAATAGAACTATTTGTTAGTATGTCAAGAGCTTTATTTCTATATCTGAAATAAGTTTATCATCTTTTCGAAATAGTTTGTGCTTCTTTCGGGTACTTAACCTCAGAGCTCTCTTATAAGGACGATTGCCAGCGGTTTGCGCTAAGCGTTCTTGTGTTTTACAGGCGTCCCTACTACGCTTACCGGCCAGCAGGTTCCGCGTAGCGATATAACAAGCCACAGCCGTGTCAATATCGCTGTATATTTACCGTTTTCGCGAACGTGCTATCACTCAGGCAAAATTTTACCTCCGCACACATGTGGATCTACAGCACAAGTAGCAACATTTTGTGGTATATCGTGTATGTCGAGAGCGGATAAAGCTCTAATAACTTCGTCTTCTGTTTATCACTCGCGCAAAACACTCCTCGGCGATATGCTCACTGATCCGCAATGTTAAGAACTTGTCTTCTATGAGAGTGGTGCAGGCCAGAAACTTTGCAGAAGTATTGAAGTGTTACAAACCCCCCGAATGATACCTCAGCTTTGCGCATTACTGCTACACACAACTACGATTACTGCTGATTGGTAACAGTACAAAATCAGGGCAACCTAAACAAAAAGGCATTCGACGGAGTGGAACAGGTTAAAAGGCATTCCGTCTAATTATCTGTAAACCCCTCTGGTGTACAACTGCCATTTTTCTTACTCATGGCCATAACTATAACTTCTACCGTCATCTTTAACGCCTTCAAAACTTGCTATCAATGTCTGACTCCGTTTTACCGTTTTTCAGCCTCCATAATTTTTTGCTTGCGTTTCCATTTTTTCCCCAAGTCGTGCTAATGACTTCTGCCACCTCAGTGAACTATTTTTTCAAATGGGTGCCCTTGTTCCAACCAATTTCAATAGTTACGAGCCGGTCTTTTTTGTGAGTAGTCATTTTTGATAAGTCATGTTCATGTCTATGGCTTTTGTGTTTCGTTAGGAACGTGAGAGACAGAAACGGAGGAGGAAATAAACAAGGTAAAGTCGAGGACGACACGGCATGAGGGAGTAGAAGTACAGGAAGACGGCTATGAAGGATAGGAAGAAAGATCGAAGTAGTACAGGGAGAAGAATAGAGGACGACAGGCAACACGAAAATGAAGACGTCGATGAACAAGAGGACACGAAGAGCGAGCACGCAATGAAAGCGGAGAAAAGATGAAGCATACGATGGCGAGAAAGAAGCAGTCCAGAAAGAGCAGGCAATCAAAGAGGAAGAAGGCCGGATGAGAAGCAGGAAAGGAGGATTACCTAAATAGAGAATTAACGGGAAAGCAGGCAGCTAACTGTAGCTTACGCCGCCATGGTGCTACTTCTTCTACGTGGGCTTGTGAGCTCTTTAAACTTCTCGAGGTCTCCTGAAATATTTGCTATTTCCTCTTTTTAACTTATTATTCTATGCAGCACCATGCACACCATCATCCCAGTGAACATAACACAGAAACGGGCTGTTATTGTCCTAGTACGCGAAAGCCTAAACGAAGAAATGAACAGGCAGAAGTAGTATCGAATATTGTCCTTGTGCTTGGTTTCAATTTCCATTATTTCAAGCCATTAACATTATCTAGTAGAAAGTAAAAATAGCAGCGACCCTTCACGAGTGCGAAGGGGCAAGGAAATTCATAGGGACTAGTGACAAAGAAAGGGGCTCATAGTTGACAATGTATTGTTCGTGAAGAGCTATGCTCTCCCGCGCAATCGATCTGCCTGTCTAACAATTAAGAGAGTAGAAGTTGGCGGCACTAAGCTGAGTGCCGAAGAGGAGTACTTGGAGGCTATGACACACCCTTTCTATCCGGAAAGTAATCGAGTATTTTCGAAACCGAAAATTTCATCCCGAATCGGTGGCATGAAACCACACGATATCTCTGCAGACTTTGATGAGATCATTAGGGAGGCCTTACTGGTTACACGCCCGATGTTCCTGGTTCGCGGTCTCATACCTTCTTCAAGTACAGAGCTTAGGTAAATGGGCAGGTTTTATTTTTCAGAAAAATAAATAATCTATGAGGAGCTCGGTGTTACAGCTACTTTAACGGCAACTTTTTCTTGCATGAAACATGCTCGTCCAAGGAGAACTGACTTGAGACAGTAACAGGAACTCTTTGTCCGGCTAAACTGTGTGCTCCTAGAGCACGTACACCGCCGATTGTTTCTTGGATGCCTCCGAACTTGTAGGACATTTTGGGCTGTCAACGTTCATAGTGTCAAAAATATACAGGAAAGCCAAGATGCTTCATTAGGGCACAAAAAAAGTGTTCATAGTGGCACAACAGTGTGAAATGTAAGAATTCCACTGGACAATTGGTTTACATTGAATCTTCCCACCTTTCGCGAATATACTATCACCAGCCCCTGCTAGGCTTATCCACGGAATCACGCTCACCTCCTCACAGGCCTGAAGATCGCCTTCTACCAGCTCTCGTAGGAGTCACTGTCAGGCTGCAGGAAGTGCAGGCCGCTGGGGTCCAACCTGAAGAACCGGTTTGAGCTGTGTATAAATAGGGTTACCGACTGTGGTGCGGAAACACATCTTTTCTCGGTTTCACAAAATATAGTCACTGAGGATGTTCGTCAGGTGCTGTAGCAACTCCGAGATTGTGTCATGACACCTGCGCGGAATGCGAGTACAGATACATTTATTACAAATATACACGCACGCTTGCTTCATAGCAGTAGGCAACAAAAATACGTCCTAAAATCTCCGCGAGCTATCCGAAGAGTTCCTTTCATAACATATTGCACTGGCAAACGTAAAGTGACAAAAGAAAACCTGCAGATCGCACGTATTGTGGGTATTGGTGTCACAGAAACAGTCAGGGACGACATTGTCTATGAACAGTACTTTCTCAGCTGAGATGTTCCGTGCGACTGTCAAAATAATTCAATATGTCTGGGTAAGAAACGTATAGAAATATGTACACAATATTGGGCAGATAACACGTAATTTATGGACTTCATACAGAAAATATACAATTATTCGAATAGGGAAGGGGACGTTTTCGCAAGCGTCGCATTCAGCCAAGTGCCACGTATGAAATGAACGTCTCTGCAAAGTGCATGAGTGCGCGCATGAGTAACATGTGCTAACCAGGAGCGTCGACAACACCTAGCCGAAGATTTTACCATTACGGAAGGAAGTAAGGAAGGAAGGAAGGAAGGAAGGAAGGACGGGGAAAAAACAGAAGGGAATGGAGGTTAACAAGGAAGGCGTCCGGTTGGCTACTCTACACCGGGGAATGTGGATGGGGAATAGAAAGATGGGAGAGAGAGGAAGAAGGAGAATAATCAAAAAGACGTCGTAGGACAAGTCCAAGAACGTCTTACAACGTCATTACAGATTCCATAGTTGTATTGGGCGAGATTCCGTACGCCAACCAGCGGAGTGCTTATTCTCCTATGGCCAGGCAGGAGCGAACAGGGCATGCTGTAGAAGGGCACGCATTTGGGCTGGCTGGTTCATCGGATGCAAGAAGACGAAAACAGCGCAGGACACAGGACATAGAAGAGCACAGACACGGGCGCTTCTTGCATCATGAACCAATCAGCGCCCGTGTCTGTGCTCTTCTTTCTCCTGTGTCTGCGCTGTTTTCGTCTTAGGGCATGCTGTGCCACTAATTACGAGTTGCTAAGTTTCCGGACAGGCTTTGCCACATTAGATTGTGGCGTTGACACTATGGCTATCTTGGATCCTCTAATAATCCTCAGTATAACCTGGTCTCCTGTGAACTTGTGCAGGCTGGAAGTATAGGGAACACTAACAGCACAGCACTAACTTCCTTCGACGACAAGCAGCCCCTTACCGTTTCCTACTACGGAGGCGAGCTGATCTGTCACCAATTTCGACCGACCCTGCAGGTATGTAAAGTGAACAGGGAGATATTACACAGGGCGATCTATAACGCTGTGGAATGCCAAACCCACAGCGGAACACCCTTATCCACTGAACTGTGCTTGCTGTGGTGGAGCTCAATTCACTGGGGTCCCCACTCGCTCCAAGAGATTTAAGCCAGTGCGACTGAGATAGATGCGCCGATTGACTACTCCAGACGACACCGAAATGGATGCACAAAGGCAAGCCCCCAGGGTACCATTCTGTCTCCATTCCTTCTCAACCGTTCAGTCGTCGACTGGCTATCTGGCTCTCTGAGAAACCCCGCCTGGGTTATGCTTTAGTAGGACAAATTGCGGAGCTAGTTGGTTATGCATCATGTAAAGTTCAACTTAGGGCGATTTTCACAGCGTTTATGCTTTGTACACAGATGGCCTTACCATTTGCACTACAAAAGGCTCCTATGGAGGGCGTCAGACCACATTGCAGAACGCCTTGGAAACAGTTCATCCCTATCTGGCCACAGCTACACTTTAAACCAAAATTTGCCGAAAGTGGACCAAATGCATAGCTTTACACCAACGATTGGACGGTTCCTCCCAAAGGACCAAATCTTGGTCCAATCCGTCTCGTGGGCAAAAGCCCTGCACAAAAATACCCATGGGGGGACCAAAAAGCTCCCATTGGTCCGCGTTGGATCGTCAGCTGCCGCGCGGCGCAGCCGTGCCGTGTTGTTAGTGTGGGTCAGGAAGAACGAGGCCCTTCTTTCACGTGTAGAAAACTCAAAGCGCACGAACCATCGATGACACAGGATGATGTAGCGATTGTGCGTGGCTAGGTATCGTCACGTGGTTCGCGGTACTGGCAGAACTGGCCGTGTATTCGGACACCAGTCGCTCGGCTACCGTCTCAGGCCACCGGAGGCCGGAGTAGGGTTACGGCGAGCTTACCGGCATTTTGCGTGCGCCAGTGAGAGCCTCCAAGCCTACACGCTGTGGATGCATTGCTTGAATGCACCGAATTACGAGGAATCAGTTGTTGGTTGCCGAATGCCCGAAGAGCAACTGGCTGCAATTTGTACGTGAAAAGGGACTTCGCAATATGGCGTCGGCATAGAGTCCGCCGGCGGCCGGTGTTAGCTATCGCCGGCGTAAGGAAAAAAAAAAGAAAGAAACGCCGCCTTGCTTTCCGGGAAATACTGTCTGCATTGTCCAATAAAGTCAAGTTAAATTTGTGTATTTGATCTCGTGCGACGACCACTGTCAAGCGACTTTCGCGAAGGCGAGCGCCGATACGTGCTGCCGCCGCTGCGACTACGCTGCGAGCGTTGCGAGCCATCTTGTTCGTAGTGAGGGGGCTAAGTACATCACATATTAGCGGCGACACTCACGATGAGACCTGTTCTTCATTTGCGTGTGGAATATCGGCCATATAAATTGACCTATAGTATTTAAATATGTAAATAAAAATTCCATCGCACGTCTCTGTTGTGTGGGGCAAGCTAAGGGGCCTAAAACACACTGAGGTGATAAAGGCAGCTGCGTAAGTGATTGCATGCAAAGTTCATAGAGCGCACGCTCATCATTGAACGCTCGGCACTCAAACAAAATATGCTCTACGGTTTCAGTAGAGCCACAGTTGCTGCAGTGTGGGCTTGTCTCCTGATGGAAGCGGAATCGTAAGTCGTTGGAATATGCAATGTTCAGCCGTAGTCGATGATACAAAGTTTCCAGATGCCGAGGGATGTTGGAGTGTAGTTTTGATTTGAAATCTGGGTCTACTGAGTATAAGAAAGCGTGATGATGTGTCGGTAACTTCCATAGCCGGTTCCTTTCTTCGTAGGCGAATCGTTTAGCCATTTGGGAAGCATCAGATCTGGTGAAATAGATTCGCTTATAGTTTTGATATCGCAGACCGTTACGTACTGCTTCGTCGGCTTTTTCGTTGGGCAGAATGCCGCAGTGAGCTGGTATCCACTGAAATGTAATGCAGTGTCCAGCGGTAAAAGCCAGGTGATGTAAACAGGCAATGTCGGCAGAAACGGGTTGATGATTAGTGTTCTTCAGGTGGTTGTACAATGTTTGCAGCTCCTTTGGAGTCGGTAAAAATTGCCCATCGGCCGGGCTTTTGGCGCACGATATACTGGATAGCTTCCTTAATGCCGTGAAGTTCCGCTGTCAGTCAGTCAGTCAGTCAAGAACTTTATTAAGGTCCTGAGGAGTTTAAACCGTTGGAGATCCTACGCGAGGAGCTCCTCCGCTGTCATGGAAGATGTTTTCCGCTGCAGCCGATAGGAACGCATTTCTCCTGTTGAAGGCACATAAAGGCCGCAGGAAGAAGCCTCTCGAGTCGTTGAAGCATCGTGTGATGGGGATATTTCTCGGCTAAGTAGAGGAGAGTAGCTTGCAACAGCGCGACCTGCGGCAGACGCCTCTTTGCTTCGTTTATGCCAGGTACAAACCGGATAATATTTAGCGGCGAAAGTGTCCAGGGAGGAAAGGTGGTAGGCAGTAGGCGCTGTGACTGGTTAATAGAAGGGAGTTTCAGCATTTGCACACCTTCACCAAAGCCACACTTACTGTAGGTTATGTGGGCGCGATACAAAAGATGTTTCTTCCCTTGCAGGGCATGTCGGAGATGTGTCCGCATGGTTTCTTGCATAGAGCCTCGTACTTTGCCTTTTACGGTCGGCGTTAATGGTGCAACTTAAGATCTAGCACTTGTTAGGGCCTTTGTAGTATTTCTAACACGTTTGGGTTTGAGCTTTAGGTGAATTGTATTGCCGTTAATCCATGGGTAGTGCTTTTTAGTGACGAGCTTTCGTGCAGGGAATGAAATTGGACATGCAGTGCCCGATGTGATGTTTGAACTGTGCCCGCACACCATCTATGCTTGCGTTGTTATCTGTGCAAAGATCTGAGAAGTCGAAATACGCAGGTGAAATGTAGGTCATTACGGCGGTATCATCAGCTTTATTAAAGGAGAGTACATATTTAACAGTATAAGGCTATCGTATTGCAGCTGATGAAGGGAAAGTACCAGGGACTATTCTGAGGTCGGATATGCCAGCTACTGTTTCGACATTTGCGTTATTGGTCGAAAATATTCGTTTACAAGACCTCACGCTGAGGGGGATGCGCCTTGCATTCGCGTAGAATCAACAAGCTGAGTGAAAATGAATATAAATAAATGTCAGTGTTCATACTGGTACATAGAGAACAGGGACTTAGGGAAGGCCAGTTGATGTCCGGTAGGTTATAGTTGCCTGCCGTGATAACACTGCCACCGAGCACACACAAGCTCATCTAATCAAAAAGAGAATTTATGTACTATCGTGGGCAATATGAAAGGGAACTCGCGAATACGTGGTAAACAGCCTCAAATCCAGGTATCGGTGATATTTGGCGGCCGTCTTTGGAACCACAGTGGAGAGGGGAATGCTGTTCTAACAAGTGTTGGCACACCTGCCGTGCGCTTGTTTTGTAGGAAGTGAGGGACTTGGCATTGCTGGCGTACAGTGATAACACCGTTCCATGTTACGTCACTGGTAAATTTGTGCGCAGAAGCGTTTCAAAAAGTAGCACTGCATTTTACTAAGCCCGCAAGGTTCGTTTAAAAGAAATTTGTTGTCACTTGCAGAATATTAGAAGGGATATGCAGAAGCAGATAAAGTAAGGCAATAGCATCCTCCCAGGTTACGCTCATCATTCATCCATGTGTGTATAACTTTGTTCGGATATTTCTCTGATATCTTCCCTCTGTTAAGAGGCACTCGAGACATCTTTAGGCTCCAAAATCACAGTTGACGGTTGTTCGTCGGCCATTGGAGCGTGCTAGTGAATGTTCCTGAACGTAGCTCATCACTGATCGACAAAACAAGTCTCACGAGCTACATTATACCAGTGAATCGTTTTGAATGGTTCTTGATTATATTCGTCTATGGTGATTCCTGGGAGCGCCGCGGTGCCGCTGTTCCAAGTGCCACTGACAACTCGTCGTTTCGAATGAAATCAACAGTTGGAAATAGAGGGCAAGGTCTAAGACTAACACTGAGCGCTTATAAAAAAATAAGAATGAAAGAAAAAAAGACGAATCGTTGCAAGTCGCTGCGACGATTACCGTCTTATCAGCTATCGGACGATACCACATTATCGGCGAAATGACCTAAGCTGCTGCTTTGTACGAATGCCAGCGTGTGAGTGTCAACAGTTAGTTGAAGAGCGCCCTCCTTTCCCCCTTTGTTTTTCACAGCGCTATACGCGTATCGCTCCGAGTCCGTTTCGAGGCTGTTTGCTACGCGTTCCTGTGTTCCCTTTCACATTGCTCCTAATAGTACGTTGCATTCGCATTTGGGGGCCTGTCTACGGCGCCGACGCACACGATGCCGTCGTTCAGGTAAGCGTACACCAAGGTGGATTTCTGTCCTTGTTGGTGCAACATGGCAGACTTAAGCGCGGAGCTTCTGCGTCAAAGCAAGTTCCGTGCTTAACTCTGAAAAAGCTTATACCAAACTGGCTCAACATCATTCACCGCAGGAATGATGACCGTGTACGCAATTACCTGCCGCAAAACTATTGCTACGCCGCCGCCTCTTTCATCTCTATCTTTGCCAACAACTGCGTAACCCGGTGGCGCAGGACTTCATGATCACTAATTGTTGAATGTAGCCACGTTTTAGTTACAGCGATAATGTCGGGTTTGAGAAGCAACAAAACAGCTTCAGACTGGTTTGCTTTAGTCACACATCAAACAGCTGTGGCGCATACCCTTATCCATGAGCCGATCACTACGGGAACGAGCCGCATGCGACTGCGGCATCGTTAAATATGACGTGCTTGAGAAGTATGTGCTATTCGTGACCTAATATCATTCATATTCGTCAATCGAAATTTTGTTGTCCACAAGGTGAACTACGCCAACGTAGGCGGTTAGATAGATACGGACAAAGGGACATAGCTCCGCCATGAAATGTTCGGCATTTAAAATTTATGCCCTCTATTAAAACAAGCGAGCGCACCACGGCCGCTCTAATGCATTTGTAATAAAACTGCGCTGAAACCAACAACTACCTTGTATAGAAAAGAAGCTGGCGGAAGCACAGACCCTCAGCCATAGTTATTAAAGAGAGCGTGCGTGCAATTCTACGGCAGCGAAAAAGGAGGGCAATGGAGGCTCATTGCCAGCACACCGGATTTACGTCGAAAACCTTTGGGCCAATCCATCACCTCACTAACAGGGTCCACAAGCAGCAGCTCAACTGGATGTTAACGATTTTTGCCAGCACACTGGATTTACGTCGAAAACTTTTGGGCCAATCCATCACCTCACTAACAGGGTCCAGAAGCAGCAGCTCAACTGGATGTCAACGATTTTTGCCAGCACACCGGATTTATGTCGAAAACCTTTGCGCCAATCCATCACCTCACTATAACAGGGTCCACAATCAGCAGCTCAACTGGATGTTTACGCTTTTTCTGCCACGTGTCTCCAGAAGGCCTAGCTACGACCTCTACCCTTTCCGGTTCACGTTGCCGCTGACGAAATGACGCCTGCTGCTCGGCGTAACACACGACGCGAAGCCGCGGCATCCCCCCAACTCCGAGGATGATTTGTGGCGACGGAAGCCTTGCAGAGCACACATGCTCTCTTCCTACGCGTGTCATTTGCTGCAACGGTTACGTCAACGCGAGGCAATCGTACGCGTGTCACTTGCGGGAACGGTTACGTCAACGCAAGGCAATACAAGCTACCTTTGAAAAGATTTTTTCTGCTTATACAGCGGAGCTCTTGCAACCTCGCTATTACGATCGTACTGTCGACTGCAGATTCGCCGGCTCTATATAGAGAGAGATCACACATTGGCTTAGGCCATCCTATTTTTCGCAGCAGGAAACGATTTGACGTGGCATTAGCTTAGCACTGCCATCGTCCCACTGCCAGGAAGAAAGAGAGAAAGAAGCAAGGAATGAATGAATGAAATAAACGTTTATTTTCGAAACAAGGAAGGAAATGAGATCAAACAATTCTTGGCGACGCCATACTCCCACCCGGGTATCCATGGTCTGAAGGCGAGCACCATTACGACTATACACCTGAGCTGGCAGCCGATGCCACAATGGGAACCGCAGGAGTTGCGTTACACCGACAGTTAGAACACTTCTCGCTAGGGCCAATAGAAATAGATGCTGAGACAGAGGCTTTGAAGATTACGTGTTTGAGGCAGCCTTCAACTTTCTAATCGACGTGTAAGTAATTAAAGCAATATTTAAGTAGCTGACAAACCCAACACAGTCCAATAGTTGATATGGAGTGGTAAGATATCCAGGTAACAGGCACATGCGACTAGCCCCAATATATAGTTGAGATGATTTCGCTTGAGTGCCCCGATATTTTTGAACACATGGTGCCCATTTGTTGGGACACCAATATAGCAATAGCCTTTTAAGTTTGGTAAAAAATAGTATTGGTGCAGGGAACCGCGAATAGCTTCAGACAACGAATTATACCTTTCGATAACGGGCTGGGTTCCAGCTGTCCCAAGTGGCCTTTCGTCCAAGCTTGTCTCGAAGTATCATGGACCCTATCGCGTCGTCGCGCAGACATCGCCTGTCAACTACACCGTCGAGCCTGTCACACCACCTATGGACCAACGCTGTCGGGGCCGTCCACGTCGAGCGCGTGGACGTCGAGCGCTACACTGTCCACGTCGAACGCTTGAACTGTCCACGTCGAACGCTTGAAGCCTTGTTACGACCCCCTCGTACTATGTTCACCTTGAGTCGCCAGGAGGGCTCCTTTTCCGACGGGGGACGACTGTAGTTAAGAGGAACGCTTGGCGAGACCCGAGCTCGAGGCTTGTGCCCAGCTCTTGTCGAGACGCTGCCTGCCATTCTTGGGTGCCGCCCTATATCTCGCCTTATACTATCAAAGTTGCCAAAGTACTAAGCACTCCCTTCCGCGCATGCGCTGGCGTTCCTGACTAAACCTCGACACGACATTCAGTCTCAGCGCAGCATATATCATTCACTTCGGATATATCAAAAGCATCGATTATCTGGCATACGCAAAAGCAAAAAATGAAAGGAGCAAGTACTTATCATCTCCCCATATTCATATCTAAACCTTTTTTTCTTGGTTATAACTTTTTTAAGCCTTATTCATGCGTGTTCATCCATACAGCTGCCCCCTCCTAGTGTTATTACGGTTGAGTAATTCGCTTCTCTATGACCCGAAAGTAAAACGACAGCGTAGGTATACATAAGCAGCAGATAGGTCTCGATCGAAGAATATGTATTGGGTTGCCCCCTGTAGCCCTATCACCCGCACCAGCTTGCGGTGGCGATGGGTATTTGCGTGCGCACCACATTCCGTGGGAATACGACATGCGCGTCACCGGGGCTTACAGCGCACTAACCTGAGACATAAATCATGTGTGGAGAGATTTGCTGCCTCTAACAGGACATTGTTAGTTTTTTTACGGAGGCGCATTAATGTCATTAGTTAAGCAGTGCATTCGCTTTTTGTAACCCTGCGGTATGTACTGTGGGCTCAGGGCCGTGGCTTCTGAGCCTCTGGCCAGCTGAGGCTCCCAGAGATGGGCACACGAGCCATTGGAACAACGTAGTTTACTCGTTGCAAGCCCAGCGCCGACTGCCCAGGATCCGCTCCACGCGCTCCGCCCCACAAGCCGGGGTGCGTGCCACGAGCTAGCGTATTTCCGATGATGATTGGCGGTGAAGGTAAGCAGCCTAATTCCCCACAGTACAAAGGGTTTAGATAAGCAGCAAAAGCAGAAATGAACACACGATAGACGGCCAGGTGTGCTCCTAAGCAGTGTGCGTCAAGGGAAGGTGACCAACATGAAAAGTCATAGATGAAAAGGCCGATTCCGCCCTTGGAGAATTCATGCGAGTAGATGAAGGAATTGAATTACTTCACAAATGGAATACATTTTCGCTGCGGGCTCGGCACACCGTAATCGCCTTGAGTTATCACAAACTCAAGAGAAGTGGCGTGTTCTGGCTTAATCTGTCACATCAATTCGCGCTCCGCAAGGCACCAAAGCCGTATTACACCATATTTAAGACAAAAGAAATATTATTGTTGAGGTCACAATTACAACCCTCTGCACACACATAACATAGCCGAAAGGTCGTGCTTTTTCTTCGACACTGCACGCGAAGTTTGCAATCCCGCGTATATTCATGGTCGTTTGCGAAAACAAACCGGAGGTAGCGAGGATACCCTGTCTTTGAGGCTTTGTGACATGCCCAAATGCTACATGTGACACAAGTGCGCAGAACGCACATGCTGCTTTTCTCGCCAGCAACACATATTTCACAGCGGCGAAACGCCCGGACAGAATGTCAGTGCTACGTGCGAAAACGTTTGCGAACGTTCCCAATTCCTTCCAAACGCCGGATGAACTGCTGTTTGGAAACCCTTTACCCGAACTTTTTAGATGAACAAGGAAGTGCGGACACGTTTCGCCACCTATACGCGTGACATGAGTTCGCGCTTACACAATTGAGCGGAAGTCTATGAGTGTGCAACTCACACATGTTCTCGTAAACATCCATGATGGCGCCAAGATAGCTCTTCCATGTCGATGCGTCACGGCTGGTGTTCTGGGAGTTCTATTTTTCACCCGTGTTCTCCAAGGAGGAGTGTCGCGTTTTGTCCAGATTAAAACTGTCCCGTCATACAGCAAGGTTCGACATCTTCCGTTTATGAACGCGTTCTATGGTTGGTCCCGCCAACATCCCCTTGGAAACTTATTCAACCCCCCCCCCCCCCTTTTCGATAGCTTATTGTCAGGTGCTCGTGAAGATATAGCACGCAGCATTACTCGAGGTGTTCTCTGTCGAACTGTTTATTCGTCGAATCTGTGCTCAGAAAAGAAAGAAAATCATACTACAAGACGATGGCAGCGTGAGCAGTCATCAGTCGACGGTAAAAAATCTGACAAGTGTCGGCTTTTATTCGTACGTCATTACGCGTTGGTTCACCGCATTACGCATGCATGCATTACACAGGCATTACGAATTGGTCCCCCGCTGATGTAGGCGCCCCGGCGCCACTGGCTACTTCTACAGCTCGATGTGCGGCACAACCTAAGGTGCGTGCAGTGGCGTGGGGTGACGACGCGGGGCATAAATGCACCACACGTGTTTTGAACGCGAAATTCCTTCATGCCACGACCCCATACGTCACTACCGTAACGATTATAATGCAGTAAAATAAACATGTAAGAAAATCATTCAAAAAATCTTCTTTGACGGCGCACATGCTCGGAGCTGTACGAACGCGCCTTATATTCATTCTAATTCCCGCTTCGTTTGTTCTTCGACGCTCTCGTGCGGCTCAGCGTACGCACATCGAGCACATTGCCTAATAGTGCTGCCATCCACGACAGCCAAGGTGAATAACCGCAGCTTTACTTCACCTCTCCTTGATGGCGGCACCATTACAGGCGTGCTCCAAAGTCCACGTCGATGCAGGCATGCGGAGCCGCGCGGACATCGGAAAGAAGTGTGATAAGAAAGAGCACAGACGCGTTCGTACAGCTTCAAGTGGTAGAGTACCGGTCCCCTTTCGTCACGGGTAGCGTTCCCTCGCCGACCACTCTTCGGACGTGATGGCAACTAGGGACTTTAATGGGAACAAGAACACTGCTGCGTTAGGCGCAAAAGCAAGTAACGATTTTCACGGGTCAATGTGGCGCAAGTAAATATCATCGATACCTTTGTTGCCCAGCTGTTACGACCGACGATGCCCGGTTATTACGTAAGCTACTTCAGTTACCACAAAGGGTTACCACAAAGGGCGCGAACGTGGGTTCATCCACGCCAAATAATCCTGTACCAGCGGAACACCGATAGCAATGGGCAAGTTCACCTCGATGTAGCAATAAACATTGAACTGCTGCTTCGAAGGCACATTTCTCGTTCTTGTTATACCAGTTTTGTCCACAACGGATCAGCTACATTTTTTACCCATTCCTGCAAAGCATACGTAAGACCTCATCCCAGATAAAAAAGAAATAATTGCGCTAGGAATCTAACAATATTCGGTTCTCCCCGACACACGCCGTGCATTCCACCTGTAGGTTGCAGTAGAAACCTTCTAGGACCACTTTAATGGTTATTTCAAAGTACTTGTTCACAATGCTGAACAAAGATAGTGGTACATTATTGTGTATAGACTTATAATGGTGGTGGGATTCTTGAGCGTTAATGTGCCTAGGCATATAGACCCGAATCCGTAACACAATGGGACAACGGCTATAATAGTGGACGTCTATATCTGCTTCATCGCTGTATGTCGAATGCTGCTTGGTTGTCAAGCAGAGCAATAAGGTCTTAATGTGTAAAGGCCAAACCTCCAAACGTACTGCATTTTACACCCGTACCGCTGCTATAGAACTATTACAGTGAATTGGCAAACAATCCATTGAGCGAAGCAGAAGTAGCTTCGGCAGTTACAAGTACACAAGCGGACTATTTCAGAGCTTGAGCTTTGAAATCTTATTCATTAATTCTTGGTTTTAAACCGAAAACCACGATACGATTATGATACGATTTTCAGACGGCATTGTGCAGGGCTTCGGAAAGTTTGCCCTGCTGGGGTTCTTTACCGTGCACTGACATCGCACAGTACAAGGGCCTCTGCAGAGGAGGAATGGACGGAGAGGGGGGCCCTACGGGCCTCTACGACAATTCATGCTAATACTTTCTACTCTCGCGGTATGGGAGGTTAAGAAGATGAGTGTTATTCATAATAGTGCCTGCGTGTGTACGAGCTGCATTCGCATGAAGTATGTGCTTTCCGATTACTGTGATTTGCACTTGCTACTATAATTTACCCATATTCGTAATGTAATCAAGGAAGCTTGACAAATGAAATTGAAATCTGTAAGTGGTTTATTATGGCGAAGCCGGGGCTCTCCTTTAATTGATCTTGCCATGACAAACAATTTGCACTCAAACAATGCGCGTCCACGGGCTATCGTGGGGGGTGGCAAGCCTGTACATCTTTGAGAACTGTTTTTCCTTGAGGATGCTGAGCACAGTCGTTGGAACGTTGGTCATCAATCCATCAATATTTAAGCTGAAAAAAAGATAATTTGAAATAAATGCACAGTCCAGGTTTAATAAGCAGCGGCAAGATAGCATGGCTGGAAATATTGGAGCGTCTTAACTTGTCTGCGGAAAGCGCACTGTTTCTGAAAGAAATGAAGTGTGAATTTGGAGAACGGGATATTCTTTATTTCATTATGCAGTTGGTGCATGATCCTACGATCATGCACCAACAAGCCCAAGCTCCTCTTACAGAAGTGAAACTCTGGTATTGGGACACCTCGTGGGCAAAAGTGGCGTCAGGCCGTATCCGCCGACGCTGAAAGCCTACCCGCCTTCCTCAACCGATGACTGAGTAAGACTGACAACTTCCATCAGTTCATCGGAGCTGTCGAGTGTCAGTTTCCTGACCTTCCAACATTCCGGACAGCACAGCACGGCACCGTGGCTTGGATCCTCCGTTCTCCTCGGCGAATCAACATGTCCATCTGACTAGCTTTGTTCTTTACGACTATGTCTTGTAGAAAACAAATTACTCCGGCCAAGGGGTGCGTCCACTTCTCGTTATCTCACGCAGTTTATGTTCGCAGGTCTTGCGCGTCATGCGTGACTACGTAGCCTGCGGCCACATGGGCTTGAGAACCCATTTGCAATTTCAGCGGTTCGAGCAGGGATTCTACTGGCCCAAAGCGCGCCTTGACAAGGAACAATACGTCGCGGGGTGCAAAGAGCGCCAACGTCGTAAGCGTCTCACAAAAACGCCACCAGGACTTCTTCATCCTGTGCCGTCGCATAACTCTCATTTGGAGATTGTTGGCGTTGATCTGCTACGACCGTTTCTTTGAACAATGCCAACCAGTTTGTAGTCTCCTGCTTTAACTAAATGCGTCGCTACGCAGAAACAGCGGCTATATGTACTGCACCGGCCTTGCACGTGTCGGGGTTTTGGTTTCACTCTATAATCCTCTCGTCATACTATCGTCAAAGAAAACATACTTCTCAAAATCTGGATCACTAGAGTTATGTGGTAGTGTGCGCACATGCAAGATTCGCACGAACCTACATGCAAGATGACTATTCATACCTTATTATACAGTAAATTTGTTCAACAAAAACAAGCTTCAGAGCACTAAAACATCTACTTTATTTGGACATTTCTCAATGACATACATGTTCGGCATGTCACACATAGGTAATGGTATCATTTTTCCCCTTCTACACAATTCGGGCAGCAACACGTTTTCATTGGAAACTTCGAGCACACATAATTCTATTAGCAGATCATTGCAACACTGACGTGCAGTTACGCCCCGCCACGGTGGTCTAGTGGCTAAGGTACTCGGCTGCTGATCCGAGGGTCGTGGGATCGAATCCCGGCCGCGGCGGCTGCATTTCAATGGAGGCGAAATGTTGAGGCCCGTGTGCTGTGCGATGTCAGTGCACGTTAAAGAACCCCAGGTGGTCGAAATTTCCGCAGCCCTCCACTACGGCGTCTCTCATAACCAGAACTGGCTTTGGGACGTAAAACCCCACAGCACAACGACGTGCAGTTATGAGATAGGTGTACTTTGGATGGGTGGCGAAATTAGCCCCTTATTGTACAAGCAGCTGTAGCGAAGGGCAATGAGTTGACATATCTATCGAGAACCACCCTTCAAGCTCTCTTAGATGCACCGCATGTTCAGCGTACACTTCTAGTGTATGGCGTACATATGTGTTATAGAAAGTCCTACGCAGGATAAACCGGCCGACGTGTAAACAACCGGACCACGGAATGCGCAGCGTCTGTCTGAAATGAAGAAACTGTGCATGGGGCCAGCGAATTGCTCTCCGCAGATTTGTGAATCACGGTTTCAAGGCGTACAGTGTAACATCTAACAGTAAGGACATGATGAAGCCGCCACTACAACATACACACAAAGGTAGAAACACAGCAACAGGACAAGCGGCAGTAACATGTTACAGGAAGAATCCCATTTCGAGAGAAATCTTGCAGGCTTTTTTATCTGTATAAAAAAGCGTTTTATGGTAAGAAGGTACCAGAGATGCACACATAAAAGTGCCCTACTATGAGCTACCATTCAATTTCCAGGGTTCTGCCGACATTCTTGGAGTCGACGATCCACATTAAAAGACGTTCATCTGTTACAATGAATGCCTGAACCGCCCCAGGCGATTTCCTCGAATAAGAACAACTGCCTCGAATAAAAACCATTACAGCAATGTTTTGGATAAAAAGGATTGTTTTTTCCCCGTGTTCATTCATAGTTCCGGTTGCTCTCAAAATTACCGCTTTAATATAGCACTCATAGAGGAGGTCTGTCGTACCCTTCTTTTTGTAGCTTTGCTTCACTAACTAGCTTTAGAATGTTAATCCCATCGCTAACATATTACCGTCCTGAAAACTACAGTGCCACATACCTGAGAAATCGATGCACGGTGTAAGGGTTGTCGACAGTCCATACGTAGACCTTGTCCACGTAGTCATGTGTTGTGTTCGCAGAGGTTCGCCGTGATGTCGCAGCCTTGACACGTGATCCCCCGTACAACTGAATTAGGCAATTCGTAATGCCATCGCTCTGCCACCGATGTCTCCGAATGCCCAGTTCTTCGTAGGTGTTAGCTATGATGCTCAGGAAGTCGTATCCACTGATGTCGAATCCTGCGGAGCAGCTTTTAGTAAGGTTGTATTTATTTATTTGGGCAGCAACTGCAATTCTAGTGTTTTATCGCGATGGGAGAAAGAATTCAATGAAAATATAACAAACCGACAATAGAGACAATTGATATGAATATACTTGTGGCAAATTACTTTAGGAATAATAATATATAGCAAAGAAAGAAAGACAAGAGACGGAAGAAAAAGAATGTCCTTAAGTATCTAAACAACACATTTCTCAAATGGGAAGGAAACCAACCAAACAAAGAAAGCAGTTTCCCCGTCACGTGGTCTACTTCCTATGACAATCGGTTGCTGCTCCGAGAGTCGCCGGACCTAATCGTGGCAGCGGCGGCTGCACTTCGATAAAGGCGAAATCTTGAGGCCCGTGTACTGTGTGATGTGTACGTTAGAGAACCCCAGGTGGTGAAAATTTCCAGAGCCCTCCACTACGGCGTCTCTGATAATCAAATCTTTTGATTGATTCGGCCAAAAATACCTCGTATTTTTTCATTTCTTTTTGACATTTAGCTGCCTTTTTTGTCTCACCACCTCCAGAAAAATGCAGCGATTCGTTTTTCTTTCCTAAATGGTAGTTGATACGTATTTATCAATGCCGTCATTTGTCCTCTATTTGAAACTTCGCACAAATAAGCACCAATGTGTTCGTGCGGCGGTGGCTAATAATCAGGGGTGCAGACAGAGTTGAAATTGAACAACAAAAATAGTAGGCACGCATCCCGCATCTGGCAGCTGTGAAAGCTGAGCAAAAAAGAATCTACGATGAATAGCACACTACATGATACCCATTGTAACAGATATTCCGCAGAGATGCATTATGAAATTTATTCGTACCATAACTTTTTAATGGTCTGCGATTCCCTAGACGGCTTCTTGGATAAATATAAAACATCTAATCGGATGCTATCACATGCATGAGAGAGGATAGACAGCGAGGGATGCCTGCTTCCGATAAGCAGAGCGGCCCCATGGCGACGATGTCAGCCCCTACACACAGCAAGGCACTAGCACGGTTATCTGCCTACCTCAGATATTTGGCAAAAAAAAAAGCGCAACGGCAGACGCTTTTTGCATTTGTTTTCATACAGCCCACGTGTGACCTAAGCGCTAGTGGATGCAATGGGGTACGTTAAGTAAGGAAAAGGCGCGCAAAACACGGGCACAGATGAAGTGCAGTGGACCAAAATAGAGCCGTCTTGTCCACTCTTGTCCGTCTTTTGCCTGCCTTTTCTTTACATGATGAACCTGTGCTAAATCGCTCATATTTTTTTCCCTGAAAGTGAGTTCCAGCATGTCCAAATGTTCGTTATTGCACGTTGTGAATGCAACACGTAGAACAAGTTTACCTGTTGAACGCCAGTATAACCGACGAGACATTCCGTGCCATAAAAGGAGTTTTGTTGGGACGCAGGCCGTAGCGGATAACTCCGATAATTTAAAGTACCATTAATTCCTTAATGTGAACATAGTACGGGCGTCTACCACTTCGCCTCCATTTAAATGTTATCACCACGGCCCTCATGGAAGCCTAGCACCACACCAATCGTACCGCTGCGGCACATGGTATAACAGGTAATTTTGCCTTTTGAAGGCATTGGTGAGCATTGCTCGGATGAGCGCGGAAGCTGCACCACAAATTTCAGTTGTGCACATGCATCTCCCTCCCCCATATATGACACCGGCATGTCCATACATTGAATACGATATTCCGTTCCATGTATATTGAAATACAAAGAATGCAGTTTGGGGTCATGACTTCGAATTCTTTCCCACCTTACCCACGTGGTCCAGGAACAGCGAGGAATTTCCAGGCGTGCTTGAAGGTGTCTAGCGCTCCCAAGATGAGGTCTTTGTTCGTTGTAGAGGGCGCGGACAGTATCACCTTCAGCATGTGCTCTGATGGAACTGTGCCTTACAAAGATAGAGGGAGGTCCTATAGTTAGTACTGTTACCGCAAATATTAAAGTGCAAAAATCAGAGGTGGCACAAGGTCTCGCAAAGAGCTTGTATATGTGACTAAAAAAGAAATCTGCAAAAAGAGAACAAGAAGAAATTAGATATCCAATGCATGTAATCATATCACAAGTACAAGAAATGCGGTGATAGCAGCTTCTAAATTTGTATGGCAGGAAAACTGTAAGGCAATTTCAAAAGATGTATGGCATGAATTCCAGCGTAAAGGAAGGACAACATATTCTGGAGTCGCTGTCTATTGTCAAGAAAAATGTGTTATCATAACCATCAAAAGGTGTGTAGGCGGCCACACATTTACTTGTCATGTGAGGTGTTTCTCTACGTTTCCAAATGTTTAGTGATCGCTTCGTCTTTCACAGGCAACCACGCTCTCAGAACATAATTTTGTCCACTCGCGTGCAACTATATGACACCGCAAGAAGCAAGTAGCCCGAATCTAGCGAGAAAACAAGCGGCAGCCTATGTGAGAGGAGCTAGCAACACCAGCTTCCCTGATATGACCATCACTCCAAATTGCCCACAAAGCATTTCCAGCAGGCGGCTGTCATTTAACATGTTAGGATTATCATCATCTTTTTAATAATCACTTTCATCACGAGCGGGCTCATTATGCTCAGTGTGTTTATGTGCATTATTATAATTATTTGTCCTCGCTCAGGGGATCACCGCTGTCTGAAGGCTCAGGCTACATTGAGGTATTCATTGCGGTGTTTTGGCTTACCATTACTCTCAAACATTTTGCCTAGCTTAATGTAATTTACAGGTTATCACAGTCCTTTGTAAGTGCTGATTGTTCCTTGCCTGCCGGCGGTAACTGCTTCCACCATAGACAAGTCGCCTCGCTGAGCAGTTTAGCCGTGCACTTGGAGACAAACTGGTGAGGTTTGTCGCCTCGGAAAATGGAGATTTTATTATGCTGTTTTTAAGATAAAGATAACATTGCACCGCCATTCAGAGCATAACTGAATTTTCGGACTTCATCTTATCGTACAGTTGCCGAAAATAAATTGATAAAACAAATTTTCTTGGCGTGGCGGGATCCGCGCCGAGGACCTGGCCGCGTTAAAGCAAGTGCAAACCATAGCACGCGCCCTCCTTGTTTGAAGCCAAGTGCAAAGCTCAACCACCAGGCCAAAGCCCCGCCTTTCGAGGACGTGAACTGATGAGGCGCATACTAACGCGTTACGTCGATTATTGCAAAACAACGCAAAGCAAAATACTCTTTATGGGCGCTTGATTTAAATTTTTCCAAAAATTAAGATAAAGGCGTCAGCCCTGTGATACATACGGCCACACACTGTGCAAGGACTTCGCAGTACGCTTAGAAACTCACAGCTTTCTTACTACGCCTACGCAAGGCCCCTGCGCGCATAAAGCGCGGGTCATATATACTATAGTGGCCAGCGCACACCTTCGCAGGACTGCTGACATGTTGCTACAGCCGGTCCCACAGCTGTCGCCGGCCGAACGCAGGGGGCACTCACATGTCATAGCAAGGTAGAAAAAAGAGCTTTACACTGTAAGCAAAAGTTGCCCGATATTTGGGTTTTTGCGGCTCATGAGCCTTAAAAACTCCCTTGTTTTCAAAATTACTACGTCTTGTTGAGGTAAAAGGAGCGTATGACATAGTTTTACTACCACCTGTTAGAAAGGTAGTAAAAGGACGTTATTGCCCTATTTTCCTACGTAGGGGGTTTTGTGTCACGTGATAAAAAAACCCCAGTCCAGAGTTTGAAGCCACGTGATCAAAAACTACGTACCACGTCACGTGGTAAAAAAGTCCAAAGTGCCGTGGCGCAGGGGTGGAGGCTGTGATAGCCCTCGAATGGCTATTTAGGCCTAGCCACATGGTACGCGTTTGCAAGCAACTGTTCGTCAAAAGCGTCGGTCGCGGAAGAGGGGACGCGACGTCTCGGGGCGTGAGTGTGAACGGCGTGAGTGTGATCAGCGCATACGCGTGTCGGAGCACGCGCCGATACGCGTACGCCGGCGTCCGTCAACCAGAACGTGATACGGTGACATCTCCGGCAGCTATGCCTAGTGACCGTCGTTTCGAAGGCACCGCCGAGTTCTGGGAAATCACGGAAACTACGGTCGCAAACGTTCCTGACTGACCGCATCGTCAACCAGCATATACGACAACGACACGGCGAACTACCCCGAGTGTTACCAGTGCGGCGTGGTTTTGTGCTGAGTTCGAGCGAGTCCTAGCGCCGGTCTTGGTGGACGGCGGCCAAGTGAAAACGCATTTTCGAGTATCTCTGCTCCCACGCTTGTGCCTGTGTTTGTTGCGCTCTCAACGAGTGAAAACGTGCTTCCAATGTTATAAGTTCGAAGGGTGAGTCCTCATTTACTGCTCAATAAATTGGGTGATGTCTGCATTTTGCGTAAGCCTAGTGTTTACCCAGCCACAGTAAACCTCGAATGAGCTTTAAAAATAACTCTAAAAAAAGCCGAGAAAACATTGTTTAGGCAGTAAAAATTTAAACCTCCAAAGGGGTAAATAATTACTACCGTTTCTACGTTCAAAAACTCGGTCAGCGTGAGAGTAAATTTTTACCTTGACTGTTACGTAGTAAAAAAAACCCAGAAAAGGTAGTGCGCTATAGGACAAGCTGTTTACTCCCGTTCCTGGTTATTTTTGTTTAGTGTGTACATTGAGGTATTCATTGCGGTGTTTTGGCTTATCATTACTCTCAAACATATTGCCTAGCTTAATGTAATTGTACAGGTTATCATAGTCCTTTGTAAGTGCTAATTGTTCATTGCCTGCCGGCGGTAACTGCTTCCACCATAGACAAGTCGTCTCGCTGAGCAGTTTAGCCGTGCAGTTGGAGACAAACTGGTGAGGTTTGTCGCCTCGGAAAATGGAGATTTTGTTATGCTGTTTTTAAGATAAAGATAACATTGCACCGCCATTCAGAGCATAACTGAATTTTCGGACTTCATCTTATCGTAGAGTTGCCGAAAATAAATTGATAAAACAAATTTTCTTGGCGTGGCGGGATCCGCGCCGAGGACCTGGCCGCGTTAAAGCAAGTGCAAACCATAACACGCGCCTTCCTGGTTTGAAGCCAAGTGCAAAGCGCAACCACCAGGCCAAAGCCCCGCCTTTCGAGGACGTGAACTGATGTGGCGCATACTAACGCGTTATGTCGATTATTGCAAAACAACGCATAGCAAAATACTCTTTATGGGCGCTTGATTTAAATTTTTCCAAAAATTAAGATATAGGTGTCAGCCCTGTGATGCATACGGCCACACACTGTGCAAGGACTTCGCAGTACGCTTAGAAACTTACAGCTATCGTACTACGCCTACGCAAGGCCCCTTCGCGCATAAAGCGCGGGTGATATATACTATAGTGGCCAGCGCACACCTTCGCAGGAGTGCTGACATGTTGCTACAGCCAGTCCCACAGCTGTCGCCAGCCGAACGCAGGGGGCACTCACATGTCAGAGCAAGGTAGAAAAAAGAGCTTAAGTAAGAACTACTCACAGAAAACATTTCACTTGAAAAGGGCTACCGACAGCTTCCTTCACATTAGACAGTTGTTAGAGCATGTAGCAGGCTGGCCTTTTTAAATAGGAGTAGATTTGATGATGGCATGGCCTCTGCTTTCACTTAGTTTAAGTTATTGTGTAGGAGAAGTAAATTAACTATACTGAACGTTTCATGGAAAAATATTGGTGGTATATATTACGCTCCCACATAAGCCAAACCATGACAGCCATCCGCGCGCTATCATGTAATCATCTTCACATCTGTCACATAGACTTCTTTGAAATTATTTCCAGTGAAACTTATAGGAAGCGTCTTTGAATGTTCATTCCTTCTCCTGCTATTTATACCGGCTGCCTCAGGTACAGTTTTTTCCAGTGCTGGCAGTGAAAAGGATTATCGATCGCAGGAAGCCGTTTTGTCTTCAATTGTTGCATTTACTGAAAACATTGCATATATCCTTCCTTACACCTAACGCATGTGTATGTAGACCTATAAATATCTTTGCCTCTTTGCGAACTCCAATGGGTAATGTTGTTACCTGCTGTTTAAACGTCTCTTTGTGTCATTTGCTTTAGTTCCTTACAGCCTCGTTTCATGTTACTTTGCAATGTACAAACTTTTTGTTATGTTACTTTCTTCCCACTCCTGCTCTGGCCCTGTGTAAGGGCTGGCAGTATCTGTAAATAAAATAAATAAAAATAAATAAACATTCCTTGAATGCCCCCCTATTCAGTCCGTATAATTATGAATGCCCGCAAATCACCACGTATACGGGAAACACCACACATCTTTTATGAGCTGTAAATCCTAAAAAAAAAAGGGGGGACAGCCCACCGTTGCTCCAGAGATGAGAGATGAGGTTATTGGCGAGGCTGATGCCGGCCTGGTATTTCCCGTTACGTGAAAGGCTCCCAGGTTTGGTGTCGATGTAAAGCAGCTGCAGCTTGCCAGCGAACTTCCCACCTAACGTGGAGGACATACAAGTAAGAAGCATGTCAAAAGATTTTCTTTCGAACTGCAACTACAAATGACGCTTGTAGAAGTAGTATGAAAAAATTCTCATTAAGTAATTCTCTATCGCAGGTTATGTCTGCCACATTTCTGATGCTTAAAAATATGGAGCTTGCTCGTTGGAGTAAAAAGAAAGAATTATATCTGAACAACTTCGCTATTTCTCGCGTGCTCTGCTGCCTTTGTGACTTCAATCTCTCCTAGGCAGTGACTAGTCTTGTATTCACAAAGGGGGAATGGCAATATCTGATAACTAGTGTGAAATGGGGACGCTATCACATAAGCGGTAGAGGAAAGCGGTAGAGGATGTTCCTGCCCTACCATCCGAACTTTCGTGCACAGCACGGGAAAGAGACGACCAGGAAAGCATTGAAACGGAGGCAGCTAGATAGATAGATAGATAGATAGATAGATAGATAGATAGATAGATAGATAGATAGATAGATAGATAGATAGATAGTATCCTACATTCTTCGAAAATAATTCGCACTTCAAACGCCCTGGAACGGACTTTCACTGCTTTAGTTAACATGATGAAGTACCCCAGCAATTTCCGCATATGATTGCATCAGCCGCAGGTTTGCGGCTCAAAACGCACAATCACGATCGTCGAGTCTCCTATGATGCAAGGTAAAGAGTTCCAGTCTGGACTCCCATTCGTAGTCGCCCACTCTGTGAGAAGCTCACTCCATATTTCGCGCCACATAAAATATCCGATACTCTACTCTTGATTGTTTATTACGAATTTCATCCCCATCGTAAGCATTGTAAAATACTTTCTAAGGTTTCACGTCCCACGACCACGATATGATTATGAGAGACGCCGTAGTGGATGGCTCGGGAATCTGCACTGCACACGGCGTCGATCACGTGCGCTGGATGTTCTGCATGTGGTACCTTTGAAGCCCTATTTTTTTCGAGTAATTATCTGCTCCGCGTGAGTCTGCAGAGATCCTGATGCCGTGATCATAAAGGATCGGCACGTAGCTTTCCAGGAAAGCACGCTTAAGTCATGACTAACAGCTGCAGCTAGGAAATGGGCAACAAGACGATTACGATTTGGCGCCACCATCCTTACAAAGAATATGTAATTGTCGCATCTTGATTTGTAGTTTTGAATGCGAAAGTAATCGACTTTGCCGCATCGCGGTCTTGCGTCTAGTTCGTTCTACGTTGCGACGCGACTTATAACACAACTTGATGGCAATAATGTCACGGAAAAAACATTTTCTTTAAAATAGGGACGTAAAGCTTCGTGTGATCCCCTGCCCTCCTCATGAGGTAAGTACGTTCTTGTAGCTGGGTTCAGCTTCTTTCCGCACACCATATAAAAATAAAATTTGTTATCAGGTGCCATAATATTGTTAAATTTAGAAAAATTTTGCGTCAATGTTGGGAGCTACGCTATAGTTTTTATGCCTAATGTATCCTTGTTCATTTCTATGCTTTGTACAGTGTTTTATTGCTTTGCGAAAATTCCTGTTGGTATAAAGCCAACTCCTGCGATAGCCCAATTGGGCTACAGTGTGTAATGATAAATAAATGTGTAAATAAATAACTGCACAGGCGATGTGATCCGCTAAATATTCTGTAAGGTCCTGTCGTCCTGTTTAACGCTCGTCCTACATGCAGGCAAATTTAAGTTTCGCAATTTGAGGCAGATTAATGGCATAAAAATACGGGAAATGAATTTTTAGCAGGAAAATTACTGCTGATTGCTTCGAGGGCCCCTAAACTCACCACACGTTGCGAATTTATAGCATTCTCGTTAGATGAAGTAGTTTCGTGCCTGCCCCTTATTTGACTGCCCGGGTAGGAGGAACTTCAAATTGCCAAGACGCCCTTTCTGAGAAAGTCGTGCAAACGTTTTTGAGCCTTTTGGGAACACACAGGAAGGGGCCAAATTTGTGATATAAATTTCTTTTTGCAGCACCAACAGCTAGCACTAAGCTAAACTTAATGAAAGTTTCCAATGAGATCAAAGCTAAGCCTATTTGGTTTTGACCACCATGCTCTTGTACAGCTACGTATGTTTCAAGCAATTCACAATACCTAGCGTTTTTCGCGCAACTCACCTTCATTCACGCCCTCTCTGAGATAAGACAGATATTCAGCCACATCCGCAGATTTTTCACATTCGCGGCCACAGTCGCAGGGTGCGCCGTGGTAGAACATCTGCGCCGTCCCATCGGACGCAAACGTGAGATCCGCCTCGATGGCATTGACACCTCGAGCCACAAACTTGTCTACGTCTTCCAGGCTGTTCACCATGTGACCGAATACGTAAAAAGGCCGCTTCTCAGATGACGCGCATACCTGCACAGTTAGAGAGGAGTGCGAGAAATAGGTTTGTGATTTCGTTCCGGAAGGACATGCTGCAGCACTTGTGCCTATATACTTAAGTACGCTGTTCGCAGGTTCTGAGTTGACTGCAATACAAGTAGTTGTTGATATTGTAGCGAACTTGATGAACGCAGGTTAATAAAACAAAGCGTTTATTGAGAGCGAACCTGTGCTCACAACTCCGAGTCACTGCCTTGATGATTGAGTGATTGTGTTTCGGTTAGGAAAGGACGCTAATTTCTGCAGCCCATGAGCACGGCGAAGCATCCGTGGGGGTGGGGGAAAGGGAGTGAAAGAGATAGAGAGGAGAGAAAGGCCGTAGTGGAGGGCTCCGGAAATTTAGACCACCTGGGGTTCTTTAACGTGCACTGACAACGCACAGGACACGGGCCTCTGGCATTTTCGCCTCCATCGAAAATGGGACCGTCGCGGTCGGGATGGAACCCGCGTATTTTGGGTGGCAGCCGAATACCGTAACCACTACACCACCGCGGCGGACAACTGCCTTGCAAGACAGACGCGTTCTAATGCTCACGTCGTACCGTCGTCGTCTTGTTCCCTCTCTCTGTCGTCTCGTGCCAGAGGCGCGCGCAAGCCGGGATGAGCGTTGGCTGTGGTTGGTGAAATGCACTTTGCCTCAGCGCGCGAACCTCCTAGTATTAGAACGATGGCGGGCTACTTGAATGCAGCCAAGCTGTCACGGCAATATTCACATGCTCCAACAGAAGCCTCTGAATAACGACAACTAGCTGAGCCCTAGCGCCGCAATGTCTCAAGCTTTTTGCTCATGGCCCTGTTTTCAAAAATCTCCTCGTTATATCGACCACATTATGGCTGATGCACACAATCAGACACACTCCCCACAGGCCTGAAGCTTTGAGCAGGTCACACGCTTTCCCGTACTTCCGGGATAGTTCAACGGTTCCTGGTTTTTCTATGCATATAACATAATGCATAGAAAAGCTTCCAAGTGTGGACAAAGGGTAAGAGGAGGAGCGAATACAAATGCCGACTATTATTTGACGAAGAGCGTTAAAGCGATGACGAAATAAGACACAACTTGTTTGCACCTGCTCAGAAATGGTAGCGCCACCTGTCAAAGGGTAACACCTACCAGTCTACGTCAGAGGCAACTGTTGATGATTTCATTGATTTGTGGGGTTTAACGTCCCAAAACGAGTTCTGGTTATGAGAGACGCCGTAGTGGAGGTGTCCGGAAATTTCGACCACCTGGGGTTGTTTAACGTGCACTGACATCGCACGGCACACGGGCCTGAACATTTCGCCTCCATCGAAACGCAGCCGCCGCGGCCGGGATTCGCTCCCGCGACCTTTGGGTCTGCAGCCAAGTGCCATAACCACTAGACCACCGTGGCGGTGCTCAGAGACATTTGTTAAAACAATCTACCTCTTTTCTCTGTGTAAGCTAATCTATAGAGGATTCACACAGGCGCTTCCGTTCATATTGATATGCCAGACCTCAGCGATAAAACGCGTTTTCTCACTTTTATGTCCGTATAGGTTGCACATTTATCTAAACTGGGCGTCCATTTTGCAACTCCCTCATCGATCTGCTTCAGTTGATAGTCGGCGTTCGTATTATTTACTCCTCTTGCTTTGTATCACAATGATTTTGCAAGGGCATGCAATCGCTGGCATTATCCTGCCTCATTCATAATATCGGTATATATTCATCGTTAAAGTCGCCAGCATGGCCGATGCAATGCACAGCCGCCCAAATCTTTAACCGGAGAACGCGAGCAGCGACCGTTTTGTGCGTCAGCGCCACATGACGGAGCCAGCTTGCAAACGGGTCGAGGTTATGCGCCCACCGATGCCGCTGGCTCCCACCGTCGTCAGCTAGGCGGTTCTTTTTTTACCGAAGAAACGACCTTATCAGATTGATAGCGAAGCTTGTTTTCGGAACACAAGATACAAGAAAAACAATTCGCCTAGTCGTGCTGCTTGCTGTCTGAATCAAGCTCATATGGGTGTGCCTTCCGTAAAAAAGAACAGCCTGGCATACGGCGGTCGAAGCCCTGCGCGCGGCGTTGGTGCGCGCATAGCATCGTCCTGTTTGCAAGTTGGCTCCGTCATGTGACGCTGACGCACAAAAACGGTCGCTGCTCGCGCTATTCAGTTAAAGAATTCGGCGGCTATACATCAGACGTGTAGGAAAAACTTAAACCGTGCTGGTAACTCTGCTTCTCTTTAACTAATTGAGCCCAAAAACCAGATATGAGAAATACTTGCAGCAATTACTGACAACACGACGAGGCATACTGCTTGGAGGAACATGAACGCTGACTGTCCTTTGCCGCAGGCAAGCCTCGCACTCGCCTGCAAAAATGGGTAAGAGAAATGGTAATTTCGTGCTAAGCCACATTGCAGGTAAAGTACATCTAACATTGATGGATTTTTTCTGCATTGAGAACACGTCAATATAAGCGGAGCCCGTGCCACAAGACTTCATTTGGGAGGACTTCCGCGAGTCCTCAAGCTGGGCATATCATTAGCGAACCAATCCGACCAACAACCGCAAGAGAGGCTTACGAAACAGAAGTTGTCTGAATTTGCCACGAGGTTATTGCGCAGTGACACAGTGCCAAGTAAAGAATGTGCACTTAAAGGCCATAAGGTTGTTTTGGTGGCCTGTTTCTTGGCAGTTCAGTTTCGTTCAAGTGTTGTCCATTTTACGTATGCGTTGTATGAGGCATGCGATTCATAAAAATATCCAAACAATTGCACAGAGGAACAGCACGTCCCGTCCACGTTCCTTGCTTGTTTTCATTTCTATAATACCATATGTCACAAAGCGTTTTGGTCGTGAGTGTTCGTAATGAGCACAGGAGAGGAGCGAGAGGTAGCACAGCTGATCGAGCACCGAGAGCCAGGTTCTTCAATTCATCGTTCTCTTTTTCCTAAGTCATATGTCCATTGCTCCTTTACTTACAGTACAGTTATCTCCCCCGTGGAAAAGAAAGCCGTTCCGGCGACCTACCGGTAAGACAGGACAGGCCGATCGTTGTAGGGCTTTGGACGCTGAACGTGGAGAAATTTGCGCCATCGATGGCGTTTATTCGAGGGTGGGTCGAGGGGCTTCACGAAATATTTAACCGAAGAGGTTTGGTTAACGACGCTATTGGAGCCCAGGTATCTTGAGGCGAGTTTTGGTGCCTGTTCAGGGCTCGTGGCTGGATCCCAGACTCACAAAGCGAGCCAGGAGCACAGGATACAAGAGCTGGGAAAGTATCGCGATGGTGCTTCTGACACTGCCGTTCTTCTGACGTAAATACACGAGATAGCTTGCGACACTCTTCGGCTTGTGCGGCAGCTTCGGAGAAAGTGGAGGCTTCCGTTGTGTCGGGCCGATACGGGAAAAAGGGTGTCCATTGTGCACAAAGGCCCGCGTCCATACAAAAGACGGAGGGGCGAAAATCCTGTGGTGGTCTGCCTGGCTGTGTTATAAGCGTACGTGAGGAACGGTAAAAATTGGTCCTGTTTGCTTTGGTCACATATGACGTGCATAGTCAGCATGCCACAAAGAGTGCGATTAAAGCGCTCTGTTACCCCATTAATATCCCATTAGTAGACATTACACTAGCGGTTGAACGACGAGGATTATCGTTGCGGCGTTGGCAAGCGAGGCAGGAGCGTAGATAACGACAAATGAATCGATGCATCCCGTGCCAGTAGGATCGAAGTCCTGGGCATGTGTATGTTTTCAGCACGCCTGCGTGGGCACACTGTAGATGGTAGTGAAACGCCTCCCAAATATCGGAACAGACGTACCGAGGACTGACAAGTAGGCACTTTCGGTCGTCCGGCATGTAGTTACGACGATACAGTATCCCGTCGCGAACAGCGAAGTGGTGGGCTTGGCTGCGTAACGCGCGATCGGCAGTAGGCATCGTTGGGTTTGCCGAAAAATTCAGTATGGAGACGATCGATGGGTCTTTCTTCTGCTCCAGAAGTATGTCCGTGGCAGCTAGGGAGCACTCGGATAATGCGGTCTGCGGAGGGCTAATCCCGTTTGAAAGTGGAGATCGCGACAGGGCGTCCGCATCGGTGTGTGCGGCCGAAAGGATACAGCTCTCGAATGTTGTACTCCTACAGTCGAAGCGCCCAACGAGCAAGACGACCGGAAGGTTCCTCTGAACACGACAGACAGCACAGCAAATAGAGATCAGTTCTTACTGCGAATGGGCGGCCATAGAGATAAGGACAGAACTTCGTTGTAGCCCAAATTATAGCGAGGCATTCTTTTTTCTGTTACAGAATAATTTGTTTCGGCTTTCGCAAATGCGACGACATACTCATCAAACTACCCTTTCCTTGAGCAAGAACGGCGCCAAAGCAGTTGCGTTAAAGGTGCGATTATGGTAGCGAACTTGCGGATGCAACGGTGGAAGTAAGACGGTAATCTGATGAAGCTGCGCGGTCCTTTCAAGTTCCTTGGTCGTGCAAACTTGGCGAGAGCTTGCAGTTTCGCCGGGTCAGGGAGTACGCCCGCTTTTGAAACAACGTGACCGAGGATGGCTAGCTGTCGTGCAGCGAAACGACACTTCTTCAAGTTCAGCAGGAGGCCAGCGTGGGCGATGCATTTGAGGACGCGTTCGAGTAGAATTAAGCGGAATGGAAATTACGGCGAAAAGATAACGATGTCATCTAAGTCTGCCACTTGAGGGCGCGCAAAATATTATCCATCGTTCTTTCAAGTGTGGCAGGCGCATTACGCAATCCAAATGGCATGGCGGTAAATTCAAAGAAACCGTCACGTGTAATGAAGGCCGTCCTTGGACGGTGGGCCCTTGCCACTGGAACTTGTCAGTACCCAGATTGAAAGTCTAAGGAAGAAAAGAATTCGGGGCCTTCGAGGCAGTCCAGCGCTTCGTCAATACGGGGTAGGGGATAAAAATTCTTGCAAGTCACCTTGTTCAGTCGCCTGTCGAGTGTATATCAGCGAATGGTGCTATCTTTCTTTTTGATTAGAACTACAGGAGAGGCCGAGGGACATTGCTAAGGTTGTATCAGGCCCCGTTTAAGTGTGTCTCCAACGTGCTCATCGATGACGTGGCGCTCTGTTTCAGAGACAGGGCATTGTCTTTGGCGCAAGGATGCATGGTTGCCGGTGTCGATGTGATTGGACGACTGTGGGAGTACGGCCTAAGTGAGCCTGTTGTAGCCACCAGACCACCGTGACGCGCTACGACTGCGTGGTACGATAGGACAGCCATGTTCAATTGCTACGAAGTACAAGGAACAGATTGGGGTCGAGTACATTTGGCGTTGCCTTCTCAGAGAGTGAATTCCAGCTTACTAGTGTCCCTCAAGAAGAAAGAGTATAACAGCTTCACAGCTGCATTCGACCAGTACTTAGTAAGGAACAGAAACGGGGAGGCTTATGAAAATGGTCCAAGTTAAACTGGTGACGACGCAGGGAGCAGTGAAACACAGAAAAGGGAAGGTATAACCTTAAAGGACAAGAAGAGAGCGGGGTGGTTCAGGGAAGATAGGCATGTTAAAATATCCTAGTAGAAACCTAGAATTGGTGTGGTCAAGGCGTATAATGCCAACGCAAGGCAACCACTGGTCATTAAGGGTAACAATAAATGCCTAGAGAAGGCAAGTGTGCAAGAGGGAGGCAGAACGTTAGGTGGTGGGATGAGATCATGAATATTGGAGGCGTAACGTGGCAGCAGTTAGCACAGGATCACGATAATTGGAGAGCTGTGGAAGAAACCTTTGCCTGCACAGGGCACAGACAGGCTGATGACGATGATGACGATGATAATAATTCCATAGTATTTATAAATGCAAGGATTATGGCATCAAACTGTTGAGTTAATTTCCTCTTATGTATCAAACTCTGGCTTGGTCTGAGACACGATCTCGTTATTTTGTAGTGTTTCCTACGACAATGCATCATGCTGACATACCTTCAGTTGAGCACGAAGCAGCGAGCACGCGCAGTTGCCAGGCGCTTTCTACTGCACCGCGTCGCCCACCAACAACGCAGCGAATGAAAATCCATAGCCTCGCTGCTACTTAAGCAACTCCAGTGTTTATATATAATACGTTTGCTGTCGACAAATATACTTTCCCACGCCATCACCTCACTGAAAACCAGGCTGCATTATTTCATAAATACGCGTACACGCTTCACATAATTTCTCGCAGATAAATTTGATTACTATTGTACACTACAAAAGGAAAGATGTATGCATAGTTACGTCACCACGACAAGTAATATTTTGGCTGAATGCAACGTCCAGACCTTGGTAATATCAACAGCAAATGGTGCGTTTGTTATTACAAAACTAAGAACGTCAGACAACTAAAATTTACAACTGTTTACGCTTTATGGCACAGTTGTTCTTTCATATATTTGCCTGCGTAGACTTCTGAGCGCTTCGAAAGAATAGTGAGAGCTGATAGACACCGCATAGCGATCGTAATTTAGCAGACGAACGGCGAATTTCAGAACCAGTTGTGAGGATTCTTTTGGGAAAACTACGGGGATCAATGGCCTTTTTTTTGCGGGGCCCGGGATGTATGCCTCAATGAAAGAACAGCACCTGTCAAATTCTGCAGGTTTACCTTTCAGGATTCATGTGAAGGAGAACCGAATTACGTTGGGCGCAATAATATGCACGCAATGAGCTACGTCTGAAGGTAAGTTACTAACTTCGGCGTGTAGTAGTTTTAAAATACCAAAATGACCATGATCGTACATTTCTGTCTAGTCGGCCAAGCATTGGTGGCCTTATTTTTGTATTTGTAATTATTTATGGTGCTTTACGTGGTACCGGGGTGAAGTGATCTAGAAATATAGACAGCCTGATGTTCTTAAAATTTCGTGGTAATTCTACAGCAGGCGAAACCAACGGAGTTCGAAGCATTGACCTGGATCGAACTCGCCACGTTCAAATCAGCAGCCTAGTGCTGTAGTCTCCTTGAAAATGATATGTTTGTAAAAGAACGTGCCCGACCATAGAGGACGTGAAAATCGCGAACTGCATATATCACAAATAAAAATAATAAACATTTTTTGTGTTTTTATTATAACTTCAAGATCCCAATCTGGGTATAACATGAGGGATGAGCATAGAAACGGGTAAATAATGTTTCGTGGCAGTCTTGAATAGTTGTGGATGAGAGTGGTGCACTGAATTGCGGGTAAGCGGCTGCAGTCCCACGCTGTCGCAAGAAAAAAGGAACGAAGACGAACAGTATAGTGTGCACTGGTGCAAGGTAAACGGTTGACATGAGATGAACAGGCAATCTCGCCAGTTCATCTCATGTCAGTTTCAGCCATCTTGCTAAGGAGCAAGGTGGCTGGAACTTCAAAGGTGCATAATGGCACTTGTGAAAGAGGAACAGTCTTAGTAGTCTTACAACTTACGGTTACAATCATGGTTCTGTATTCATTGGTTCATTTTATGCCAGTAATGCATCACAAGACCTACCCGTGGTAGGCAGTGGTCGGCTTGAACGTTCATGAAGTGCATTCTTGTACATCATCGTATGAATGGCTAAAATAACATGGTGCGTACGTCAGCGGTCGCATCGTCTCTATTCCTTCACACCCGTTTTGAACGTTGTTTACTGGTCCTTGCAAGTGTTTCGCATGACATCATTTCTCACATAGCGCGGGATGTGCCGCACACTGTTTTTTTTTTTTGCTTGTAGTGCCCACTATATCAGATACCCTCGAAATGTTTTCTGATGGAATGATACTATGAAATATATTTCTAAAAAAAACGTTCTAACGAAAATGTTGAAGACTACTACAAGCGCGTGCATAGTCGCACACTGAAATGTAAAGGACAGAGCTTCGATGCCGCATTGGTCAATGTCTTGAGTAGAAGCTGTAATGTTACGTGCAGCTTCGTAACCCACACATTTTCACGTATTTTCTTTTTTGATTCGTTCAAAAAAGCAATAATATTCTGTAGTTAATGAATGCACAGATGTACAAAATGTATAGCAGGTTCTGGAGCTGAAATGCCAGAAATGAATTTGCCTGGACAGATCTTGTTCATGCCTTACGAAGAAGCTCAAGTTTTCCCGTGTCATATAAAGCTAGCCTACGTACCATTTCTTTTCGCTCGAAACCGCGGTAGTCTTGATAGTCTCAATATAAGAGGCTCCTTGGGTGGGTGGTGTCAGTACACGCCTGAGGACCACACGCGGCAAAAAAATTCCTCCTCAATCTCAAGCTGGCAATCACATCGAATATATTGCAGGCAAATCACGTCAGTCTGCAGTACATCATTGAAATACGCGACGAAAATACCAAACATGAATTTTACTATTGCCAAGGTGAATATCAGGGCAGACGTCCCTACAGCAGGCGACGGTGTAAATGCCGCCCACGACACCGTTTGCAACTAGACCCTCTGGCTTACCGCTCACCGTTTTCTATAGGCTCTTGCGGCTACAATCGGTCCCATTGTAGCTTTATATGCGCGCCTGCAGAACTATATATCGTATCTGTGCACCCCCACCGCGACGAGGATAGGAGAGGTACCCTTGTATTCACCACGATCGCGAACTCCAGTGCGGGCTGTCGTGACGCGGGGTTGCTTGCAACCCAGACGTCACTTGGTAGCGTAGCAAGGTCAGCGGGTTGAGAAACTCTCAAGGCTGGGGTGGGGAAGCTTTTCTTGTGCCGGTGGATCTATACATCCTGCAGCCAAAAGCGCAACTGTCTTGTTTTCTGCAGAATTTAATTTCGTCTGGTATTTAGAGCCGAATTATCCATTTCATACACTTTTTATTCCTAAGGGGATGCCAGGGTTCACAAGTTTCAGGCATTTTTTAAAGGGAGTATAAGAAACAAGAGTTTTAGTCGAACACTCCTTCGCTACCAGAATCCGTACGCATCCCCCTATTTACTTAAATACGTTGTAAAAGAGAGAGAAAGGAAGGTCATCGTATCTACTGAACACACCATCATTTACCTATTTCAAATTTTACACTCATGAAAAATATGCGAAGTGTTTCAGTTCTTGAAGAACGGAGAATTTCAACTTTTGATTATCGCTATTACCAGCCACGTGTGCTTAGAGTATTTATTATTATGAGCTGATAATTTTGCGATGATTTTATTCTTCGGCAGCGTGGTGCAGCTTTGCTTTTTTGACATGAGCCATTCTCACTCTTACCTCTTCTCCCTAACATGCACGAGTTCATCACTCCAACGAGCTAGCCTTACGGGCGGGGATCACATGACTGTGCTAGCTGCCTGTGCGGTTTACCAGAACTTCGAAAGAAACGCAAAACTCGACATACCAAATTAACACGTCAGTACCCCGGACCACGCAAACGCTTCTCTGATAGTAGTTAGCACGGTACCTACAACACAATATCAAATATTATGAGGAGCCTTTCGCTTGAGCTTTAACAGACGCAAGGACCAAACCTAGAGCTAAGCATTCTCAACACAGAAGTTTGACAGTAGAACATCGCGTTATTGTACTTTAACACTGGGTGTAAAGGCGAACACTGAACTGCATGCAATGCATGCCCCAATGCCAAATGCAGTTATGATGTGGCGAGTGTTCTCTTTACCAGGCTCCCCTTCGTCATTCTTAAGGTAATAATTTATCATGATCACTTTAGGTATTTATGTCCCATATGACTTTATCTATAGATTGATTATTAATGTCACAATCATACTGGTTTCCTTACTCGGTAGTAAAATGGTAGGACATGCATTTTCCCATTTTAAAGAAATGTTTCAAGGTCACCTCAAATAAAAAGAAGTCTTTGCTCTTGGAATGTGCTCATAACCGCAGTCGATTAAAAATAGGGGTCCTTTTCTACGGCAAGCCTACCGACATTCGATGTACCCACAGTGTTAAGTACTTACCAAGACGAAAGAAGCGGTTGGTGGTGCTTCACTGTGCAAAATGTATTCTCGTACCAAACTTAGCCGGCCGCTGCAAGGTCACAATACGTCTGGATGAAATCATCTGTCATATCTCGCAAACTGCGGAGCAACATCTCATGCTCATTTGCGGCAAAATGAACGAAACAGACGGGGGTCAGGCCACAGCTGCAGCATGCTGACAATGTGCTATGCAGGCTACACAGCTGGATGTCTTCGTTAACTCGGTAAGTTTGATGTACACTTAAATTACCCCTTTTAACCAACCATATCCCGCAGTTTACGTTATTTGCGCGCTACAGTACGCTACAGTACATGTAGTTACCTCAAACCTAAGCCAATTTTTCGACGCACTGTGTTATCCATGGCCATGCGAGAAGAACAAACTTTGGAAAAACACCCGTCAGGACCTATGTAAGTTGATCACGTAAATTTGAGTTACCATAAACTGCTACGTTGCTTTAGAAATGGACAGCTCGAGCAACGAATGGTAAACTAAATCTGCTCTGCTGCAATAATGCGTGTGGCGAATGGCTGGTGGAGTTTTTCTGGTTCTCCAGCCTGGAATGATGTGCTCATTGAATTAAAAGTGAGAAGAAACTATGATCTAGCATCTAAAAGCTTTTTCTTTCAAACCAAAGAGGCTAATTATAAGCTTATGATTTGTTATAAGGATGTGTAATTTTCAATCAAGGTTGTTTGTTGCGGTATTGCGTATTTTTGGGTGGCTGTGGCTGACCTACTGCGTTCTTTCCGTATCAGACCAGACACTACACTAAACGACTATTGGTCCAACTACTTTTCCGCGCATCTACTGTTGGATATTTTACAATAAAGCCATGATTGAATGATTGATTAATTGAAAACACAATATTCGGTCACAGCACCTACCCTAATCACTCCGTAAAGGATTGTTGGAAACCACAAAGTGTCTCCCTAGAAAGCCTTCCCATGAACCATGGTTTTATTTTTCGCTCTAAGGAAGTGTACCTAGGTGCGGCAGGCCATAAAATTGTGCTGAAGAATTTTGTTGACAAGGTTATCGGCAGAATTATTGTGGCGGGCCTGGTTGTCATACAGTGAGGATCTCACAAGGTGGGCATATTGCGTTCTAGACGTTTCCGTAATACCGACAGATACAGGTATACTGCAGCTAAATTGCAGTGAATGCAGACTGCGCGGTCGTGTAATCTAAGCCGTGCGGAGGTAGCGAACTTCCTTAGTATATACGTCACACGCTTGATCGAAGCTTCAAGCGCACTGCGAGAAAAGTAGGATACAAACACATTTATTTGTTTTATTTATGCAGTACTGCTAGTCTCTACATGGGGGTGTGAGGAGTGGGTATAACTAAGGGCAAAACTAATATTGCACATCAAGGCACAGCAGTCGTGTCACACGAATAAAAAGATGACACAGAGAACCTCTCCTGAAAAGTGAGGTACGAAGCACACACGCAACTTTTCAGGCACTCATACTTGCAAATCACTGGAGAAAGTGGATACGCAATAAACACTTTAAAAGAAATGGAGGGGTTAAGAAACGAGTTAGAATACCCTCGAAGAAGCACAATAAGTGCAAGGCATATGTTGTATGTTCCAAACTATTGAATTATTGTCAAAGCGATTCGATCATGACCTTAAAATTCAGGAATACCGGACTGCAACGAACCTTTATGCTAATTCTTTTTTTGTTCACACCATAAAAGAGTGGAATTGTTTGTCTTGTGACCAAGTGTGCTGTAATAACGAAGACTTGTTTTTTTCCAAGCTGTAACCCCCCTGCTTACACGCCTTTGGGCAAAGCGGGGTACTTCTGAATAAAGAATAAAGAATAAAGAATAAAGAACTGAAGAGCTTGTAAAAGAGAATAGTTGGACATTGTATAAGGTTGGCTGTTAGGCGGCACCGTTCATGTAATCGTCTCCGGAAAAAAAAGAATTAGCAAATATTTCAGTGCGGCAGGAATATCCTCTTATTTGTTTATTATGGTGTGACCGTGTCGCTCCCCTGTGCACTTGCTCAATGCAAGTGTGTTTGTGTACACCAAGTACATGCTGCATGAATTTTAATCGGACGCGTTGGCGCCGCGTTTGTAGGGATTCTAAACCAGATTTCGTTACCAAAGAACTCGCAGAAATACGTTACTGTGCATAAGTGAATGATCGACTCTGCCCGCCACGGTTACCAGTCGACTATGCTACTAGGCTGCTGATGCGAAGGTTGAGGTATTGACTCCCGGTCGCGACGGCTACTTTTCTGTGGTGGCGAAGTGTTGTGGCCTGTTCGCTGTGCGAAGTCAGTGCACGTTGAAGAACCCTATAGGTGGTCGAAATTTCCGGAGCCCCACACTACGGGGTCTCCCATAAGCATATCGGAGTTTTCGAACGTAATGCCGCAGAAATGATCATTGTCACCTCCAACAGTCACCTCCAAATCTACGGTAACACACTAAACTGCAAGAGAAAGCTATTCCTAACCGCATTAATAAATTGCCATTCTGCATTATGAAAACGCTAGTGCACTTTGGCGAGTAGTTCATAAGAGTAAAAGAAAGCACAGACGAAGCAGATAGGCAAACACCAGCTCTAAAGTGTATTACGAAAACCACGAAAAGTGACATCTTGGATTTAACATTTGTTTGCGCAATCCCTACTGATTTTCTTGGTCATGAAGGAACGGAGTGATTACTAAGAGAAATATAGACGGCATTTAACAAGTCTTAATCGTTTTTGTAACCTCTGCGACGAATATTCACATTAAAGCGAGCGCATACGTTCGACTTAAGTGGGCAAAAATATTCTACAGGAAATGAAAATACCTTAGACTCATTTTTTGAATAAGAATCGGCGAATTTCAACGAATTGGCAAGAGCAGTACATTCCATCGGTACATTCCACGTGCATGCATCTTGACACAGGGTGTAAAGTTCAGCATTAAATGACTTGTGGCTCATAGCCACATTGGAGATGCGAGTATGAAGCAGATGTAGTTTTGTTGTGGTTAATTCGGACGTAGTTGATGACCACGCTAACATAATAATGGCATAACCTGCCAGTCATATCGGTCATACGTTCGTAACTTTTCGCAGCGGAGTTGTTCTTGTTTGGATCAAGTGTGAACGATTAAAAAAAATTATGCGCTACTATGGGAGAGCGGTTACAGTTGTCCCCGTTGTTCCAGCTCGTGCTAAAATGTCCGTGGTGACCTGAAAACTCGGCATATCGGTTTTGCGCCACGGGGGTGCAAAACGAAGCCTCCGTTCCTCTCTCGTTAAAAAGAAACAATTCTTCGTACTCAGTTAACATTTAGAGTAACCAGATCGAAACGCTTTAGCTCCCACATACTCTACTATTCTTAGAGTGGTTTATGCTAACAACGCAAGAAAGCTAGCTGGGTTGGAGTGGGAACGGGACGCAGGCCATTTGTGCAGCAGGCAGGTGTTGTGCAAGCGTCATGCCAGCAGTTGAGGTTGCCTGGGATAAACTTGAAATCCCGCGGTAATTCAGCTCCACTGACGTGAAACCTGAAGTCATCAATCGGCGGACAATCGCCGCTGAATTGACAAAGAGACGTAGAACACTGGATTTGCTCCAACTATACACATATGTACTACATTTATTCTACAATCAGCTGTCACGTAGCTGGTGTCAATTAACGTATCGTTCCTTTTATTAGGTCATAGTTTGATTGCTTGCTTTACCGTGACGGCTACAACGACATGACACGCCAACCACCTTGGGGGATATATAAAACTATGATCATCATTAGTTCCCGTCCCCAAGACTGCGCGTGCACATATGCTATGCCCAATGTGCGGAGTTCGCACACTGCGCTTCTTTTCTGTCTCGCTTTACTGTGACATTGACGACGACAAGAGACTCCGACAGGGCGAGCGCATAAGGTGCCTGACGCCTTATGCGCTCCTATACGTGGTGAATACCAAAGCACATCCACGGATACTATGTTACAGCAAGGAGGTCGAATGAACAATTGAGCATGAAGAGGAAGGGAAGAAGGGGCGCAGAGAGTAAAGCGCATTATAGTATAGAGGTAGCGTATCAAGGGAAGGGCAAAGCAAGGTGAGGGTGGGGCCTAGTGTTGTGAAGGTGAGAAAGAGGGTTGTGAAGAGGGAGAGAATAAACAATAGCATGCCCAGATATGGTGTGGTATGGCAAGCAGGTAAGTGGCGGTGGGTAGGAGGGCAGCGGAGGAGGGTGATACCACCAGTGCTATTGTATAGTATGAAAGCGATGGGTAAGGAGGGTGAGGAGAAGTGATGTCAGAGGGAGCAGGAGAGATGAATGCGGAGGGCATAGAGTAAAGAGTAGGATACTCATGTATAGTATGGTATAGCAAGGAGGTGGAAAGGCGAAGTGCGGATGAAGTTGGGGAACAGAGGAGGGGAATGCCGTTATATTGAGTGTGACGTGGCCTCACCCCGCTAGTACGAGATGCTGGCAGTATTTTTTTTTTTTTTTTGCACGCCAGTTTGGAAATATACTGCGTGAACAAGAATCGTGTTAAATTTTTGAGGGAAACAGCGAGAGTACGAGGCCGAAATATGTAGAATCAGGCGGTTAACTGCAATGTCATATCAAGCTTCGGGAGCAAACGTCGCAAGCTTTTTAAACCCTTCTATAGCCCATTTTGATTCTTTCAGAGTGGTTCTGCGTGTAATATTTATATGCGAGCTCTATGAATTTGTTGCATTGCCCTCCTACCACAGATTGAGAGTTCCAACATAAATGTCGACATTAATGGGAACCAGGCTCAGTAATGACAAAATTTTCCGTGAACAATATGTGTGGTTCACGGATCAGGCGGTAACGAATATATCTAAGCGTATCACTCAGGAACCGCCAGTTGTTTAGTTGACATCGCACGGAAGCAAGAAAGAAGACATAGTGACTGCTAGAAAGGTGAGAAGCTACACAAACGTTTTGCAGGAAGGCGCCAAATAATTAAAATTTTCCGTAGTTTTTGCACCACAGGTAGCTAAACTTTTCCCGTACTACCTTTGCCTTAAGCCCTGTGGGGATTATGACCAAGCTTTTTCTGTTATTCACCATCATAATTAACTGTCGTGCTATAAAATTTGTCAAATACTAATCAGCAGATTCAACGGCCAGTATGCTTATTACCTTTGCAAATGCAGAAAGTAATGTTTGCCAAATCTAGCTAACTTGCATGTCTATATCTCCTCGTGTAACAGCGAACACCTCACTGTTAGAGTTCGTTCTTCGTCAGTGAACTTGCGTAAGAGTTTCAGGTAATCTCTCAAATTCTCGGGAATGACGGAAGACGAGACGCGTGACCAACCACAGCAGTGTTATGCATAAGCAATAGGAGCACGCTGGGTGAGCGCGCAAATAGATCTCACTTTTGCTGTCGGTGCCCAGATGCCGCAGGAACATGCACTCCTGTGAGCTTTTCGACTACTTAAGAACTCTGATTAAACCTGTTATCGCACAAAACAAGGGGTCTCGATATGCTTTCGCCGTCATGCGCTCGCCGGAATGTACGCAGCTTTCAATGACGAAGGGCAATGTTCCATCTAATAGCCGCCGCGAGTTATGGCTTCGGGCATTTCCTGTTTCACTTGCTCGCGGAAGGCAATGTACTGAGCGCTACAAATGTACGTTACCGGTCTCCAGGTAGCGCACTTTTCCGGAGCCTTTCCACTAGGACGCACAGCATAGTCACATTGACATACGCACTTGTTCTTTTTTTCACGGGGATTGCCTTTATCACTTTCTTGTGAAAGGCTTAATCGTGCGGCGCAGGCCGCATTCATTTTGCAGTCTGCTTTGCGAATAATAATGACTACTGTTCTACGAATTTTGCCTGCCCAATGACTACACTTGAATACCTTCCAGGTCGTCCGCGAAGGCCAGTTGATTATACCAGAATGCACTCTCGCGGATGCATGAAAGCGTACGTGCAGTCAAGCGAAATTTGAAGGTTACACCACGAGCGTGGGCAAAGAATAACAATATCGCCACGGCCCAGAATCCTCTTTCGATGAGGGGGGGGGGGGGGGGGGGTACCGTGCCACGTATCCTCCGTATATTTAGCTGTTCCTTAAGATGTGATCGCCCCCGTCCCCGACCGCCAAATTAAGATGCTGCTCCGTGTAAGCTTAATCTCAGCAAACAGACAAAGAAAATACAGACAGAGCGTGGCGAGTTCGTCGTTCGGGCGAGTGTTGTAACGTGGGACAGCCAACAAGGGAGAGAAACAATAAAAAATCTTAATTTTTACTCTTCCGTATCTGAGCGCTTGGCTGTCGGGATGTACGGTCGGTCGACGCTTGCGCGATAACCTTCAAATCAAGCGCGACTGTTCTCAAATGCTGGTGATTCTTAACGTCGGCCGACTACCATTCTTGCTGCTATGTGCTTTTCTCAGCCGAGCACAGTTTTGCGCAATAAGCAGTTCGACGACCAACGCTTTGAAACCCGCTGCGTCCTTCATTGTGACCACCATTTGACAGGATTTATGTTCGCCTATAAAGCCCCAGCATCAATTATCTTTGGCGTATTTCCCACTTTCTCGGGTTCCCGTGCTTTGAGGCCCCTTCTGTGAGCCCGCAGCGCCTGTACAACGCGCACAAGAACTCCGAAACAGTTCACCGGAGCACGTCCGCATGTTGGGAAGCCAGCTCGACTCACTTTCACTCTAAAGTGCAGGTAATGTTTGGCAATTATTAACAGAGAACCGAAATTCCCTGATATATGCAGCCACATGGTAGCCTGGATCGTTCTTGAAGCCTTTGGGATGGGTTAAGTAGCCATGGCTCCGTGTGTTGAACCCTCTTTTTGCTACAAAGCAACACGTTGTACGTGATCTCGACACGCGATTGTGGCTGTCGAACTCTCGCATGCTAACTGAAGGCAGGAACTAACGTGGGGGGGGGGGGGAAGGCACCAGACGTCCGTGTGCTGGATAGATGCTGTTGTTATACAGAGTTCCACCTCACTTTTCCAGTGCAGTCTCGTAATGAGAAACGCCAATAAACTGCACTTCGTTATCTGCAAATGCATGGAATGTACGCTGCAGTTACTTCAGCATCATGTTCAGGCTTGCTCATTGCTGGTTCTCCTCAATACTTTCACACTTCAGTGCCTCTAACAACTGTCCTTGTTCGAAAACTGTTCAACGTTACTTTACTATTCTGCGCATGTTAATTTTAAAACCGCCATTCTTCTTGGCCTGCCTGATTCGGTGGCCGTATTTTGCCAATTATCTCCTGAGTTACCTAGTAAAGGAAATGTCATCATTGAATTGTAGGTAACTGAGGGGTCCTCCACTAAATATGGCGCCTGCTACTTCCTGATCAAAGGCCCTAACTACCTCTTGTAATCATTGAGATTTTTAAACTATCTCCCATGTTACCTCCTGATTAAATTGGATTTCACTGTTTCCTACAAGAATTCTGACAGCCATATGATATGCGCCAGCTCCTGCAGAAGGTCTCCAGTGGTTTTACTTGAGAGTCGACTACGCGTTGTTTCCATGACTACTCCACAACTGTGGAGGTCTGCCTTTAAGTCAGCCACATGGTCCTACTTTACAAAGTACACTCTGTTCTAATCTATGGCGCTAGATTGGCCGTCATTGCTTTCGCACTTTGCGCTGGCTGCATGTTGAGCTTGTGCACATGTCTGCGCATTTATGTTGTCGACATTAGGGATGCTGCTATGGGGTATTTACAGTACTTCTCTCACCTTCCTCTTGGATTGATGATGGCGCTCTAACGAGATCTTGTCAGAGGCGCGGTCTTGCTGAAGGCACTCTGAGCGACACTTTTTAAAATTCTAAATGGGTTGGGTCTTTCGTTGAATAGCCCTACATAGCACACGGGAAGCACGCCACCTGCTATGAACTGCACTGGTTTACTGCCACCGGATGGAAGCAACACGTGCTGTACGGACAACTATTTGCCTACGCTTGCCGAAAGCTTCGGACGGATACGAACCCGTGAAACTCTGATGTGTCCTCGGCCTGTTGCAGTAGGCAGTAAACAGGAAAAAAAACGCAAGGCTCTCAAACTTCGACAGATCTTAAAATGCACAACCCATAACGGATTCAGTGCAGCTAGACTGATGGAAAGTCGTAGGGCCTACGTCTGCTGCATTGCAAGTGGAACACTACCACTTAACGGCTGGGGTACAAAGCGCACTTAGGTTTAGAAGACCTTGTCTGCCTGCAAAGTCTTCAGTATTTGCTCGTGCTCCTGTGAGACTCCTCGGCTAATATAGCGCTATTCAATACGATGTGATCCAAAACCACGGCCCAGGATATGATTGATTTGGAGTGTTTAACGTCACAATACTAGCTTCGATTATAAGAAACGCCGTACTGGAGGTCTCCGGAAATATCGACCACCTGGGGTTCTTTATCATGCACTGACATCGCACAGCACACGGGCCTCAACATTCCGCCTCCATCGAAATACAGCCGCCGCGGCTGGGATTCGATCCCGCGATCTTCGGATCAGCAGCAGCCGAGTACCATAACAATTGCACCACTGTGGCGAGGCATGCCCAGGATATGACATGCGGCAAGATCCGTAGATCCGTAGAGTTTAGAAAGCGAATTAAGGATGTAATAATTTAACGCTATTGTGGGGTGCATTTGCTGACAGTGTTTAATGTGTGTGGTGTGCTCATTGTTTCAACTTTTGTATATTTCAATGTATGTTGGGTGATGCTCATCACGGTGCATTCTGGGTTTGTCGCTAGGGAACAGCTTTGTTTGCATCTTTGTCTTTCTCAAATCGTTAATGTATTCCTCGTTTATTATTGCTTGTATGCATATTATTCTATATTTTTACACACTGTTTTGCTGTCCATGCCCGAAGTGCCTCGCGAAGAGCGGGCCAAGTCAGGAGACACACTCTTCTTTTGCCCCCTTCGTGGGCATTTTTTGAAAATGTCCGAATAAATGAAATGAAATGAAATGAACCCGACGTGTTTGCTCGCTGCAACTTCACGAAGGGGAGGCGCGGCTCTTTTTCGTTGTGCGCGCTGACGATTTGGCGCGACTGAGTGTGGTGCAGGCTTTTAGCATTTGTCACCATTCTCTGTTTTAGCGAATTTCCTCGCCACGGTGGTCTAGTGGTTATGGCACTCGGCTGCTGATCTGAAGTCGCCACGGTGGTCTAATGGTTATGGCACTCGGCACTCGGCTGCTGATCTGAAGTCGCCACGGTGGTCTAATGGTTATGGCGCTCGGCTGCTGATCTGAAGGACGCGGGATCGAATCCCGGCCGTGGGGGATGCAATTTCGATGGAGGCGAAATGTTGAGGCCCGTGCGATGTCTGTGCACGTTAAAGAACCCCAGGTGGTCGAAATTTCCAGAGCCCTCCACTACGGCATCTCTCATAATAAGAGCTGGTTTTGGGGCGTTAAACCCCACAAATCAATCAATCTGTTTTAGCGAGTACTATTTTATGACAGGAGGAGCCATGAAATATGCGACGAAATGAGGGGCAGAGCAACCAATGGGCAAGCGGTGGATATCCCTGAAATCGACAAGTAGGTGCTGTTGCGAATGGCCTGCTGAATTAGCCAACCAGCGGGTAGCGTGTTGTGGAGCGGCGGAGACGACTCGCAGTCACATGGGCTTCGGGAGTAGAAAGCCGAGGCAGAGATGGAGAAAACTTAAAAGACGTTTATTTACATATTTTCAAGAGCGTTCTCTTCAGAGAATTCTTTCCTCCTAAGGACTCCCTCTCTGGGTCCCGCGCTTTTTGTTGCCCGGCCTTCTCCCCCATTGGCTCCTGGGCGAAGGAGGAGGGAGAGGATGGGAGGTGTCCGTACTTGACCCGCCCATGGCCGTAATTACCGAAAGTCCGGGAAACGACGCCGGAGACGATCACGTCACGCGGCCACGTGCACGTGCGGAGACACACACCGGCTAACAGTTTGTGTGGTCCGATGCTGAAAAGGTGGACACTCGCCGCACGAAGCACTTTCAGATGTGCCGGACGGGGTCGACCCTTCGGCTCGGGACCGGACGTTCTTCCCGGCTGGCCTTCCTTCTGTGCTAACTGAAAACGTTCGCACACACGAAGCACACGTGCAGGTGCGGCACAGGTACTCATGTCCCCTGGCGGCGCCACACCATCGCACGCACATCTGCAGCAGCTTTGTAACAGTGCTCTTGTCTTCCTTTAGAGAATGTGCTACAAACCGAAATATCTTCCATCTTCAAATGAATAAGGCTGTTTTAGGAAAACGAAGTTTTTTTCGCGCTCAAGCGCTGACATGCACAGAAAACGCGACTAAGCAAGAACTTGGCCGCACCACGCTGCATACGAGGTAAGCATGAACGCAGCCAATGACGCGCAGTGAAAAGCGAACAAAACGGCCCGTCTTCGCAACTTATCTCCGACCTCGCCCATGGTTAGAGGCAGTCCTGTAAGCCTCTGCCATGAAGGCAGCCTACATTAGCTCCAACGATGATGGATGCATGAGGCTTAACAATAGCTCGTAGAAAAGTGCCAATTCTCGGTAGTAAGAAAATCGGGTTCTCCCTTTTCTGCTTGTACGCCGGGCTTGCAGAAAATAGGTATTCAAGCGTTTCTCCCACCTGTCGGTGACTACAGCTGGGACCAAGGTAGCGGCAGCCGATGACGGGTCTCTAAGGTATAGTGAACTAAACGCCTAGACGAGTACTATGAATCATGCTTGATGTATTTCACTTTCCTTCAATACGCAATGCGGAATCTCATTTCTAGCTAACATGATATCTGACGCTACGTACTACGAGTGTATATATTATTTTTAAATGCGAACCTCTTACTGGCCAAGCTAAAAACTTTGACCGCATCTATCTATCTATCTATCTATCTATCTATCTATCTATCTATCTATCTATCTATCTATCTATCTATCTATCTATCTATCTATCTATCAGTATACCGCCAATCTATCCCCGCTCTCCTGGTCGTCTTGTTCAACGATATACTTCACTCAATATTTACGTGGTAGCGGGTACGACGAGTATGAATGACTCATCTTCGAGTCACTAACATGATGTGCTCGTCATGTACGTTAAGAATAATGATGATGCAATCACGTGTAGCTCGTGCTCGTAGAGCTCGGGTCACGATATACAGGTGTGCAACGCTGGTGTTTGAACAATCCAGAACCTATGTCAATCAAGGACGAACTAAGCTTATACATGAAAAGAAGCGGCTGCGCGGATTGAACCCAGAACTTCGAGCGATGTCTGGAGACTTTTGCACATCGCAAGGTTCACTGCCTCCAGGATCTGCCCACATATTTCTGTTCGCAGTTGCCACTGGATGGCCCGCCTAAAGATCTTCGCTCATAAAACAAGGAAGGAGCACTGTTATACAGGGTGTTTTTTTTAGTTGCAACACATATTTGAAATAGAAAATCATAAATCGCGGGATTGTCTTGTATACCATTCGAGTATAGGGATTGGCGGCCTCTAGATACAGAATAATTTCCGCACTCGTGCGCATAATTTAATTATCAGTAATTGGTGGTTACAGCAAATGCGTACTTTGGAGCCCGTCCTCGACACTACCTATCCCAACGATCACATTTTGAATAGCGGAGTGCATGTCAGAGCTACGCGAACATTTAGTTCCCCGTGGGAGGCTCCTTGAAACCGAAACTGGGCGCGAAATGAGCGTCTGTGACGTCGATGTCGCCGCCCCCACGGCTTTCGTCACCCGCCACTCGCCCGTGGTCACCACCGCTCCGGCCGCGCAAGCGGCTCGCGTTGCTCCTCGTTATCTGCGGCGTTGGGCCCCGTGGGCGAGTGACGAAATCCGGGGACGTGGCAATATCGACGTCACAGACGCTCTTTTCGCGCCCAGTTTCGGTTTCAAGGAGCCTGCCAAGGGCAACTAATTGTTCGTGTAGCTCCGACATGTGCTCCGCTATCAAAAATTTGATCGTTGGGGTAGTTGGTGTCGAGGACGGGCTCCAAAATACTCATTTGCTGTTGCCAATAATTATTGATAATTAAAGAGTTAATTAGCGTAACTTCGCTACTTATGCGCACAAGTGCGGAAATTGTTCTGTATCTAGAGGCCGCCAGTCCGTATACTCTAATGGTACACAAGACATTCCCGCGATTTATGTTTTTCTAATTTAAAAAATGTGTTGCAGCTAAAAAAACACTATTTCGTTTGCGACTGAAATGTAGACCTTACACACCTAAACACAAGCAACTTACCAAGCAGTAAGAGAAGTAACGACACGGGCCGTGCTGCTGTGAAACAAGCAAGCTATAGCACTAGTCTGGAGGGACTCCTGCAGCGGGGCATATAGAGGAAGATAAACGTATTGCATAGTCGTAAAGAGGGTGCTTGTCTAACGTGAAGTGCCTCTCCAATGTGTGTTAAGCAATATCATAGCAATACATGCAGGTATGTCCTCCTACCATTCGGTATAGCTTTTGTGAAATTTTACTCGATACCGTAGCCACGCTACGGTGGTCTAGTGCCTAAGGTACTCGGCTGCTGATCCGAGGGTCGCGGGATCGAATCGCGGCTGTGGCGGCTGCATTTCGATGGAGGCGAAACGTTGAGGCCCGTTGAGGCCCAGGTGGTCAAAATTTCCGGAGACCTCCACTACGGCGTCTGTCATAATTACAGCTGGTTTTGGGACGTTAAACCCGCCACATAGCAACATACTGGATACCGTAGGAATACTTCATCGAACGACGATCATGATAGCACATCAACTCATCGTATACTGCATGTTTCTCTGACAAAAGAGATGCGTGTACTTCGAATTGGCATGAGTGTCGACGTTCCGTAGTATCATGTTTCACCATTCAATCGCCACGGTTCTGTCTGCGTTCCTGGCAGCCCACATTAAGCATACTGAAGCGTGGGTACTCATGCACTTCGCAGACCTTGATTCCACTACCAACACTTGGCTGAATTCCGGACAATTACTCATAGGAAATTTCTTCGTGAATATCTACGCATGACACCGATTCTCCCAATAGGTGGGGTAAGGAGGTCCTTTTTTCGGTATTCTCACACTGTCAAGCACTTTGTCCCCACTCCACCTCCATGAACAGTGCATGGCGGCGTCCGTGTTACACGCCGTAATAATTTCCTACATTTCATTGAAAGGCTTTCTCAGCCACTTTGTAATAATGTACCCGCACTGCATATGGTTGACATTAAATTGATCGCCAGCTCTTAATTTCCCGCACAAGTCGGCTTCGCGCGCACTAAGGGTGCAGGATGCACAACAGCAATACATAAAGCATAGGATGCAGGGAAAAAAGAGCGGGTGGTTTATCGTGGCAGAACCCACCAAATAATCGCGCCCAAGCTATTTTATTTTATGATGGCCAGTAAACGCCTTTAATATATCAAGCGCCTACAGTGAGCGCTTAGTGTCTCGATGGTCTCAGAATAGCAGGGATCCTAGAGGAGGCAGGCCTTGAATAGGTGACATCGCAGTTTGCTTTCGTGCTTTGTCTTGCACGTAGAATGAGTGTGTGATGCCTCGTCGCCCGTGTAGTGCAGACTCCACGGGGGGTTAGTGGTGCTTCTACTACATCTTCCGCTTTCGATGTGTTGGCGCTGAACAAAAGGATCTGTTGCGCTATACGTAGAGCAAATGCATTGACATCGACGGGCGAAAGTTGCGAAAGTGAGGGTAATGAGGCAATAGAAGCAGCCGCCTCGGGAAGTGGAAAACGTTTGCGTTTTCACGGCTCAGACAGTTAACTCCGGCTGTCACCTTCCTGAAACTGCGCGGGTCACTATATCGCTAGCTTCCCGGCTCGCCATCACCACTACGATCGTATGACCTCCTTTCCATATTTCACTCCGCGTTCCCCTTGCCCATGTACAGGGTAGCCAACCGGAGATCTCCTCTGGTTAACCTCGCTGCCTTTCCTTTCCCTTTCGCTCTTTCTCTCCTGCTGTGCACTCTCTCTGCATGCCCACAGTATGCGCTGCAGCTTCGCTTCGGCTCCGCACACTTTGCTCGTGCCAGACGCATAATCGTCCGGGTAGCAGAGGCGAAGCATCACCGTGTTTGGATACGTGTGTGTCTGTAGTTGTCTCCAGGCAACCGCCAGTTTCTTGTTTACCTTGGCGTGTGGTGGAGGGCACTTGCATCTGCTAAATGTGCAGTGTTCTGTGATGTCCCTGAAAGTGGTCATGCGATCCCCTACATCGTATTCCGCTTGGCCCGCGCGTTGGCTGGACGTCAGGACTGTCAGCGGTGCACCCGGCTAGGCGTGTACGTTCCCGAGCCGAGGCGCCGGCCGCCTCATTTCCCGTGTTACAAAGCTGCTGCAGGTGTGCTTGCGACGGTGTGGCGCCGCCAGGGGACATGAGTTCCTGTGCCGCACGTGCGCGTGTGCTTCCTCCCAGGCAGCACAGATGCTCGGGCCAATATTGTTTTTTTGTTGGCTTACGGAGGTCCAATGAAGGCCCTGTGGTACCACTCATAAGCCAGCATAGGAAATTCCATCTGTTAAGGCCTCCAACAATGGCCCATCGTAACCATTCAATTTGCAATGTTGGTTCTTCCATCCTGTAAAGAAGGCAAATTTGGGCCATAGTTGCCACTCAGCATACATTATTGGTGCGTCCAGTGCACAAGGATGGTAATGATGGGCCAGTTTCTACATAGTCCTATCAATATTGGTTATGTAATGGCGGGAGGCTGTATATATTGTCCAATCAATCTCACTGCATAGCCAATGCTGGACTTCCAATGTTCTGTGTCGGACAATATTGTCCGCACACTAGAGTTGTAGCATCAATGTTGGTAACATTTGCAAGTACACATGATATATCGGGAGGCAGGTACACATGGTGGCAACTACACATGATTGTTTTCCTGTTTTACCAATATGAAGGGACCACTAGCTCGACTCGGTGCCGCAAATGAGTTCAGAAAGGTCATTGTGCATGTATTCAGTGCAGCAGGAAAAATTATCTCTATAATTTACGTCATTGTTTATTTGCGCAAGTTCTAGCTATGTGTGTGAAGTAGACTAGAACTTGCACATTGGAAGTTGAGCAAACTACATCTACAACGCCATCATGTGGTCCAAAACGCCCAGCAGCATGTTAGTGGCTTCCGAGCCCACGTGCATGGCATAGCAGGTCACTTTATCTGTTGTCATTGCAATATTTCCAAAATAATAGAAGTAGGCTGTGTATACTATCCAGACATTCTGTCTGGTTTCTCCAATACAGGACAGCCAATGCTGCTTGCGAGACAATATTGCCCAGACGTAAATACTGTCGCGCCTATGTTGTTCACATTGGGAAGTACATGGCATATTAGAAGCAATGATCTCTTTTTCATTTGAAACAACGTTAATATATATGTACGTACTGTGTGCACTCGCATAAGTAGCGCCCACGCGTAATTTCTTCACTCCCAACTTTGAGTACGGTTTACGCAAAAATATTACTTGCATGCTCTCCCCATGACACCCAGTGCCACGTGGCGCAGGCTAGTGTTGTCCTTTTTCAGTACTGAGTGTTCGGTAGTCTAGGCTTCGCCATAGTCGGTCGCATTTTGATTGTTTAATAGCGACATATTGGCGATCCCTATAAAACAAATTCAACATAGTGTTTCCCGATTAACTGAGAACCGTGCCGCCACGATAATTTCGCCACGTGAATACGAGTCGCTCTTGAAACTGGAGTTTAGAGATGCTGCTGACAGCACCCGTGACGACGATTCCGAGTCGCACATCCGCTGATGCTTGAATGTAGCCCACGAATGCATTTGGCTGTTAAGGTACGCGTTCTGTTGAGTGAAAGCTACATTCGTTTTTTGTGATACATTTCATTTGACGCATCTCAGATCAGCACGCGTAGATTCCTTACGCGATATTCCGAGAGTATTTGCGAAATTCGCATGTAATTTACGCACCTTTTGGAACTCCTAGATGCATGGAGAAAAAAAAACACGAGTTGCGCGGTATGCGCGAGTAAGCACGGTATAAGTTATGCATGAGCAAATACGGTATATGCAAAACGTTGGAAGGTAAAGAAAAGCCTTTGTTATCTTTCTACCTCGAGCAGCGGGCACAGGAGCCCGCCGAACATGGAAGCGTACCGCGGCAGGGGGGGCGGAAGGGGGGAGCTGCGTGGCCGGCACTAATCCGTTTTGCTTCGCCTACCTGTTTGACATGTTTTCTTGCAGCGAGCTGGGGGTGAGGCAGGCGAAGCGGCTTTCACTCTGCAGAGGTTTTTCGGGCGCACAGGTTGTGTCGCACGGGCATCGTGTATCTGCTGAAACTGGCGAGTTTACGAAGTCAGAACACCTGAGTAGTCTACGGACACGGAACTTGCGGCTGCAAACTTCTGCATAGTGAAAAAGTGGCAGCCCTGCGCTTCTTTGGACCGGACATTTTAAGTGAACTGAACAGATGAGCCTCGACGTGTTGCGACAGTTCTAAAGGTTTTCCTGAAAGCTTCGTACCGATTTTAGCCATTCGTTTATTTTACTCATTGTGCATTCTGTTGTGCTCGCACCCTCATTTTGGCGTGTGCCGGGTTTATTATAGCATGTATTACTGCGTATTTTCTTTATATTTGTCTATTTGTAAATACACACGCGGTGAGCTTTGTTGTATACGTCGCGGCAGATGAAGTAATCGGTTCTAGCAAAGCTGTTTTGGTTCATGTGACTTTCATGTTTGTGTTTTTGTCTTGCGTGAAACGCGTGTTTTCCCTGTGCTCTTTAACGGTCATTTCTTGTTCCTGGTTTTCGGTTCTTTCGAAGTCGTCGGTTTGTCCCCACATACCGTCCGTTCCGGATTCTGCATGAAGAAACATATCGGCATATCCTAACATTCACTTATGCTGTGTTACTTGAGGAAGCGTTAAATTTCTACAATTCAGCTGTTTCGTGGAATCATTTCAGGAACCTTTCAAGCTTCAGCTGCTCCACGTAAACACGTAAACCAAAACGTGTCGCATAGGTTTAGGCGTATGTTTTCTTGTGCCTCTTCTTTTTGCTTATGGTGCTTATGCGTTTAGTTTTCTCGAGGCTGATTATACACAATGGACTTCAAACTTAGAGTGAATATTGGTTTGTTGATTTTATCAGAACTTCCTTTTCAATCCCTTCTCATGTCTCTTATACTCACGAATAAAATGTGTCACAAAGAAGACATTTTGCTTATTTGTATGTGTGTATGTGTTCGAAAGATACGTTTCGCCATTAACATACGAGTGCATAGACCATTTATGTCTGTTTTATGCTATCGTCATAACCACGAATCGTGAACATAACCAAATTCATTTCCCAAGCTGGCAATACATACATGCATATTAAGGACAAAATAAAGCTATTGTTACTCCCATAATTTACTGGATATTCTTGCTTTTTGCCTAGAGCCAGAAGCCTCGGCAAAACAAATTTAAGCGCATGCATGATAGCCAATAAAAAAGATGGGGAAAATATAGAATCAGCCAATAAAGGAGGCTGGCAAGAAATGCTGCCTCATCCAACGATGAATGCTGGCAAAAAATGATGGACAGCCATCAATAAAGGCTGGAAAGAACGGTTAGAGCTTCCATTGTTTATACAAGCTTACCAATATTGAAAATACAAACGATGGACAATGTTGGCCAAAGCCATTCTTTCCCAATTTTTCCAACGTTATACGACTGGTATCCAACATTGGACTAATCTAGTCAAAAGTGTAGCATGGGACCCGAAATCCAATGTAGTTCCAATATTGTATCCAATGTTTTCCAACGTTGTGCGAAGGTCGGTCCAATGTTGTTGTGCTGCCTGGGCTGTGTGCGAACGTTTTTAGTTAGCACAGAAGGAAGGCCAGCCGGGAGGAACGTCATTTCTCGAGACGAAGAGTCGACCCCGTCCGGCACATCTGAAAGTGCTTCGTGCGGCGAGGGCCCACCTTATCAGCATCGGACCGCACAAACTGTTAACAGATGTGTGTCTCCGCACGTGCACGCGTGAGAACGGTGGTGCTGGCCGCGTAAGGTGACCGTCTCCGGCGTCGTCTCCCGGACCTTCAGTAATTACGGCCATGGGCGGGTCAAGCTGGACACCTGCCATCCTCTCCCTCCTCCCTCGCCTAGGAGCCAATGGGGGAGAAATCCGGGCAACAAAAAACGCGGGATCCAGAGAGGGACTCCTCGGGAAAGAACTCTCTGAAGAGAACGCTCTTGTAGATATGTAAATAAAACATCTTTTAAGTTTTCTCTACCTCTGCTTCGGCTCTCGTCTCCCGAAGTCCAAGTGCCTGCGAGTCGTCTTCGCCACTCCGCACACGCTACCCGCTGGTCGGCTCATTCAGCAGGCCAGTCGCAACACCCGCGAACGGTGGGCCTGTATGTGAGGGGTCCATAAGAAGAAAGCGTTGCTTCTGCAGGAAATGTTGCATCCGTGAATTCGGAGAATGCGGGCCGTTTCCTGAGAAGTCCGGCCGCTGGCGTAGTTAATATCGGCGCCAATGAGTCACTCATTATAACTTCGGCTTCCGCGGCAGCGGCAGCAAGAGCTGTCGCCACTTCTTCTGCCGCCTCCGTCTTTTCTACATGTGCGTATCGTGTTGCTCACGATGCAAGTTCTTGTATGGTCCGTTACCGCCACCGCGAATCCGTGTCGCAGCTCGTAATAGACCGCATCTGCGTACACTATTTCTTGACTATTTTCACATTTCTTCTCAAGGTCTCTCGTACGCCTGTTCCGCCCGCCGACGTAAAGCGTCGCGTGCATGTTTTAGGACAATGGCGGAACGACGATACGCTCGCGAATCGATTTGGAAATCGCAACGCTTTCCCCATGTTGCGCATGATAATTTATGATAGTTTCGAGGATGGGTCGGCACGCGCCGCTCTTTATGAGATGCTCATACTGCGCGGCGTTGTGCGCTTCGATTATGTCGTACGAACAAATTTCTCGAACCCCAGTTCAAAAGAATTTCTCCGTGCGAGTGTTATAGGCAGTCTGCTGGCGCGTCGAGGCACGTTGAGCTAGCGATTTTTTTCCGATTTTATTTTTACCGAAGCTCTCGATTTATGTTGCACCACATTTTGAATAAGGCATGCGCACACGTCCATGCTCATCTTGTGTTCTACACACTGTTCAGTTTCAGCGCCAGCTGTCTCTCGAAGTTCGCCTCGGTCATTTTCCCGCGATTCAATAGCGAAGACGTCCGCTGATGACGCTCTCCATGGTCGCACTGGAGGAAAGTGCTCTGCTGTACCGCACAAGCACTTTCTGCACTAGCTGGTGATTGCGCAGCGCTCCGATGGAGGCCACCAGGCCAATTGTGATTCGCCATTTTGAAAAATTGAAGCGGTTTATTCATTCTTTCATGCGTATCCGGCGTATGACCATAAAAAGCATCACAGCAGCTGTGCAAAACTTGGCATTGCCGCGCCTAGCTATCTTACGTTGTGCCTAGCTGCGCAACATCTCACGTCACTTCGCTTCGCAATCCTGACGCGGTTACAAGTCGAACATGCTCCATAACAGCAGACTTGCCACAGCCGCCCTAAGCCAAGGTTGGCCCGATACAGCCGCGCTCTCTGACGCCGCTACAGCTGGTGCGACGTCATGTTATCGGCTGAACTGGCGTACGAGCCAGTTCAGCCGATAACGTGCTGTACATCTAGTTCCGCAAGTTCAACGACGCCATAGCCGTGCTATGCACGCTATCGATCAGCTTCGCCGTGCTTTGGCCTTGCATGATTTAGCGGAAGCTGTTTTTATTTATGTTTTTTTGTGAGTGATAACAAGCACAATTGGAATAGAGCTGCCGCTACTCTCCAAAGGAAATAATCAGTTTTGTAATGTTACATTAAGATGCAGGCACCTAAATGCCAACCATTACTTATAACGTGCCAATTATATCTCTGTTTGAAACTCAAGGGTGTGTCAGCAAACAGGTGCTCTTTTTTTAGAAGAGGGCATAATGATATGGTTCAATATTTTTCTTTCTTTTACTACGTTATGTAAGCTTCATGCTCTAGTTCAATCTGAGGATCATGTAAGGCTATATAACGAGATTTAGCAACAGCATTGCGCAGCGCCCGTTTTTGCGCGCACGTCATGAACATTTGAGCAATAAATAATAAAACAACGCCGGCTCCGTGTTTGAAAAATCTAAAAAAAAAGGTTATTTACTCAGAAACACTCTATGTAGGCTGCAAAACTCTGAAAGTGTCCAAACTCAGAGTGGCGCAAATATCCTAGGGAAGCCAAGTCTCCATTATAACATTTACCCGTAGTTCTTTACCTCAGAGATCGGTTTATAATTTGGACGGGCACCTTATGGGACACTTCAGCGTGTCCTATATTACAAATATATAATGGTTCATCATTCAGAAAGCAAGCCTTAGCATACAAACATTTAACCTATCTCAGTCACATCATCTAGACAGCTCAAACTCATTGCGGGTAAATTTTATAAGCTCAACGAAATATTACACATCAGCTTTGCGACATAAAGTGAAGTGGAAATCTTGCAGAGGCTTGCGCAGCGTGGGTCTGTGAAGCGAGCGAACTTGTAAAAAATTGCATTCCATCCATGATGTCCTTGCCAGGCTCATGGCTGGATTGAAAAAATGAACAAGCTTGCGTGTACACGTATATTAGTGTCTCTTAGCAGCGATAAGAAGTATTGCTGCAAGATTTTGTATGGTATTTCGACCCCACGAGTTTACGGGGGCTCCAGTGCGCTGTCGTTTCGTAGTCCAAAATTAATCTCCGCCCAAATAGCCTCTACAACAATATACACATTAAGACGGCTTAGCGAAATGCAAAAAGAGCTTCAAATACATTGGATTTCGAGTTAGAATAAACCTAGTTTATTTTATTTTTGCCGGCAGCTTACCTTTTTCTTTATTTGGAAGCGAATAATTTCCTGTTGTGACCTGTATGCTCTTCTTCTTAACTAGTTTGTTCTGACCTTTATTTTTATACTTTTCTTGTTTTCTGCATTTTTCGTTTACTTCATTTGATGATGATGCTTCTGGTTCGGTTAGGAAACGGCGCTAATTTCTACAACCGATGTAGGGAGCACGGCTAAGCGTCCGTGGGGTTGGGGGCAAGGGAGTGAAAGAGATAGGAGAGAAAGGCCGTAGTGGAGGGCTCCGGAAATTTAGACCACCTGGGGTTCTTTAACGTGCACTGACAACGCACAGTACACGGGCCTCTGGCATCTTCGCCTCCATCGAAAATGCGACCTCCGCGGCTCAGATCGAACCCGCGTTTTTTTGGGTGGCAGCCGAGTACCGTAACCACTAGGCCACCGCGGCGGACAGTTTCGTTTCAGCTATGACGCTTGCCAGCTTTAAAACAAGGCCCTTCTGGAACAATGCTCACGTGCTCACGTGCGCGCGCGCGCGCGCGTGTGTGTGTAAATAATTAGATAACCTTTATGCAGCTGCGTGCGCCATGCCGCCAGCACGTTGCTCCATACAGGTTGAGAATGTTGCCGCTTTGGACGTTTGCATAAATGATGCTGTTGTCGTCACACATATGACATATACTCGCTATCCTACTTTCTGCCACACGTAAAAAAGCAAGCTGTGCACACAAGCTGAATGTCATTATAGGGAAACATGTACGCTTTGGCATCTATATACAATATCACCCAATTGCAATCCGTGGGAGTTACAGGCAACACTCTGCGCTTCATACACGCCTTTCTCAGTGACCATGTTATTCGAGTTCGCCTTGGAGACACTGTTAGCGAGGAAAGACTCATTTCTCGTGGGGTACCACAGGGATGCGTTCTCTCTCCTCTCCTCTTCAATATTGCTTTGGCAGTTCTCCCGAACTCAGTTGGCTATCTGCGCGCTTCCGTCAAAATGTCAATATATGCGGACGACATCTGCATTTGGGTGTCGGGATACAGCCACAAACGACTGGCACGTATAGCACAAGGAGCGACTTCTTCCATACAGATCCACCTGTCAACGCTCGGCCTGTCAATCTCAACGGAGAAGTCATGCTTTATTCTTTTTCCGGGACGACAGCGAAAAGCCACGCGATTGCATATCAACTTGGGAAGCCAGCCAATGCGACAGGTCGCAAGTGTTCGTTTCCTGGGTGTGATATTGGACAGCAAGCTGTCATGGGGGAAGGCTGTAGATTATGTCTTTGACACATCACTGCAGCGCCTTCATGCCCTCAAGCGAGTCGCCGGCATGCACTGGTTGTCACCAAAGGTCTATGCTCGCTCTACACTACGCCCTTGTGACCAATCGGATACTTTACCAGCTGCCATTGATACGTCCATCAGAGACCCAATATGAACGCCTAGAGGTGCTAAATCGGAAAGGTATTCGCTTGGCCATAGGAGTTCCACAAGCGGCCTCAAACAAGAAAGTGTTATTCGAGAGTCAATCGCTACCATTACGCCTTTTGGCCTCTCAAGCCCTTCTGATACAGCTCCTAAGACTGAGTGAGACCTCACCTGGGAAAACCCTAATCAAAAGACTCAGAAATAGGCACAAGTCTCACTTCTATGCCGCTCTCAGTACTCTGGAGGTGCTCAGTGCCCAGAGTCCCAAACGAAGGCAACGAAGTGACCCTCCTTGGATGTTCGAAGACGTCTCCTACGAACTGTGCATTCCTGGGCTGAAATCCAAGCGATCAACCCCTCCTTCTGAAACATGCTACCGGGTGCTCGAGTATTTGTATGATAAATACAACGGCTATCTACATGTATACACGGATGGATCTGTTTGTATGGACACAAACAGCTGCTCTGCGGCATATTGGATTCCATCTGTTTGTTATGCATGGTCTGGACTTTTGGACAACGTAGTCTCTTCAACGGTTGCAGAGAGTGCTGCTATTGCAATACGCAAACTGAAGAATGGACCCACAAATCAAGCCGTCATTCTCTCAGACTCAAAGTCGGCAATTCAACAGCTCTCTCGTGGAACTCCTCGAAACAAGTTCTGCCGACAATCATTGGTCTCACTGAAAAAAGCGGCCCAAAGAGGAATCAGGATAACTTTCAGGTGGATACCTTCGCATGTTGGTATCAACGGCAATGAAAACGCAGATGCCCTGGCCAACGCAGCGCTTTCACGACAACCGACAATAAGAGCTCCTCTTAATCAGATATCAGCAAAACAATCAATTCGTGATCATTTCCGTTCTTTGTGGAAGCCACTACACCAGCCTTGTGTGACAAAAGGACTGAGCCGCAGCGAATCAACTCTACTGTAGCGAGTCAGAACGGGGTCAGCATGCACTCCCGCATGGTCTCTTAAAGTTAGGGGCGCTGCTTCGCCATTGTGCACGGAGTGGAATGAACTGGGAGACATTGACCACTACATCTGGTCCTGCAAGCACTTTTGCACCGAGAGAAAAGCATTCATGGACAACATGCAAAAAAGAGGGCTTCCGCATGGGAGCACCGAAGAAATTATATATCCGGAAGGGACACGGTCGGTTCGCAAGAAGGTGTCAGCTCTGTTTGTAGCGTTTCTTCAAGAGACAGGATTGAGTGAGACGTGGTGAATACTGCGACATGGACAGAGACGCTCGGGCGGAGCAATTGCCGGCCAGGTCTGCCAGGCTAACACCGCCTGTAGCCACAACACCTCTACTACTACTACTGCTACTTTGGCATCTATCTATCTATCTATCTATCTATCTATCTATCTATCTATCTATCTATCTATCTATCTATCTATCTATCTATCTATCTATCTCGAGACTCCTACACGAAGCGTGTCCAGTAATGACTGCAAGGAAAAGCCTTGCGCGAACCATTTTGCGGTATGAAGGGCTGGATGCCGACGCGGAGAGGACTGTACGCGAATGTGAAGCATGTGTACAATCCAAAGCGATGCCCTCAACGCGTATTCCCCCACGTGGCCACGTAGTCATGGTCTCTGGTACACTATATCGATGAGGAGTAAGACTTCAAAAGCCACCGCTGGAGCTTTAAAGGCCATGCTTCTCTTGTTCTAGCCACTTTATATGCGCGTTTAGGGTAATGTGCCTCAGTTTGTCTGAGCGAAATTTCAAAAGTTCGCAGGAATGAACCGGATCCAACACGTAAAGATGGTACCCTGCTGCGCCTAGTCCTACGGCGGGGCTGAACGCGCGGGCTGCTCATTCAAGGAAGGCTTCATTAACCGCCTCATCCGTTTTTCGTTCGTTAATGTGTGAAATGACTGCTTTCGAACTTAGCGTACGAGATGTGCACCTTGGCTGGCAAGGTTTTGTGACAGGTGGGGTCGGGAGGCAAAATTATGACAGTACAATGACCAATTCAATCTAATTTTGCAGTGCTGACGCTGTTAATAAGAGCGCCCGCATATTAATCTGAAGTAGTGTGGGGGTAGAAGTATATGCTTTTCTACGTACAAAGCTATTGGAAAGCGCAAAAAATCTTCAGCATTTTACTACGGCAACACTATTCTTCTTTTTCTTGATGGGGCACTTAGATGGGTAGCTAGCACATCTTCCTAGTAAGTTCATGAAATGGCATTTTTGCGGAAATGAGTAGACCTCTTCCTACAACTCGTATATTTCTAGCGTATTCAAGCAGCAGCACAACCACTTTGTTTCAGATCGTCTATTGATTTGAGACTCTCCTTCCCTTCTCTACCTTGGAAAAATCTTCAGAGAAAAGGACTGCGTTGACGTACAAGCGACCGGTGACTCAATGCACTGGTATTGAGGAGTGGAAATTTAATATTTGCGGAAATACAGTACGTACCTCCTACCACCGCAGCGAATCATGAGAAAATATTTATGTCTTACACTTTAAATTAAGCAATTGTTACGGGTTTTAACTGACACATGTTTATAACGGGTTATGAAGATTGCCATCATTCTTCTTTATTGGTTCCGCGCTTCAACCTTAGTCAAATTAAATGCGTAGACCATGAGTGTTTGACTGCTTCAGCATTTTGACACCAGGCATCTTTGACAGTCATAAGTGCTCCTATTGAAACATCGGCTAGCAAGTCGGTGACACCTTACAGCTGCTTTTAAAGCACTCTCCGAAGGTTTTGCGTTTCGTGCCCACCGACGGCTCGTGTTTATTCGTCCACTTTGATCCCCTTTCATTTACGCCATAACTACCACAATACAGCTAATAATACAGATAACTTCGCCTATGCTTTCCCTGGCGTCTTTGTCAAATTGATGAGGTTGTGCGTAACATTAAGAACGAGCATTTGTGCTTTGCCTTTTCGTTACCGCACAACTTGAGGGCAATACTTTGAGCATATTATTAGCATTACTACTCTCCTGTACATTCTGGGCAAAACTGACTGATGAAACCGTAGGAAGGCTTTATTGCGGGCGAGCGAACAGTCACAGTGGAAAGACCAGCTCTGCTCAAACAATCCGTTTCCATGGGCTATCCTGGGAGGTCGCAAGCCTGTACATTTGCGAGAACTCCCCCTCTTTCAGGACGTTGAGTAGAGTCGCCGGTACGTTTGTCAGCATACCGTCTATATTCCTCCTGAAAAAGGCAAAATACAATCAAATGCTTTAAGCAGCTCTCCAATGAGCCCTCATTTAGCATCGCTAAACTGGGCGTTGTCGTGACCGGTTTCCGTTGCAACCAGCGTTTGTCCATTGGAAAAAAAAAGAGCAAATTGGTAATGGTGAATAAAGGAGCATGGCAATGTTCTTTGCTAAAATGTAGGGATAAATAGCACTGAGCATTTCGGCGTCGATTCCAAAGTAAGCTTTGAGAAAGCCGAGCGTCTTGTTGATATATAGGACATTTAATCACAATCCTAGTGCAGGATAGACACAGCTGGTGATTTGAGGACGGGAACCAGCACCAAGTCAACTAGGCTGAGCCTAATATTGAAAAAGAAGCATGTTTTCGTGAACTACCGCAACTTTCACTCAATATTTAATATCATTGTGCAGGACGTACCTGACCAGGATATCGTGTTAGTGAGGTAAAGATCAGTCATGCATGTTCGCCATACATTTATGCCCTCCCTCCCAAATATCTGGGTGCACCAGATGCACAACGCGACCAGGAGAAACCCACACATAAGCACCTAGACAGACAGACAGACAGACAGACAGACAGATAGATAGATAGATAGATAGATAGATAGATAGATAGATAGATAGATAGATAGATAGATAGATAGATAGATAGATAGATAGATAGATAGATCAATGTTACTTAAGTTCGTCAAGAAAATATTCGCATTTAATAAAGACACACAGAGAGAGTGAGAAGGTCTAGCTGTGACGATTGCCATACAACTTGCTATGGAAGAGAAAGAAAAGTTGAGAGAGAGAGAGTGAGACCACCGCCAGTACCTCCGAGGTAACAGCCGCTTTGCTAAGCCTACCCTGGTCCGATAGTCATTCGTGTTTGTAATGAGACGGTCCCGCCCAATTTTTAAATGATGGAAAAGTAGACCATAGTCAAAAGAAGAGGAGTGCAAGACACGGACACAAGGTGAGCAGTGAACAACACGAACGCCGACCAACAACTGATGCACAGCACAGAGGCGAAAAAGAAGGAAGACACACAGCTTATATGCGCATGCTCGGAATGGTAGCGCCACCTGTCATACGGTTACACGTGCCGGTCTACGCGACAGACAACTGCTAAAGCATTCTATCTCCTCTCTGTTTAAGCTAATCGACGGCTGACTCACGAATGCATTACCACTAGTACTGATATGCCAGGCCTCAACCAGTAAACGCGTATCTTCGTTCTTGTGCCTGTACAGGATCTCGGTTTCGTCTACCTCGGGAATGCAGCTACAGACCTGGCAGTGCAAAGATAGACTAGAGGGCGTTCCACCTGATAGCGACCTTGTATGTTCAATTAATCTTTGATTAATACAACGGGAAGTTTGCCCTACATAAAAACGTCCGCAGCTAAAAGGAATCTTATAAACCACACCCATGCGACAGTCAGTGAAATTGTTCCTGGCTAAGTGCTGAACCTGACAGATATCCATTCGCTTCTTACCTTCCATCAGCTCATTTTTTCTATGCACGGCAGCACAAACCCTTCCTAACTTATTAGGAGCCGTAAACACAACATTAACGCAATATTTACTTCCCACTTTCTTAAGCCTGTGCGAAACTGCGTGGATATACGGAATACTCACAACCTTTTTCTTGTTAATGTTACTCTCTGCTACAGCTTTCGTTCCGCTTGAAATCGACTTCTTAAGACGCGAAATCGACTTTTTAAAACGAAAGCTGTAGATAAGCTGTGTGTCTTCCTTCTTTCTCGCCTCTGCGCTGTGCATCAGTTGTTAGTCGGCGTTCGTGTTGTTCACTGCTCACCTTGTGTCCGTGTCTTGCACGCCTCTTCTTTTGACTATGGACTGTTACCAACTCGCTCAACTTTCTGTCCTTTTGGAAAATTAGAGACGTTTATTTCCAACACGCAGACGAGCAGGCTACCTTCACTTTCTAACAAGCTTATTAAACAGCCATTAGAGAAAGTGTAGGAAACTCGCTTCCACACAGCAAAGGCTACAGCCGCTCCCCTTCTGTGTTATCGGCTAAAGTTATCAGTAATGGAACAACGGGAGACAACGTCACCTTTTCGAAGCATCCAACATTAAAAGAGAACAAGCCAAGAATCCCCGACTGGGTGTTGTATCATAACTGCTTACGGAAAAAAAGTGCACATTTTATGCGGATGGCGCACGTTCCTTTATTCGTTCGAAGCGCACTATTTGGTACCAGCTTTGACTTGGAGTGGAGAGTGAAATTTACGATGTGCTTCATGCTTAATGTGTAACGTGCGGAATTATCAATGCAACTATTGATTAAGAATTCATAAGTTATGCTCTCTTCTTCCTGTTCGCTTGTCTCTTACCCGCTATAATTAGCTCTATCACGGAAGAAGCAACAACACCCAGGAGTATTTTGGGGCTCCTTTCCTTCTTTGTTGCTTTTGCTTCTTTTTCGCGGAAGGCGTTATAATGTGTTCAGCAATGGATTACTGAATCCGGTACATGCTACCAGCTGCGACAAAGCAACTGAATAAGGAAAATGAAACTTGCCCTGCATATGAGGATATTTCGTTTGTGTGTGTGATTATTGGCTATGTGGTAGAAGTGTGTGCCCGTATCGTAGAATTGCTATACAATGGGAACACATTGCTTGTCACGCACACAGGAAAACTACCAAAGTGTTCCGACACGATCAGATGTCTGCGCTCTTCGGTGCATGAATGTTCCGGATGAATTTCTTTTATGTCAAGTTTCGGTGCCACTGTCGCCTCTACTTCTTTATGCATGCACCCACAAGTCTGGCGAGTTCTTATTACAACGGCCCACGAAGAATTTTTCACTGGAGGACGTGAGCTTCAGATGTCTCCATTAATTTTTTAAGCAGCTGCGTACATGGCAGTGCTTGCGTACACTTTGGCTGGACAAACAGCAGTTGGAACTATTCTTTTGCAGACCGCTTATGCCCTTGTGTGACTAGGATCATAGCAACGCAGAGCTGATGACAGAGTAGCATCGGCGCAAGATAAACGTGGGAGCAGAAGTTGTTGAAACTGAGTCCGCATGTCGAAGAAGCTGGAAATGTTTGTGAAGGGTAACTGAAGCCAGTGGAGCATATAATGTATTCCATGGTATGTGCAATTGCGACTGGGTCATATTCACTTTGATTGATGGCAAAATTAATTGAATTCGTATCTTGGGAAGGTGTTGAGGCTGTCTGCACGCTCGAGCACACATGACTTCAGCTGCTCACGAATTTATGATGTGTGCTTCTATGACTTTGGAGCCTGTACATACAACCGCAAGACACACACGCCGCGCACACAAGTTGTGGCTTCGACGATTTGAGCTTGCGGTTATGTGCTCGCTCCTGCTACAGGGGTTAGATGAAGTGTACTGCTGAGATCGGCTCTTTTTGTGCCATGAATTGTGGAGACTAACATAAGCTATGGCACTTTCTTTCTTTGCCTAGAGATGGCGCACAACGTCACTCAAATGCAGTGCTGTTTGCTGCTGGGCTCACTCCACGCTTTCCTTGCTGCGTGCGGCAAACTAACGCGATGGCAGACAGCTTCAACCGAAGCGTACGCAGGGTGCCGTACGTTTCGTGCGCTAAACTAAAGTTATCTAAATAACTGCATAACGGCGGTGGCGCGTACAGCCACCGTTATTGTATAGAACTTACTCGCGGCGCACCCCTTCGCCTTTATGCACGCGTTACAGGTGTGTGTATAGTTCTGTCCAGATAACTCGAGAAAGAGCATGTTAGGTAGGCGTGTCTTGCGCTGAGGTAAAACGTCCTTCCCGGGAAACAAGAGAAACCAACTCCGTCTGTGACTAGTTCCCTGGGACCCTTATTTTGTTGCTGCGTCAAAGATAAAAGACGCGAAAGTGCAATGACAGGGCGAGGCTGAACAAACGGAAAGTATTGCAGCTAAGCTGTCCTCTACGCGCTTGGTTTGGCTCAACCTCGTGAACGATTCGAGCGAGTAAACACTTCGCTTTTAATTTTCGGCTCCCTGCAATCTTTTCCGCCTTTTCACCGCATCTGTTGCTCTAGTACAAGACCTTTAACACTTGTTTCTTATTGCTTACCTTTGCGTTCATTGATGTCCGGACAAGACACACCGGATCATGCGCTTGCTATTGCAACAGAAAGTTGTGGCAGCTGTAGAAAATTCACTTGCGTATTTGCCGACACTTTATGATTACTGGAGTTGCGAACCACGCAGCAAAAATTACACGCGAAGGAAAAGAAAGCGAACGTCGAAGAAACTCACCAGGCTTTCCTGGTCATCAAAACGTCAATAATAGAGCACCGCTATATTGCTAACCTCTCACGGAATAAAAATTCTTGTACAAACCACCCACATAAGTCTAAATACCACTCTTTCTTCCCTGCCTCTTTTATTCCATGGATTTGCTGGTGCGCCCTAAGCATACACTGTAAAGGTGAAATATCTACGTGTAATCATCCAGTCGGTAATGACGTTCGCATCGTCTCCATGGTCAGCCTCTCACCTGTGCTAAGTATCTTCTTTGCATATATGGCACCCCCATTCAACGCGCCCATACAATTAACACTACCCCGTTCTGAACAGCACGCACCTCAGGAATCGACGCATGGTGTACGGGCGGTCCACGGTCCATAAGTACACCTTGTCCACGTAGTCATGTGTGGTGTTTGCGGCAGTTCGTCGGGATACCGCAGCTTTGGTTCGCACATCCCAGTAGACGTCGATGAGGCAGTTAGAGGTGCCGTCACCCTGCCAGCGATGTTGCCAAATGCCCAGCTCTTCGTATATACTGGCTATGGTGCTCAGCAGTGCGAATCCGCTTATGTCGAATCCTGCGCCGAAAGTAATTTCGCAAATTTGTGCACCGCCAGTCCAGAACAAATGCGTAATAAAAATTGCGACCAATAAGCCCAAGTACACTAACCGCTATTGTGCGCCGAAGGCTAATGAGGGGTGATGCGGCTAGCATCGACGATAAATCGTAAATTGAACGGTTGGTTGCATGTATTGAAGGATGAAGGCTGTCTTTACGTTTAAATAGCCGTAATTATAAAAAGAACGTTAACTGGTACGTTACTCCGTGGACATATAACTGCTACTTGGGAAGCATTTTTTTTTCAAGGTCTTGTTTAGATCGCGGGCAGTGGAGGTCAGGTATCAGTGTGTGCTGTTCTGGCAGCAATGAGAAAGATCGTGCCGATTGTGGCTATCACCCGCTGATCGCAGGATACAGCTAGGAAAAAGCTCGTGTATTGGAAAAGTATTGTACCCACATGACTCAGACATTTGTGCGAGCACACCCTCTTGCATAAGCGGAAGCTTGGGCGAGTTGGTTCGTAATCTAAGAATAAACAGCGCGACGAAAAACAACGACAAGGAAGGAGACGCTCTATCTGAATTGTTGAACTTTGAACTTTATTTCCCTTCGTACAAAAGGAGGAAGCCGAGGCTAAAGGCTGGAATGCCTGACGAAGGCCTCGGCTCCCTTTTACAGTCTGGCATCAATGTACCCATACATAGAACTGAAAATATACTATAAAGTAACAATGTAAATAAAGCAACAATATAAATAAAAATAACATCAGCAATATACCATTATAAACAATGTAAACAACAATACAAATAAAGCATCAATATAAATGCAAAATTAGCTGCACTTGAAGGTGTCACATTTGAAAAACGGTGTTACACATAGCAAAAATCAGAAGCTATTAAATATTCCTTTGTTTCCTTTTTAAAGATTTTAATGAAACATCAAAATCAGCATTTGGAGACATTTTACTAACAGCCGCAGTTACCTGATAGTTTAATTTTGTTTGCCATAGTTCGTACGCGTCATAGGAAGCCGGTGGATTTGTTTACGTAAATGGTGTGTGGTATTACATAAAGTATTGTTTTGAGTGTGCAATTTATTGACTTTAATGTACTGGAGCAAACTAAAAAAGTAGATTTGGTTCACATGAAGCAAATCGTAATTGCTAAAAAGTTGCAACATAGAAAAATCTCTTGGTCTGCCATAAAAGCCATGGATACATAGCAAAGCTCTCCTTTGAAGGACTTGTAGTTTCTGGTAGTTAGTAGCCGTAGTTGTTCCCCATACTAGAATACAATAGGTTAATTTAGAGAAGACAATGGCGTAATACATCTGCAGTCTTAACCACACTGGTACCAGATTAGCTACTTTGTAGAGACAGCCAACACTCTTACCTACTTCAGATGCCAGTTTTGATACATGCGTGTTCCAGGAGAGGTTCTGGTGGAACCAGACACCGAGCAAATCAACCTCATGTATTGTCACGCGTCCAAACTGAATGTTGACTTTATGATAATCAGCAGTATTGATTGGCCTAAAAATAATATAGCTAGTTTTAAGGACAAATTTAAGGAAAACATGTTGCATTGGAGCCAGGACTGTAAGTTACTCAGGTACCTGGTTTACCATAACCTCAGCTTCGACAAGAGATTTGGATGTAAAGAATATGTTGGTGTCATCAGTATACATAATCATGTCATGAGAGCCTGGTAGTTTGGTAATGTCATTGATATATATTAAAAACAATAGTGGTCCTAGAATAGAGCCCTGAGGGACTCCACAAGTGACAGCTAGTCGGCTAGATGAAACGTCATTCACCCGTACATATTGCATCCTACGAAGTAAATATTTCTGCACTAAGTTAAGTGTAATACCACGTACAGCTTAGTGTTCTAACTAGTCTAGGAGAATATCGTGCTGTACGCAGTCGAACGCCTTTCGAAAATCTAAGAATAGACCGAGAGTACAGTGCTTGCGCCCTATATTTTCGAGTATTTTATCCTTAATAACGAGTAGCGCTTGCTCTGTCGATTTTTTTTTTCAGGATACCAAGCTGGGAAACTTAGACTCCTATACAGTTGGGGCGGTTACACCTCAAGCCATAAGTAGCCGTTTTACGCGTCATTTTACTTAATCATGACACTTGCACATACCCTATAATATAATCTGTCCAACCTTTTACTTCAGAACGTGCCAGACTTACCGACGTGATTCAGAAACAGCGAGGAGTTTCCGGCTTTCTTGAGGGTGTCCAGCGCTCCTGAGAGAATGTCTTTGTCCTTCGTTTCGAACACAGACAGGATCACATTCAGCATGCGTTTGGATGGAATCGTACCTTGGAAGGTAACAAATATTTCAAAAAGTTAAATGGGCCACGCAACAGTGTGTCCAACATAACCTAAAAACGATGCCAGTTAACCAGAGAGGCTCCTCTGTACATGCCAGTGAACTGCTATTCGCTGCACGCACTCGAAAATTCGCAATTTGGCCTGAAATATGAGTAGAAGTTGCTTGCTATTTGTTCCAGTAAATCACTTTGCAAGGAGTGCCCACTATGGCGCTTGAGACAGACCTAGGATCTCCATGATTCACGACGGCGGATACAAGCTCAGTACATCTTTACCGGTTCTTTTTTCATTCTTTTTAAGGTCGACAAGCCAAGAAAACTTGTGCCAAAATAACTAACGCTTCGGCATTGTCCTATTCTATATCTAGCGCACAAGGCCCACAAAATCGTGTGAGAACACGAAGATAGATGAAGCCGACTTTGTTTTTATGAGGTACCACGCATATATATATATATATATATATATATATATATATATATATATATATATATATATATATAGTTCGGGAAGGTTTCCCTGAGCCTGAATAAATATTAAAAGAAAGAGATTCACACGATTAACAAAAACAATATAAGTTTACTGATGTAGCGGCCGGTGGACCGGCCTTCATCAGAGTGAAAGGTGTTGCAGAGCACCTTGCTTTTAAGGGTACAGGGAGGGGAGAGAATGCGGCTACAAAGGCGTACGTCTGTACAGGGAATGGCTACGAAGTCTGCCTGGACAGAACACGTGGTCGGCTGCGGCGAGTCGCGTAGCGACACCGTAGCCTGTCGATTAACAGCAAGGCGGCACACTCATAACCCCGAGGGATTCTACTACCTCTCTGTAACGCAACTATAAAGCCGGCCTTATAGTTGCGTTACAGCCGCAACTATAAAGCCGGCTTCAGAGTCGACTATTCCGACTATTCTGAGAGAAACTACATTGTGCGCGCCGGAAAGTTCCGCATACCTGCCATAAATTAGGAGCATTGGAAAGCGGTGCCATAGTGGCTAGAGAGGCAGAGAGAGAAGAGGTTTCTATTTAAAAAAATAACAAGATCTAGCCACTGTTCCACTGTCGGGTTCCACTGTCGCGAGCGAACTTGGTAAAGGAGAGCAAGTTGGTTCTGTTCTCCCTCGCCTGCAAGCCATGCCTGCCACTGCCTATTAACATGAATGGTTGTGTCATAATGTGCTAGGGTGTCAAACACTAGCAGCCATTGTCTCCGACTCGACAGTCAGCATTTCACCTATTTTTCAACGGGACGGGACGCCAAATGGTTTGTAGAATTCTCGGATAGACCTTGAGAAAGCGCCAAGATATAAGCGGAAGTAAACCCGAAGGAAATTTCAGAGGATCGTCTTGTGAACTCACAGTTTGCTGCAGGGAAAGGCACACGGCTTGATTGTCGGCGGCCATACTTTTTTTTCTTTTTTTTTGGTGTTTTAGACTTGTGACGCCCCTCCGGCGCGTTGCTTGGACAGTGTAGAACTATTCGACTTGTGTTACGCGTACGGTAGCCAGTTGAGTTTGTACGCGCTCAGTTCCAGGAAAGCTCCAGCTCCAATTTCGTAGTCTTAGCCGCGAACGTGCCAATGCATTGCAATATCCGGTAGGGTGTCTCTGGATGCACCAAAGCTCTTTTCTACGCATCATTGGGTTGTAGACGCCGTTACCTTTTTGCGTCGCTTAGGCAGCTGTTTTATATTTGATGAAGCAATGCCCGAAATTGGATGTGGCGCAGAAACGCAACCTAGTTCATTGCAACGACAAAGCACGTATTAAAAAGGTTGAAACTCAGTGAATGGTACGAACCTTGGATGCGTTGTAACTACCGACGAGCTTACTGTCGGTGTGTTTTCCGATCACAATGTGTTCACCCCACCACTATGAACCAAGAGTGCAGCGAAAAACAGCGCGTCATTGCAGTGCTCATGTTCAACGAATAAGCTCTACGGTATGACATGTAGTGAATATGTGCTCTATTTTTCCTTTGTTTAATTGAAATATATATCCAAATGCATGTGTTTTCTTTGTTTTTGGTTTGTCACTGCTGAACCGCTTGCTGAATCATATAGGCACGTATAGCAATTGATCTCCTGCTAGTCAGTGAGGCTATGGGGCCAAACATGGTTCTGTACCATAAGAACAAAGTCACAGCAAAAAAGAAGACATCTTAATGAAGTGTAGTTTTTCTTGCTAAATACATTTGCTTGAAGCGGACATACGTTACATGCCAATTGTACAGCGGTGCTTTAAATGCACAAGGCCAGTTTGTTTCGCAAGTCCGGCATGTTTCGATGGTATAGGAAGCAAAGCTTATCTGCCATCATTGCTTATCGAGACATTGCGGGCTGGAATCCCAGTGATGACGGTACTTTTCCTGCCCGCTTTTTCATTGTCAAATGCACAGTGTCTGTCATAACCATTTTCATTCATATAAGTTTCTGCGACGGGACACTTCTAAAAAATCTTCGTCGCACCGGCATAAAAGAGTTCCCGTGTTCAAAGTCAGCTCTTTACAGGTGGTTTCCGCATCAACCTTTTCGTCGAGTATGCCTTGCACATGGCTGGTGTAACTTACGCGTTCGCATGTTAGCTCAAACGTTGCTATAACCACAAAGATGACAACATATCCGCATGTAGTGAGTCAGTATATGCCTGCAAGTCTGATGCGATTATATAATATTGCTGCTGCTAAACAACGCTAGTTTGCGTAGTGTGCAGTGCTCGCCTAAGCAATGCTATGGCAAGAGAAGGGCACCCTCTTTGATATAAACACATAACACTAGACATTAGTTTCTGTGAATGCTGATAGAAGGAAATGTCGGCGACCCTTTTGTAAAAGCTCCACAATCTTTTCCGGTACAGAAAGCTTGCCAAAACGATTGTGATAACCACTTGTACTGGCATACTAGCAACAGTAAAATTCAACAGAAGACACGAATGCGAAAACAGGAATGCTGACTAAAATAACCGCTCGCACTTATGCAAAAGCAATGATTATGAACCGCATTCAATGTAATCTGAACAATAATAACTGAAGCATTCATCGTCACTTTAAAGCAGTTTGTGCGCGCGTGTGTGTGTGTGTGTGTGTGTGTGTGTGTGTGTGTGTGTGTGTGTGTGTGTGTGTGTTGCATTGCCGTTCGGATAACGGAAGCGCAGGCTAAGGTAGGGTCGTAACAACTTTCCGTTCTGAGATCCGTACAGAATCTCAGGTTCATACAAACGAACCTCGACCATTATCACTCGGCTACGCAAGCAATAGTTCAGACGTACATTGCAAATTTTGTCTATGTGTAAGTATGCCTGCTGGTATTACCAAGCGACCAAGAGAAGACTTAATGGCGACAAGGTTATTTCATTCAATTTTGTGTGGATACCACAAAGATCTTTAGGCAAGAATATCGAATAAAAAACTCAGGGACTCTAATTCTAGCCTGCGAAGCTGAATGACCAGCTAAGTTGTGTTTCTACCTCACCAAATGGCCAATTCTGACGTTGGCTTCAGTAATTGAGCTATGTGCTACATCAAATAATGCATAGCTACAAACCTAGGTACATTACACCTCTGGTTCAAGCGTACATCGCTTTATTAACATTTCACTTGATTAATTTACATTCCATTAAAATCAGTTCAGCTTAGGTTCACTTAATTAACCCTTGATTCCCCTGCGTTGTGATAGACATATTAGGTGTAAACTACTAAGCGCCGGCAAGAGCAGCACGGATCAGTCCATGCACATGCAAACCATATACGGGGTGTTTTTTTTTTGTTGCAGCACGTTTCTAAATTAGAAAAACATAAATCGCGGGAATAACTTGTGTACCATTCGAGTACACGGATTGACGGCCTCTAGATACAGAAGATATCCGCACTTGTGCGCATAATTAGCGGAATTACGCTCATAGACATTTTAATTATCAGTAATTTGTGGCTACACCAATTACTGATGAGTGCTTCGGAGCCAATCCTAGACAATACCTATCGCAACGATGAAATTTTGAATAGCGAAGCGCATGTCGGACCTACAAGAACAATTAGTTCCCCTTGGCGGGCTCCTTGAAAACGAAACTAGGCGCAAAAAGAGCGTCTGTGACGTCGATGTCGCCGTCTCCCCGGATTTCGTCACTCGCCCGCGGGGCACAACGCCGTAGATAACAAGGAGATAACGCAAGCTGCTTGCGCGGCCGGAGCAGCGGTGACCACGGGCGAGTGGCGAGTGACGAAAGCCGCGGGGGCGGCGACATCGACGTCACAGACGCTCTTTTCGCGCCCAGCTTCGGTGTCAAGGAGGCTGCCAAGGGGAAATAATTGTTCGTGTAGCTCCGACATGCGCTTCGCTATTGATCATTGCGATAGCTAGTGTCGAGGACGGGCTCCAAAGTACTCGTTTGCTTTAGTCTCGAATTACTGATAATTAAAGAGTTCATTAGCGTAATTTCGCTAATTATGCGCACAAGTGCGGAAATTGTTCTGTATCAAGAGGCCGCCAATCCGCATACTCGAATGGTACACAAGACATACCCGCGATTTATATTTTTTCAATTTAAAAAACATGTTGCAACTAAAAAAGCACCCTGTATATATCTGCGCGCCTAACGCGTCCATAATTAAACAGCGGCATAGGCAGGAGACCCTGCTTCTGGGACCGATGCATTCATCGGCCAACGCATGTTGCGAAACCCTTAGGCTCCTCCATGCTGTTCTAGATGAGAAGCAGCGTGTGGTCGAGCCTGTTCTGTCCCTGCGCCGTCCACACCCCCACTGCACAACAGCTGGCCCAAGCTAGCAAGGAACGAGAACGCGACCTCGCCCGCGAGGGACAACGCTGACGCAGGCACCGTCTGCTAGCGAGTTTCTTGATTAACAAAAAAAAAAAAACGCGTGTTCGCGCTGCACAAGCGTTCACCGGCCACCCCGTGAATATAGGCACTGGATCTTGACCTGCAATGTAGTGGCGGTGGGAGATTTCTCTTGTTTGTAGTTCAACCATAAGGATTCGCAGCGTGCGCGTTAACTAAAGGTATTCCGAACTCGGCACGACTTGGGAGCACAGGAACCTCATCAAGACAAGGAGCATAAATGACAACGCGTGTGTAAATATACACACACGTTGTCACTCATCGTGCATGAGTGGGCGATGTCGTGGGTGGTTTACGCTAACACCGAACGATCACCAGTGCTTCGCCCACTTGTCAAGGTTCACTTCGTGGAGATGCGTGAATTAAAAAAAAAAGAATACAGGAGGTGGTGCCTCAGCGGAATGAAACGCATAGACAGCGTCCGAGTGTCTTCTCGCAGCGCATACTATCTTCAGGATCATAACCATGTACAGCTTTACGAAACGTAACAACGAACCATTCTTCCATAGATGGATTATTAAGGTATTGGCAAGGTTCACTCCGGCATCGTATTTCTTGCCACGGGAGAGGCTCCCAGTCTTCGTGTCCACGTAAAGGAGCTGCAGTTTACCATCGAATTTTCCGCCTAAACGGAAGAAAGAAATTCAGCGTAAGGCACAAAGAAAAATAAATTTTTGTAAGAGGATACTTTTCACGAAATCATAGCGCGCTATGGGATCAATGTGAACTGAGCAAGCCTTCATTGTTGTGCGAAAATGACGTCGTGCAAGGGGGTGCCAGCGCGCACTTGCAAAATCGCGATGGAAGTCTATAAAACTGGGTTAGTCGTTAGGTAAAATGTTCCTTGAAAGGGTCTTCCACATCACGTCACTGTGGACGTTTCTACGTAGGGCAAACAGTGCGTTGCATTAATGAGAGATTGATTGAACATAGAACGTCGCTATCAGGTGGAACGCCGTTTAATCTGTCTTATGGACTGCCAGGGCTGCAACTGCACGAGGAACTTAGACGAATGCGGGATTCTCTACAAATATAAAAATAAAGAAACGCGTTTAATGCTACAGACCTGACATAGCAGTATTAGCGGAAGCGCGTGCTTCAGTCAGCCTTCGATTACAGCATAAACAGAGAAAATACAGAATGCTTAACAGTTGTCTCTTGCGTAGACCGGCACGGTAACCACTGGACGGGTGGGGCTCCAATTCCTGAGCATGCGCAGACTAATTTGTATGTCTTCCTTCTTTTTCGCCTCTGTGCTTTCTTTCAATCGATAGTCAGCGTGCGCATTGTCCACTTCGTCGCCTTGCGTACGTGTTTTGCACTCCTTTTCTTTTCACTGTGGAAGCTTACCAACTCGCTGAGCTTCCTGTTTGTTCTTTTGGGTGGTTGAGTCGGGCCGATGCGTATTACACAGTGAACACGTTATAACAAAATTACACAGTTAACACAGAGCTCTATTATTTGTCTGCAAATAGCGACAGGGACTTGAGCTACGGCGCAGTGCGGTACGCAATCACAAAAGCCATTTCAGGACCCCCTTAACATATGTTTCAAAGCTTTATTTCTTCACTGCGCCTTAAAATTTGTAGATCTATTAAGGAAAATAATTCCAGAAGCAATGACGCAGCAAAAGAAATGACTCATCCCAAAGGCAGTTCGATGTTTGTTAGTGTTAAGGACGCGATGTACTCCACTCTTGTACTCACTTTTTATGCAGTAATCTAGAATACGTCGCAGAAGGCAGGTATTTTAAGTATGTGAGTCGATTTGGTGAACGATAACTTTCGAGTGAAAAGAGGAAGCACATTTTCTTTTCTCATCTTTTGAAAATGTCATGGCCCGTTTTTACAGTCTCAGACTCTGAAGCGCTGATGTTTATATAAAGAAAATAATTTTGGTGCTGAAGTGCTGGAAATATCAGCTAGAGGACCTTGTTGGCTTCAGTTAGTTGGACCTGGAATAATTAAAGTGAATATAGGAACTCTCATAATGTCAGTGCCTTTTTGTACATCTTTACAGAAGAAGCCATTGCTGGTTGAAAATAACCGCTACTTTCCATCGCCAAGCTCCAGGTTTAATAACAGGATAGCCTGCGTTGGTAGCATGCAGTGAGCACTGACACTGGGAACATGGATGGTAAAGAAATCACAGCATATCCACGGGGTGAATGATGATGAGTGGGCGAAGCTCCGGAGGGAATCATCGGTAAACCGTGAATCCTCCGTGTAATTCGCCCAGTCGATCATCATGTAAAGACGTGAGAACACTGTATTCGAACGCGGGGATCTCGCGTTTAGCGTGTAAGGGGACGCTAGCACAACGTCTTACACCAGCTTCTTACACCACAGCGTCTTACACCAGCTTCTTACAGCACACTGGCCTCCATTTTGTACTGTAAGAAGCTGGTGTAAGACGCTGTGGCCTCTCCGCCTTATACTCTCTCAGAAGTCATGTGATGGCGTCGGCAAACGCGGTGCGCGTTCCGGCCTGTGTAAGGGGCTGCGTAAGACGCTGTAGCCTCTCCCCCTTACTAGAGTGTACTGCTCTTTTCTAACGCGTTCGTGCTAGCGTCCCCCTAAACGCGAGATGATGGGCGAATGAAACGCGAGATGATGGGCGAGATGGGCGAATGGAGGCCCGTGTACTGTGCGTTTTCAGTGCACGTTAAAGAACACCAGGTGGTCAAAATTTCCGGAGCCCTCCACTACGGCCTTTCTCTCCTCTCTATCTCTTTCACTCCCTTTCCCCTACCCCCACGGACGCTTAGCCGTGCTCCCTACATGGGCTGCAGAAATTAGCGTCCTTGCCTACACGAACCACAATCATCATCATCATCTTACACAGGCCGCTAGCACAAACGCGTTAGCAACGGCAGTCTTTCGTTAATGTTCGGCATCTTGGGTATTTAGCGTCATCGTGGTGCATGTTTCCATGTGCGCTTCGTGGCGTAGTGGTCAATAAAGAAAGAAAAAAGAGCTTCATGGCGTAGTGGCTAGCGCCGCGCGTTCTGAAGTGAGGGGTCCCTGGTTCGATTCCCCGCTTCGGACACAACTTTCGGAATTTTAGGGGCGAAGCTCCTTAAAGGGGCCCTCTAACACTTTCCTCGCACCCATTTTTTATTTGCGGGTCGCGTAGACAGATGGCTGAGGATATTTTTGGCAGGTGTCAAACCGCCCACATCAGTTGATTTAATATTTTAATCGTTCAATGAAATCATCCCATCGCTGCCGACCACATCAGCGCGTAGTGGCGCTCGTCAGAACTATTTGTGCGGAAATGACGACTTAGGGCTCGAGCCGGTGATTGGGCGAAAGTAGCACTATAAGTGCTCGCGGCACTACATCGGTAAGCAAGTAATATTCGGCTTTGTTTTTCGCTTGCGTAGGTTTTTATTGAACGCCAATAGACGCAGTCGTAGTAGAAAGATCGCCACAATTATAAAACGCGATAGAGGCGCTGGCTCCCGTTTCGCCTCTTGCCTTTTGCTTACATGAGTCGTATGTCCATACGAAAAGAATCACTTTGTTTCATCTCTCTTGTGTACGTTCGCGACTCGCTAAAGCGCTGACTTACTGGGTGGACTTTGCCGTTCTGTCAAAGTGTGTTGTATTGCGCGCAGCGCTATAAAGGAATTTGAACGTGTCCACTAAGCCGGTATACGCAAAGATGTACTAAATACCGGATAAGCGTTGTTTGTCACAGCCAAGTGGCGCCAGCTGTGGGTGGTAAACAGAACAAGCAAAACCGCGTGATCTATGTCCTCCGAGATACCTGCAGCCACTCGCTACCTTACAGCCTCGACATTTTGTGTCGCGCTGAGAAACGGTGTCGAATTTTCACGGCTGCTTTACCGTCGAAGCTTCATCATACAAATCTAAAGCAACTAAAAGCGTCAGCAACTCGAGAGCTACATAGCGCGCGACGACGACTCAAAAGATTCGAAGCGGACAGCGACCGCTCCAGGTGGTCTGCCGTGCTTGCGCATGCAATGTTTACACCCGGTATTCCGCTCTACGCAAAGTGCTTTGCGCATTGGGGTTATATTGACATGCTAAAATTTCCTATTCCCACTTCTATGCTTCCATGTCTGCGCGTTTAGCTGAACAACCCGTGAAGAAACGTTGCCGAGTATGGTCGTATTCGCCGGCCCCTCTCAGTGGTCATGACGGCGAGTTTAAAGACGACGGCACTTGCCTTGGAGTGTCTTAACATGGAACGACGCGTAAAGCCTCGGTTCGAAGCACAAGCGTCCGCTCTTACAAGTCGGAGCGGTCAGAAAAGCTCATAACTGAGAGTGCGGCACGCTCTCGCTCCGCGTTGTTTGTTGGCATGGCAACGGCGTCATCACTACACTGGAGCGAACAGGCAACGATGGCGTACGAACTTCCGCTACGTAGGCGCCTAAAGCCAATTCCATTGGCCGAGCTCTATGACGTTTGTGGAGAGTGAAATGCGATCACTTGACCCCGCGAAATCCAAGTTGAGGGTCCGCATTTTTTTGCTTGTATTTTGAACTTTGTCTCCTTAATAACTTTGCACTGCGTGCTCCTATCGCTGTCATTCTTGTAGCATTTGTCTGTCCACCTTCCGGTCTACGCAATACGCGCATGAAAACGGGTGTGAAAAAAGTGTTAGAGGGCCCCTTTAAAGCGACACCCGTTCGTCCCTCGTCGTAGTCGTAGTAGTGCGTAACCAGTCTTACGCTTTGACCTCCAAGGTGGTGCCGGTGGGAGATTTCTCCTGTGCGTTGTTGAACAATAAAAAATTCGCAGCGTGCGCGTTAACTAAAAGCCGAATTCTTCTGTCTCTCATTCCCCATTAGCAGCCATTTCGTGCGTCCCCGATGTATGTAGTAGTAGTAGTAGTTAGTAGTAGGTAGCCACCGGCGCGTGCCTGCTGGAGCGCACGCACGCGCCGAGGGCGAGCGCGTGGCACCTGGCGCTCGCCCTCGCCGCGAGCGCCGTGAGCCACGCGCTCCCCGGCAAACTCGACACTGCCCCGGCAAACGCGAGAGACAACGTTGGCGCAGGCAGCGTCTCCTAGCGAGTTTCTTGATTGAGAAATACCGACTGCTCGCGTTGGAGAAGCGTTCACCGGCAAAACCCATATATATATATATATATATATATATATATATATATATATATATATATATATATATATATATATACTGGACCTCGACTTGCAATGAAGTGCCGGAGGGAGATTTCACTTGTGCATTGTGCATAGTTGAACCGTGAGGATTCGTAGCATGCGCGTTAACTAAATTAATCCGGAACTCGGCACGATCTACGATGCACATCCCGAGCTTCGCCCACTCATCATCGTTCACTCCGTGGATATGCTGTAATTTTTTTTTGTCATAAAAGTAGACGTGGCTACCTACTACAACGACTACTACTAGTACTACTACTACTACTGCTACATACTACAGAGGAGGGACAGACCCACACTCTAAGGAGCTCCGCCCCTAAAGCTATTCAAGTGGTTCGCATAACAGAGCACTAACCTCCCTAGTTTATATCGAGTTTGCAATGGAAACCACTTATGAGCAAAAGACTAGAAGCAACGGCAACGTTCCAAGTGATCAGTGCACGTAGCTGAACGACGGCAGCCACCATCGTGTGACTGCTCTAAGCCTTAAACGAAGATGACACTACGCATAGCTTTCGTAGGCTTCGAGCATCTGTTAACTCGCTTGGGCCGTTCACTTAGAAAAGCCTGAAATGTTGCTGTTGCAGATTTATGTCGGTCTAACACAACTAGTCTACTTCGGCCAAACATTGATCATAGTTGATGATATTGGATCAGAACATCGCGGGACAGAAAAATGTTTTCATAGAGAAGGTTTACTCGCAGGAAAACTGACCGCAATATTAGAATTTATTCTGTGTACATCTTAAAAGGTTTACCATGTAGTTTGTGTTCAACACTACAGTGCAGCTTTTATCCCGGTCCAGCAAATCGTGTTCAAGCAGAAACTGTGGCATTATCCTCGAATGTAGCACCATTTCGGTGGCTTTCTGGTAATAACTTGGCTACCACCGATTCTTTTTCTATTCCACAGGTTATGCTCGAATGAGGAGGAAACTTCAATACGTATGCGATGTAGACCCAGAAATCGTAACGAAAGGTCTCAGTCCATTTTACCGTGAAGTTAATCGGTATCTAAGAGTAGCAAAGCATTGACTGCATTTCTTTTCAATTCTATTCAGAATATTCCGCAAACAAACCGGCAGCGACTTCTGGCAGTGATATTGCGTAACCATACAAGAAGCGGCCAGACTACTCGTGAAATATAGTGTCATTAATATCAGACAAAGTTATGTTTGAAAATATAACCCTGGTGAAGAAAAATTAGCTGTAGAAGGTATAACGGCTTCTTTTCACTGTGTGCATGTCAGCACGCATAAATTCATGTGAGCAATGCATCCTACCATATTGATTTGTCGTGCTTTGCATCCCGAAACCAGGATATGCTTACGGGAAACGCCGTAATGAAGGATGGCCTCGCCACGGTGGTCTAGTGGCTATGGCACTCGGCTGCTGATCCGAAGATCGCGGGATCGAATCCCGGCTGCGGCGGCTGCATTTCGACGGAGGCGAAATGTTGAGGCCTGTGTGCTGTGCGATGTCAGTGCACGTTAAAGAACCCCAGGTGGTCGAAATTTCCGGAGCCCTCCACTACGGCGTCTCTCATAATCAGAGCTGGTTTTGGGACGTTAAACCCCACAAATCAATCAATCAATCAATGAAGGATGCCGGAAATATCCTCCCGGGGTGCTTTAACGTGAACTAACATGGTACATTGCACCGGCCTCGAGATTTCCCTAAATCGGAATGTAGCCGCCTATACCACCATTGAGTCGCCCGGCCTTAAGATCTGCAGCCGATTGCCATATCCACAGAACACGATGGCGGGGCTCTGGCAGGCATAGCTGAAGGTTACGTTGTCATTAGTAAGCGAGCTCTGCGCAGTCTCTCTTTTTTTTTTTCTGGAATGACATAATTTCACGCATCTTGAAAATATCTGTCGCGCAGTCCGGCCAGTTTTGACGTTCCTTGTAGACCGCTCACCTTTCTTGACGCCGTCTCTTAGATAGGACAAGTACTCAGTAGCTTCCGTGGATTTTTCGCAGTCGCGGCCACAGTCACATAGCCACCAGCCGTGGTAGAACTTCTCCGGTGTCCCGTCAGAGCCAAACGTAAGGTCGGCCTCGACAGCATTCGCGCCTTGAGCAACAAAGTCGTCGACTTCCTCCAAGCTGTTCGCCATATGGCCGAACAGATAAAATGGCCGTAGCTGATTGGACGCAGATGCCTGTAAGGGTTGTCAAAAAGAACTTTGTTGCCGACTTCGCTCCGTAGTCACAAACCACCATAGTATTGTTTAACACTGCTCGGCGTTCGCAATAAAACTCAACAACAAAATAACTTGCCGATTTTTGCATGACGTAGTTATAAAAATTGATTTGCAGTACTTTATGTTCGTGTTCAACAACCCAAAATTGATGCTTTCTCTGCCTAGCCACATTTATACTTGAAGAGCGACGTGATTAGCGCCCTACGCATGCCTAACCTATTCGAGCCATCGGCCATACCATGCTGAATACGCCGGTTCTCGTCCTAACCTATTCGAAATATAGTTACCGAAAGCAATTAAATTGTAGTTTGGCATCATGTATTGATTTGCATTAAAGATAATTTATTTATAAGTGTTGTACGATGTACAGCGTAGATATACTGGAAGCCGAAAAAGAATGATGGCTAGCGCATGTAAAGCTTTGCCAGTGTTCCTTGGGGGGAGGTTACTTTTTGCTAGCTTGCACAATATTTGCTATGAAAGGTAAATGCCGCTAGGAAGACGCGACAGAAGAAATCTAGAGCAACGAAGCAGCCAACGCTGCCACCTATCTTATTAGGTGCTCCGCAAGTGTAACTGCGCCGTTGCATTCGGTTAGTCGTATTATTGGCATTCCTGTCTTATTCAATGCAGGAGAGTTGTACATCATGCGGTCACTCTAGTCACTTCGTGACTTACGCTGTCCTGCTGCAGGAATCGTAAGCAATAACGACAGGTACTGTCACCGGGTCTACAAATTTTACAGTGACAATTGTCGCTGTAATTTTCCAGCTAGTCAATTGAACACTAAAATTAGAGCAGAAATTGTACCATTCATCACCGCGAAAGCCACTAGCATTGAGAAATCGTCAGTCAAGATTGCACAACTCGCGTGAAGCGTCTTAAAGCCATTGGCGCCGCTGTCGCTGCTCACATCTCTGTCAATGTTCGCCGGCGAAACATGGTTTGTAGAGGGTACGTTGTGACAAACGCATGCTTTTTTAATCTGAAGCTAGATACAATACTATTAAAACGCTGACGCGTTCCACAAATTCAAGTATTCGTGATACGTACAAAAATTACAGCATATCCACGGAGTGAATGATGATGAGTGGGCGAAGCTCGGGATGTGCATCGTAGATCGTGCCGAGTTCCGGATTAATTTAGCTAACGCGCATGTACGAATCCTCACGGTTCAACTATGCACAATGCACAAGTGAAATCTCCCACCGGCACTTCATTGCAAGTCAAGATCCAGTGTGTATATATATATATATATATATATATATATATATATATATATATATATACGGGTTTTGCCGGTGAACGCTTCTCCAACGCGAGCAGTCGGTACTTCTCAATCAAGAAACTCGATAGGAGACGCTGCCTGCGCCAACGTTGTCTCTCGCGTTTGCCGGGGCAGTGTCGAGTTTGCCGGGGAGCGCGTGGCTCCCGGCGCTCGCGGCGAGGGCGAGCGCCAGGTGCCACGCGCTCGCCCTCGGCGCGTGCGTGCGCTCCAGCAGGCACGCGCCGGTGGCTACCTACTACTAACTACTACTACTACTACTACATACATCGGGCACGCACGAAATGGCTGCTAATGGGGAATGAGAGACAGAAGAATTCGGCTTTTAGTTAACACGCACGCTGCGATTTTTTATTGTTCAACAACGCACAGGAGAAATCTCCCACCGGCACCACCTTGGAGGTCAAGGCGTAAGACTGGTTACGCACTACTACGACTACGACGAGGGACGAACGGGTACCGCTTTAAGGAGCTTCGCTCCTAAAAAATTCACAGCATATCCACGGAGTGAATGACGATGAGTGGGCGAAGCTCGGAAGGTTCATCGTAGATCGTGCCGAGTTCCGGATAAATTTAGTTAACGCGCATGCTACGAATCCTCACGGTTCAACTATGCACAAGTGAAACCGCCCACAGGCACTTCATTGCAAGTCAAGATCCAGTGCATATATATATATATATATATATATATATATATATATATATATATATATATATATATATATATATATATATATATATATGGGTTGCCGGTGAACGCTTCTCCAACGCGAGCAGTCGGTATTTCTCAATCAAGAAACCCGCTAGGAGACGCTGCCTGCGCCAACGTTGTCTCTCGCGGGTGAGGGCGCGTTCTCTTTCTTCGCGAGCTGGTACAGCGTTCATTTAAGAAAGAGCGTTTCCATCAACGCGCGCCTTTCTCTCTCTCTCTCTCTCTCTGTCTCTCTCTCACAAGACAGCAGATGGAAGAGTGAGAGAGAGAGAGAGGCACGCGCTCGCCCTCAGAGCGTGCGTGCCTCCCGGCAGGCACGCGCCCGGGGCTACCTACTACAGGGGACGCACGACCCACGCCTTAAGGACCTTCGCCCCTAAAAGTTCCAACTGAAAGGTTTACGGGTTGACATGTACTAGTAGGTAGTTGTGTGCGCGAGAGTGAATATGCTGTATTAAAGAGGATAGTCTTTCTTGGCATACTTGAACACAGAAATTTTGGCCTGTCTGTTTGTCTGTCTGTAACACGATTCACCCACCCGGCCAGAGTTTAAGCACTTGCCTAAAGCCTAGCCATCTTGAACTGGTAGCTCCGTTCATACTTGTGAACATTGTCGATTAAAAAGCAAATATTACGCATATTTGAGGACAAACATCAATACATTATTAGGCGGTGTATTCCTTTACTAGAAAATACATAGATACATAATTCTAAAGACCCTAGCGTTTGTTAGGCAGCGCTAAAAATGAGACGCTGTGCAAGAAAATGGCCTCTGCCGACGATTTGGTGCTGCCACCTGGCACTTGCCCAGGGATTCTGCACGAGCTCATGTTTCCCGACGGCGCTTCCAGATGGCGTCTATTTTTCACGCAGCGTAGTACGGCCGGCAGGAGAGTATTATTTCGAGGACATTTGCAGCGAAGAACGCAGATATGAGGCCAATTTTAGATGCGAAGCAGCTTATGAACGAGGCCTGTCCCTCCCTGCGGCGTCGGCGTAGCCTTCCCCCGGTAGTACTCGGAGTACGCGCACTCCAGCGCGTGCTCTAGTTTGAGAGGAGACCGCTAATGGCGCTGTAGTTCGATATAATAAATAAAGGCTCTCGCTCCCCCCCGGCGCGCTCTCTTCTACAGCAGCTGTCGCGGAGTGCTCTTCAATGAACGAAGATCGATCGAAGAACATGAACAAAGATGGATGCAAAGCGGCCGCGTTGCGGCCGCTTTGCGAGTTCGCGCTGCCAATCGGCGGCCGAGGGGTGCCAAGCGCCGGAAGCGGTCGCTACCTGAGCTTGATGGCGCCGATGCCCGCTTTAAGCGTCACTTTCTCGACCACACGTACGGACACAGCTGTAAGGTGTGCGAGCGCTTGTTGTTGGATGAGAATCTGACCGAGATCTCGACCACCAAGAACGAGCAGTCCCGTGCCAACGCCATCGCCATTCTGCAGCCGGAGTTTGCCGCCGACGACGATCACAGTGAGTACGCCGTTTGCTCTACGTGCAAAGATTCGTTGGTGGCGGGCAAACTCTCCGCGACGAGCGTGACGAACGGCTACCGATACACGCCGAAACCCGAGCAAGCTGCGCGAGCTCAACCCGGTGGAGCTCGCGCAGGTTGGATTGGAAGGGCGTGAACCTCGATTGGAAGGGCCGTGAACAGAGATAAAGAAAATAAAAGATTTACACAACTTGAAGTAGACTCATGGCTTCTACGCCTACTACTTAGGCTGCCCTTTATGGGGAGATGGGGGGATTTTCACACTAGATTCAACTTTTACCGAAATTTGCGAAAATCAGTCCTTAGCTCTTCGTCGCTCCATATGTTGTTTTTAAAAGCGGAACTCTTTATAGGCTCTTGAGTTTGATGGTAGCGCACCTGAACACGGACAAAAGGAAGGCACACCTGACACACCACAGGGCTAACTTTCAACAGCTGATTTATTTTTCCGAAGATCCTGCTCGCTCATATACCCTCAAAACGTTAGACGCCACGTGTGCACTGCTTGGAAATATGAACGATGGCAAATGGAAATCACCTAGAGCAATAGAAGTACATATCTGGTGGACGTGACAAAACGCCTTCAATGAGCCTCATTTTTTTGTCATATTGCTTCCTTAAACCGCGAAAACCACAAACAAAAGCACTTTACTGAGAACACATCTACAATAGTTGTTGTTCAGACAGCATTATTGATTCACTACTTGCGCATGCGTCCCCAGATTTCGAGATGTTTTTGGCTCTTACTACAACACGTCTGATAATAATAATAAGCTTGACACCCTTGTCTCTTACCCTACGGTTAATGACACAAAGCGCAATTCCACTGTTTTCATAGCTTTCAAGCGTCGAACTGGTTAGAATTTTTCATATATGAAGGAAAGCAGTGACCAAAGCGGAAAGAAATGTGGTCGGTGCCTCTGTCATTGGAATCGGTAAAACACGAAAGTTAAACCTGTCTTCGAACATAAGCAGCAATGTGTTTTGATTGATTTATTGATGATTGATTAAGGTTTCGTTAAGGAAAGGACGCAAATTTCTGCAGCCCATGTCGGGAACACGGCTAAGTGTCTGTGGGGGAAGGGGAAAGGGACTGAAAGGGATAGAAGAGGAACGCCGCAGTGGAGGGCTACGGAAATTTAGACCAAATGTAAGCGGTTGAGGGCAATAATGCACCCAACTAAGGCAGAGCTGTTCCAGCCATCCCAGAAATAAAACAAATCGAGCGGCGGGAGGTGACCTGCATGCTCTGCACATATGAACCCCTTGCATGTACACATCAGATGCACCTCCACACTGCACACGGATGATTGATGATTGTGGTTCGGTTAGGAAAGGACGCTAATTTCTGCAGCCCATGTAGGGAGCACGGCTAAGCGTCCGTGGGGTAGTGGCAAGGGAGTGAAAGAGATAGAGAGAAAGGCCGTAGTGGAGGGCTCCGGAAATTTAGACCACCTGGGGTTCTTTAACGTGCACTGACAACGCACAGTACACGGGCCTCTGGCATTTTCGCCTCCATCGAAATGCAGCCGTCGCAGCCAGGTTTCGATCGCGCGACCCTCGGATCAGCAGTTGAGTACCATAGCCACTAGACCACCGTGGCGGGGCAGTGAACTGCTTGTCAGCGCATCGTTTTGTTAACGCACACTTCGCTGTGCGAAAGGCGCATCATTCGCTTGTAGGCGAGCGTCTTTGCTTTCCCGGAGTAAAGCACGTCGCAGCGCAAGTGTCTATCATATACTCCGCACAAGACAATTTATGTAGCGGCCGTGGTTGAAGCAACGCGCCGGCAGACCCAGCAGGACGCCGAAACCTGAGTGGTGATAGAAGTATCGAGACTACTGCAGCGCTAACTGGCGGTGCGCTTATTAACGCGACAATTTACGACTTCGCTCCGTCGTTCCCAGGTGGTGTACCACCGCTGGGAACCAATAGTGCAGTGAAAGGGAGGCCATGTTAATTAAAGAGCAATGTTGCTTGCTAAATACCTTGTTGGCGGGTTCGATCCCGGCCGCGGCGGCCGCATTTTCCATGGAGGCGAAAATGCCAGAGGCCCGCGTACTGTGCGATGTCAGTGCACGTGAAAGAACCCCAGCTGGTCGAAATTTCCGGAGCCCTCCATTACCGCCTTTCTCTCTATCTCTTTCACTCCGTTTCCCCTTCCCCCACGGACGCTTAGCCGTGCTCCCTACATGGGCTGCAGAAATTAGCGTCCTTTCCTTCACCTAATCACGATCATCATCATCAATACCTTCTTGCTTTAAGCAGACATTAATTAGACGCTAAATGAAAACTGGTGCAGTAAAGATATGAGGCCCGTTTTTTCCCCCGGTTTTCAAGTCTGTGGGTGGTGTGGTCAATAAAAAAGAAAAAAAATGTCGGTGGTGTGGTGGTAGCGCTTCCAGCTCATACTTTCGCACCCTGTCAAGTTGTTGGTTCGAATCCCAGCGAGTGGACCTGTTTATATCGGAAATGCGCGTTTATATTTCAGACACCTACTTCCCTTACGAAAGTACGTCACAGTTCTCTTGGTGGACCCTGGCATAAAACACTTTGTGTTAAAATGCGAGGACTGAAGAGAACTGCTATCTGCTTGAAAGTTCATGCCGGAAACAAGTCAATGTATCTTTGCGCATGCATTAGTCATAAAAAGAGCCCTTCAAAAATACGACAGGTATAAAGCGGCGGTCATACACTTATACTGTCACAAAAATGCGTAATGAGAGAGTGAGATATCCTTTTGGAGGTGGGGTGATGCTCTACAAAGCTGATGTACGCAACTCGTGTTTGTGCTAAAAGTTGTGTTAACGGTATGTTGCGACTGTGCGACACATGTGTGGGTGCACATGTCCCCTTCTTAGCGTTTTCTTCCCTCAGCGCGTGTCCGTAGAACATTTTTTCTACACCTCATTTTTCGAGATCACTGTATGAGGCTTCGAAAATTCCCGCATTTTGTTCTTTCTTTATACAGGCACTTGTCATATGTCTTTATTTCAACATTAGCTTCATATTGTACTTCGTGTAGTGGGGAAGCACGAACGCACGCATTGCAGTGGGACACGGCCTGAGGAAGAGGCACGAACCCTGATCTCGAGCTGACGACGCTGGCCAGAACTACGGCTGCTGCCATCGTCGCACCGCCTGTCCATCCGCTGTCTAAAGCCCAATAAACCCCCTTCCATTCGCCGTAACCCATTAAACAAAGGAAACTTATCTTGACTACCTCATATCTTGCAGGCACGTCCATGCTTGGGCTCGTGGTCCATGTAGTGTTTGAGCTAGCGGTCGAGACATTGCACGAGCTAGACATCAATATGCTTCTTAAGGTTGTGGTCGCTGTAATGCTCAACAGTCACAAAGCTAGTGCTCCCTGTGGGGATTAATTTATGCTCTCAAGCCGGCGTTTGTGCTGGCCGAAAGAAATCAGAAATGGGCGCAAGAATTTCGTCTACGTAGACAACTCCTGTTGATTATGCATGCGTATTTTACTATCGGGCACGATGGCTCTTGATATATTTTGAACTCCTAATTGAGAGCATGCTTTAATGCAAGCAAGCAGTGCCATGAAGATGCTTATTTAAGTAGTATGGACACGTTGACGCCATATTAAGCAACGCTAGGGGACACATTCACATACAAATACAGCGATTAACACAAATCGGCTGCCAATCCATTGGAGAGCATCGGTAATTGCATTTCACACGGCGACAAGATGAGTTAGGCCCCTCCACGGTGGTCTAGTGGCTATGGTACTCAACTGCTGATCCGGGGGTCGCGGGATCGAAACCTGGCTGCGACGGCTGCATTTTGATGGAGGCGAAATGTTGCGCCCTGTGTACTTTGCGATGTCAGTGCACGCTAAAGAACCCCAGGTGGCCGAAATTTCCGGAGACCTCCAATATGGCGTCTCTCATAATCAGAGCTGGTTTTGGGATGTTAAAGCCCACAAAAAACAAGAACATGATGACTTATCTCTGTTTAAAAACGTGAACAGACAATACAGATAGCGAAAAGGTGCGAGAGCCCACTTGCGACTAGGGATGAACACCGGTTTAAGTTGTACGGTGTGCATGACTTCAGGTACGAAACCGCTGAATAGGCAAAAATGAGCACGCGCTTCAGCTTAGCAATCCCCCAACTATTAAGGGACAGAAGCCTTGTCAAAGTAGTGCTTTAGAAGGAAGCCTCAATAAGCACCCTTATGGCGATTAATCAGAGTGGCGCAGACTTCTGCTGAAGATTACGTTTATTCACTATACTGAGGTCAAGTGACCGGCTAGGGTGCAAGCATTAACGGCAATGTGGAGATACGTGCGGACAATTATTACCGCTGGCATTTGATATTGAATTAGGGGGTACCATGAAAGGGCAATATTAGCTTAGGCGGTTCATTGCTTTAGAACATCACAAAAACCATATGTTGGGCACAAAGTGTGTGAATGTGCACATAATGAATGAGCATAACGCGCAACGGTGGATCTTTAGGGCAGTATTCAAACGAGTCAATTACTCTCGCAATGCGCGAGATCAACTATTTGAAGCCAATGCAGTTTCGAACATAAGAGGGCAGTTCTGGGGCCTTGATTGATTAATGGGGTTTTACGTCCCAAAACCAGCCATGATCACGAGAGACCCCCGTAGTGGAGGTCTCTGGAAATTTCGACCACCTGGGGTTCTTTAACGTGCACCGGCATCGCACAGTACACGGGCCTCAATATTACGCCTCCGTCGAAATGCAGCCGCCGCGGCCGGGATTCGATCCCGCGACCTTCGTATCAGCAGCCGAGTGTCATAACCACTATGCCACCGTGGCGGGGCAACACTCAGGACGTGAAAGCTGCCAATGACGCATTTACACATGCTAAGCATCGCCATACGGTGAGGCTATTATCTACACGTTAACAGGCAATCGCTATATTCCGCGCAACGTCGATAATCGCGCGCATTAGCGAAATGTGTTGTACAATATTTCGCTGTTACCTAATACCGATCTACTTCGCACTCAATAGTCAAACAGACCAATTTTCATCTTCACCAATTGATGAAGTGAAAACGCAAACGAAATACGCTCTCTTGTCATTGCCATTGCGCCCAAAGAACATGTAGGACAGATACTTGCACGACAAGTCGTCAAAAATATAACGCAGGCAGCTTTGAGGTACATTGTACACGCACTGTTCTTCCACATCTCAGCCCGGCGTGGCTCTGTAAAATATACAATGAGGATATATTGATAAAATACAAACTTAGACAGCGTATCAAATGCACCAACGCACATCTAACGCTCAGCAGCATCGATTTTTTATCACAGCCGGTCCCTAATGTCGGATATGTGTTTTACAAGCAATGACATATATTCGGTGGAGTTTCGTTCCAGATACACCCTTTCATAGATTGGCCAAACCACGCATTGTAAAGTGTGGTGCAGGTATGAAACAGGAAAGAGGGTGGACGTCCAGGCGCCTCATTTATTTACTTTCTTAATTTCATACTGATTGACATGACTCAAAGGGCCGGGTTTAGGTTCGCGTTTGTACACCTAACCGTGTGCGTAAACTCGTGGCTAGGCAAAGCCATGCTGAACTGGTGGGATACGGGGAGCTGCGACAGCTCTTCCATAGTAGGGCATAACTACCCTAAATCGTTAAAATTGGTTCGAAACACAAGATATCCCTGAAACAAGTGCTTCTGTTACAGATGCAAGATGCTGGCCACAATGACTGCATGTGATGAGACACTTAATTTCATCCGTTTAAATAGATATGAACTGTTCCGAGATGTATCAATACATTGGCCAAGATTACTAAAATGTAGATATAATGCCATCAATCAGCACACGCCTACGCACATAAGTCAGTAGAACTTGATGTTGGTCTAGTTGGTGAGACATACATTTATAATGTTTACGAGCGCAATCCACACATGCACCCACACACACGACACAGATAAAAATTAGACAACCACTCAGCGCTCACGTCCCACTGTTTAATGCTGACATGTATACGTCGTTATTTGTACACACTAAGCAGGCGCAATAGCAGAGTCGATATAGATGCCAAATCTTACCACACAGATCATGCTCGTCATAATCAAGAAATTGTCATGCCCAATCAGTGGCACACAACCACACGGAAATATACACAAAAACATACAGATATTCAGTAAGGATGTCTTAGTGGTCGCACGCCCGATGTTACCGGTTCAGTTTCATACCCTAGCAGAGAACGAAAGCTTAGCAAACTCGGTAGCGTTTGTCCCTGAAAAGAGAGTATGAATTTGCTGGTATCTTGGTTCTACAACTGTTTAGAGAAAAGTTTTCCTTACGTGAATCTTCCTCCTTCTGAATGGATCAATATGAATTGATTTGCGACAGTAACTCCTACTCTTCATCTGCCGAAATTCTGTGTTCCCCTAGAGCACGCATGCCGTCGATCGTTCTTTTTTTTTTTGGATGCTCCCTAAATGCTTCTAAGTGATTTCGGGCTGTTTACGTTCATAGGGTTTCCAAGATTTGTGGAAGGCAAGTCGTTTAACTAGCGTAGAACCAAAGTGTTCATAGGGGCGCAACAGTGTCAAGTGTAAGCATTCCGCTGGACGATTGGTCTGCACTGAATAGGAGCACGTTTGAAGCATATACTGTCGTCAGCACTTGATACCCTTATCCACAGAATTATGCTCACCTTTTCAGCGAGGCCTGACTATCGCTTTCTACCAGCTCTTGTTGGAGTCACTGCTAGGCTGCAGGAAGTCTAGGCGCACCTGACAAACCGGTTGGATCTCTTCTGAACAGTTGGCGAACTGTTTTCGGGAAGCAATTTATATGCTCTCAATTTCGCAAAATACTGTCAGCGAGGAAGTTTGGCACGTGCTGTAGTAACGACGACATTGTCGTCATCACACCTGTGTAAAATGCGAGTACAGACAGCTTCGTTGCAATTGAAAAAGTACGCTTGCTTCATTGAAGTAAGGAGGAAAAAACCTATCCTGGAATATGCGCCAGCTATTCTCAGTGTTCCTTGTACAAGAGACCGTACTGGCATATGTAGAGTTACAAAAAACGAAAGAAAAGCCTGCAGACCCCACGCATTGCGGGTGTCGATGTCATGCTCCACCGTCAGTGACGAAATTGCTCAGAAAGAGTGGTTTCACTGCTGAAACGTGTCTTACGTTCGTTGCAGTAATTCCATAAATTTCCGTAGAAACACATAGAGACATAAAGAGAATATACAACATATATTATTACATTTATGGACTTGGTATAGAAATACAGATTGTTGGAATAAACTGGACGTTCGCACTAGCATTGCCATTCAGCAAAGTGCTAATGAAATCAACGTCTGTACAAATCGCGCGCGTGCTTGCATGCTTAACGTGTGCTAACCACGAAGTCGACAGCACTGTGATGACCGAGTGGTAGCTTATAGCACCAGGTAACGCTAGCATTCACTCACTTTTGTACACAGAAGACTGTTTTGTGGAAGACAAGTGCATGCTATGATTCGATTATATGTTTATCACAAGCGCTGTTCGTTGAAGGGTTCCTAAGGATCGAGCAAAGTTGGACGCTAGCGGTGCCAAGTGAGAGCATAACAAAAGTACCATTTATAGCATTTATATTATAATGCTTCGCATCGCCACGGTGGTTTCCTAGCTGTAACTCCGGGCTGCTGATACAACCGTCACGTGATTGAATCACGGCAACGGCGGCAGCACTTAAGTGAAGGCGAAATGTGCAGTCTCGTCTATTGCGCGATGGCGTGCACGTTAAGAACCCCAGGTTGTCGAAATTTTCAAACCCTTCCGCTGTGGCGTCTCTCATAATAAGATCGTGCTGTTGGGCCATATAAGTGCAGAAATTATTATTATGGTAGTCCTTAACGCACACATTACAGATGCAATGCACATTACAGAAGCACCATCACCAGAACTGCTGGTGCGGTAGGTTTATTTATTATTTGTGCCCTGTGGTAGTATAGCCGCCATTGCCTAGTGGTAACTCCCTTACACGGTATCTAGAAAGCCCGAGTTCGATTTCTGCCCCCACACCTTGTTATACGTTGCCTTCAAAAATCATAGTGCGTTCGCGTATGTGAGGGCTTTGTATCAGCCGCAAGTCGACTGATAAAAGACTGAGACGGTCACCGACGAATCCGGCCGCAGCAATGTGTTAGAGATTATCCGCGATGCTTATACATGAATACATTGGTCGACGCGCACACGTGTGGGCATCTCGTGCCATCTTCAGCATGATGACTTTTTCTTCTTTTTTTAACAAGGCATGAAATCAATAGCAGTAATAAACTGTGTGCAGTATCTATGCAATTAATTGTGCAGATCAAGGGGCCGCTAATTTCCAAGGCGGGGCCATATGCTAAACGTATAGGATCCCGCTTACTTATACGAGGATCTTCTAGGTGCTAGCACTACCACACGGGGCAGCTCCGATGCTGGTAGTCTTATTCGCCAGAATCTCTGATGTCACTGTCCGCGTCCTCGCTGTAAGTGGAGGGCGCGAAAGCTTCAGAGGTCACCAGTAGATGTGCCCCAACGTTCAGCCCTCTTCTGTAACAACGTCGTACGACCTCTGTGGTACTTGTTCCACTACTCTCGCTTTTTGCGATCTCGCCTGGTTGCCATTCTGATGACCGCTGTTGGCTCTATTCATTACTCAAGGCTTGGTCTGCTGGCTGAAGTCTGGATGGCGAGTGCACAGGAACCTGACCTGAAGAAGTTACGTCGGCGACCTGCCATCCTACAAGGGAAAGAGCAGTACGTAAGTAAGCAAGCCAAACGTCTTCATGCGCGGTTCCAGTTTCCTTAATCAGCCGCTTGATAATCTGATCCGCCTTTCCTGAAAGTCCGTTGGAACGAGGAAACCCACGGCTCGAAATTGGAAATCGTACCGCTTCGAGAAAGCGGTGAATTGGTTGTTTAAAAATTGGGGGCCGTTGTCAGTGCATACTTCAGCAGGGATTCCGTGAATCCACCATAAGAGAACAGGTCTACGCCGGCTCGGTACCAGCGGTGATCAGGCGTAGGGCATAATAAGAGAGGCTCGTCCGCTTCTTTGTAAGCACATGTTTCACACAACGTACACTTCCATACAGGTTTGGCAATGTCTTGCTTAAAACTGGGCCAGTAGACTAGACGCCTTGCCTTAGCTTTGGCATTATTTCAACCCAGATGGCCCTCCTGGAATGAGCATGCTTTCAAAGCACGGAGGGAGCCTGTAAGCAAGCGACGAAAAGACGTCTAGGCATAGGGAAAAAATCAGACGTGTGCATTCAGGCGACAGGCAAGGCAATGTGGTCACGAATAGGGATGATATGGTTACAATAGGGAGTTTTACAGGGATCTCTAGAGCAGCCGCGACAACCACGTTAATAGTGAAAGGGGAAGTCGTTAAAAAGAGGTTGACATTCCGCCAGTAATGACAGAGGAATTAATGAAAGCTTTGAAAGAGATCCAAGCGGAAAAGGCATCTGGTGAGGATGAGATAACAGCTGATCGCTTAAGGATGGTGGGCACATTATACTAGAAGACTGGCAAGCCTGTATACTCAATGACTATTGACTGCGAGCACACCGCAATCTTGGAAGAATGCGAACATCATTCTAATCCATAAGAAAGACGACACAAAGGAATTCAAAAATAACACGCCGATTAGCTTACTGTGAGTAGTCTACAAGGTATTTACCATTGTAATCACTAACAGAGTTCGTGTCACCCTAGATTTGTCAGTCTTACGAAGAAACAGCGTTTAGTAAAGGCTTTTCGACAGTAGACCATATTTTCACTATGATTCAGGTGATAGAGAAATGTGCAGAGCACAGCCAACTATTATATATATATATATATAGCCTTCATAGATTACGATAAAGCATTTGACTCGGTCGATACCTCAGCAGTCACGCAGGCACTGCGGAATCAGGGCGTAGCGAGCACTACGTAAGACAGATTCCTATGGTAGGGGGATGAACGACATTTGGTTTTTCCTCTTAGTTTACAGTTGCAGGTAAGAAACACAATATGGTCGCGACTCATTGAGTCAGAAAGCAGACCAAATTTGCAGCCATTTGCATGCTTGCGCGTGTCTCTTATGAAGTGCTTCATTGGTTCGGCTTCGTCTCACGCTTTTATTCTGAAGATGTCTCTTTTTAGATTTCATTTCGGTGATCTGTGGAGTATTCTTCAACTTTCCTCAGCACCGTCTCGCAGTCTTCCTTTCTTTTGCAGCAAATTAAAGTTATTGAAAACTTCCAGTGCATCATTCCCGGCAGCGGTCAGGAGCCTGACAGTCTTAGCAGTTCCCATAAGCGGCGTTGCTGTTGCTGCTTGCGCCTAATGCTCAAATTTTTCCTTAAAAGGCTTCCAGTATTTTTTTCCAATATTTCCTGCCAGACAAAGATGGTGTACTTGATTCAGTTGTTCCTTGAATGTCACACACACAAAAAAAAACACGATGTAGCTGCGTTTCTACACAATGTGCCAGCAGGAGGCCGGCTTACAAAAGATTAAGACGGCCATCGATGAATCTGGGAGCAGCATTACTTTCCCGGGTGTATTGGCGATGCTTATATACGCAAACATTGGCCAATGCGTATCCGATTGCACGCCCCGTGCCGTCTTCGGCATTGCCTAGCGTGCTACAGGTTTCTTTCCGCATTCCACCACCAAGCAACCGGAATTTGTATGTCTTGTATTGAATGCATTCCCATGACACGTGAGATGTCTGTTTTAGTAAGTCATTGATTGACATAGGGGCTATCGAACATGGAAAAAACTGTGGCGCTTAACTATATACCATGGGCCGAGCATTAAGTGCACGAGCCACACGGGATCTTAGTAACGTTAAACATCGCATACATGTTTAATTACATGATGATAGTGACGCGACGATCAGTAATTCATTTTCTACATACATTTGCACCATAGCTCCCAAGTTTTGTGGCTACAAGGTGAACGAGGCGACCAGGAGAGCCCCCACACGTAGATAGATCGATAGATAGATAGATAGATAGATAGATAGATAGATAGATAGATAGATAGATAGATGAAAAGTGTTTGAAGTTCGCCAAGAAATACTCCGCATTTAAAACCCAATCTCTGCGTTGAATTTGAGCACATACAAGGACCACGCTTTTACATTTATAATAGAAAAAGTGCATGGAAAAGGACGGAGACCTTGTAGAGAAGTGATCCTGGCAGAAATTCCTGCCCACAACTATGATGGCTAATAAAAGGCATGGGCATTTCCACTGCAGAGAAAACGGGGGGAAAGCGAGTATTCTTGCGAGTTCACTGTAGTTACGTGTAAAAGCTTTGTGTCAATCCACCACCCTACTAGCCGATTTCACCAATCATAAAATCCGTTGGATGCTTACGCTTTTCTGCCACGTTTCTTCGCCGGAGGCCTTAACGATGACCTTGAGTCATGTCCCGCTCAGCGGCACCTGCTGCTCGGCGTAACGCACGATAACCCCTCCCCCCTCCCTCCTTCCCCCAACACTGAGGATGATATGTGGCGATGGAAGCCTTGCAGAGCGCGCAAGCCCCCTTTCCTTGTAGCTCCAACCGCCTGTCACTAGAGGACAACTGTTACGTCAAAGCAAGGCAATGCAAGTTTCGTCAGAAATGATTTTACTGCCTGTACAGCGGAGCCCTTGCATTATGAACCTTACGTGGCCAGCACAGCCAACTATTATATATATATATATATAGCCTTCCATAGATTACGATAAAGCATTTGACTCGGTCGATACCTCAGCAGTCACGCAGGCACTGCGGAATCAGGTTGCACCGAGCACCACGTAAGACTACGTTAGACTACAGATTCCTATGGCAGCGGGATCAACCACATTTTTTTTTTCCTTTAGTTTACGGTTGCAGGTAAGAAACACAATATGGTCGCGACTCATTGAGTCAGAAAGCAGACCAAATTTGCAGCCATTTGCATGCTTGCGCGTGTCTCTTATGAAGTGCTTCATTGGTTCGGCTTCGTCTCACGCTTTTATTCTGAAGATGTCTATTTTTTAGACTTCATTTCGCTGATCTGTGGAGTATTCTTCAAGTTTCTTCAGCACCGTCTCGCAGTCTTCCTTTCTTTTGCAGTAAATTAAGGTTATGGAAACTTCCAGTGCATCATTCCCGGCAGCGGTCAGGAGCCTGACAGTCTTAGCAGCTTCCATAAGCGGCGTTGCGGTTGCTGCTGCTTGCGCGTAATGCTCAAATTTTTCCTTAAAAGGCTTCCAGTTTTTTTTTAATATTTCCTGCCAGAGAAAGATGGTGTACTTGATTCAGTTGTTCCTTGAGTGTCACAACAAAAAAACACGATGTAGCTGCATTTCGACACAATGTGCCAGCAGGAGGCCGGCTTACAAAAGATTGAGACTGCCATCGATGAACCTGGGAGCAGCATTACTTTCCCGGGTGTATTGGCGATGCTTATATACGCAAACATTGGTCAATGCGTAACCGACTGCGCGTCCCGTGCCGTCTTCGGCATTACCTAGCATGCTGCATGTTTCTTTCCGCATTCCACCCCCAAGCAACCGGAATTGGTATGTCTTGTATTGAATGCATTCCCATGACACGTGAGATGTCTGTTTTGGTAAGTCATTGATTGACATAGGGGCTATCGAACATGGAAAAAACTGTGGCGCTTACCTATATACCATGGGCCGAGCATTAAGTGCATGAGCCACACGGGATCTTAGTAATGTTAAACATCACATACATGATTAATTACATGATGATAGGGACGCGACGATCAGTAATTCGTTTTCTACAGACACCCTAGCATCCAAGTTTTCTGGCTACAAGGTGAACGAGGCGACCAGGAGAGCCCCCAGACGTAGGTGGCTAGATAGACAGATAGATGAAAAGTGTTTGAAGTTCGCCAAGAAATGCTCCGCAGTTAAAACCTAATCTCTCCGTTGAATACGAACACGTACAAGGACCACTCTTTTTCATTTATAACAGAAAAAGTGCATGGAAAAAGACGGAGACCTGGTAGAGAAGTGATCCTGGCAGAAATTCCTGCCCACAACTATGATGATTAATAAAAGGCATGGACATTTCCACTGCAGAGAAAACGGAGGAAAATCGAGTATTGTTGCGAGTTCACTGTAGTTACGTGTTAAAGCTTTGTGCTAATCCACTACCCTACTAGCTGATTCCACCAATCATAAAATCCGTTGGATGCTTACGCTTTTCTGCCACGTTTCTTCGCCGGAGGCCTTAACGATGACTTTGAGTCATGTCCCGCTCAGCGGCACCTGCTGCTCGGCGTAACGTACGATAACCCCTCCCCCCTTCCCCCTTCCCCCAACACTGAGGATGATATGTGGCGATGGAAGCCTTGCAGAGCGGGCAAGCCCCCTTTCCTTCTCGCTCCATCCGCCTCTCACTAGCGGCAACGGTTACGACAAAGCAAGGCAATGCAAGTTTCGTCTGAAATGATTTCCCTGCCTGTACAGCGGAGCCCTTGCATTATGAACATTACGTGGCCAGCAGCTCCATCGAGTTGAATTAGAGAGAGCTCGCACAGCTCGCTTCGGCGGTCCTCTTTCTCACAGCGGTAAACGATGTGACGTTCGTTAGCTTAGCATTGCCGTCATCCCCTTGACAAAAAGAAATAGAAATAAAAAGGGGAGGAGATTAATAAAACAAAAGAAAGAAATCCTTCGCGAGGCAGTATTATAGCCAGGTGATCCATTATCTGAAAGTGAGCATCGTAACGACTATGCTACACACCTGCACTTGCAGAAGATGCCAAAATGGGAACAGCATGATAGCATTATACCGGCGATTGTAACACTTGCCAGGGCCGAGAGATGAGAAGCTGAGACAGAAACACGGTGGCGTTAGAGATTAATTATTTTACGTGGCCTAGAACATTCTGATTTACATATAAGCAATTAAAGTGGTATTTAAATGAGTGACCAATTTTAAAGCAGCCAATTCATTGGTATATGAGTTGTGTGGAAACCGGTAATCCCGGGCCAGAAAGAACTTTACGGCAGCTAAGAGGGTTTCCTTTCTGAGAAATCCAAACTTACTTCCTTGTAACTTCCTCCTACACATGAATGGATGCTAATTTTCTCCTCATAGTGAACTGATTTATATTGAGTGATAATAAATCCAGGTTGGAAGTGCATGTGGCAACCATCAAGTTATACTTTAGATAATGTCGCTACAGCTCTTCATATTTTTGAACAATTGGTCCCCGATAGTTGGGACAGCCTGCATAGCAACAGCCTTCAAGAATGTTAAAATAAGTTTTGCAATAGAAAACCGCAAATAGCGTCATACAAGGAATTCTGACTTTAAGTAATAAGAGGGAAAACGTAATATTTAAACACACCATCTCTTTATCAAATAGGCCGCGCGTTAAGATAATGAATGCGCCTAGATGAGGGAAACACCGCTAATGATATTGATGAAATAAGGAAAAATTAGTTGTATGAATAAACCCCAACTGCAGGAGTCTCACTGTTCTCACGTTCTATCGGCTGCAAGAGGACTTCGGGCTCAAATACAAAACTTTTCAAAACATGAAAGGCCTTTTCATTAAAAGAACGTCAATCAGCTAAGGATGATTTTCGCTGACAAATATAACTAAAAGCGCCTTAGCAGCGAGATTCGAAATATTATTTCTATTTCATTCCTATCACTAAAACGAGCAACGACTGTACAACACTACCAGAACTGCCTACACCACTTCATAACTTCACAAGAACAAGTCCCGCGTCACGACTTCATCTCCATGGTCAGGACGTCCACTTCCTTTAAATGCACTCTTATACTGACGGACTCCTTATTTCAGTTCGCTAACATACTTCAACGCACTAGAGTCGCATAGAATGTTTTATTTTCCACAGCAGCCGCTCGACTTGGCGACCCTCGTCTGCATACTGCTAACTACGACTTTCGTATTTTGTACGAATAATAAACTAAAATGAACCGCTTGCGCTGACCTTTCCCATAAATTTTATTTAAATTCCTGTGAACAGTAAGGGGCTATGAAATAGTTGCCGCAATGTCACGATACTGCAGGTCAGCCTGACCCAGGCAGGACTGGAATTTCAAAACAAGGAGAACGGTACAAAACAATTGCTAACAATAGTTGCACCACATGCAATACGTCAGTTTCGCTGAGGTAATCTTTAACAAAGAAATGAAAAATAGCACAACTACAACAATACTCGCACAATGAGTTATGTAACAGTTTCAGCGATTCAGTGATAAATGTGACAAGTGTGTTCAAGGGCTTCATCAAAATCGTCTGCCTGGCAAATAAACTCGGGCAGACCGTCCCAATGGAAAATGGTGCGGGGGAAAAAACTGTTTGAATGCCTCTGTCTCAGCAAGAATGTGTTGAAGGGTGTGTTTGGGGGTATTGTGTGAACGTGTCGCTGTAGCGGCTTTTAAATATCAAGTGGAGACATACTAAGCTTTCCATTCAAGATATTGCGCAAGAACTTCAGTCGGCTAATTTTCCTGCGGACAGCCAGTGGGGGGATATCATGAGCTCGCATGAGTTGAGCTGGGGAATCTAATCGTTTGTATTTATTAAATATAAATCTGATGGCTTTCTTTTCTAGCGCTTCTAAGCTCCGTATATCCTTTTTCGTGTACGGATATCATACCACGGATGCATACTGGAATTTAGGTCTAATAATAGTTTTGTACGCTTGAAGTTTAACATTAACGGTAGCCTTTGCAAGCTTCCTTTTTAAAAACAAGTTTTCAAAAAGCTGAAGCGCAAATCGACGATATCTACGCCCGCCACGTCATGTCCCATGAAATAGTGATCACCAAATACTTACACTGCGTAATTGATTGAATGGGAGAGCCATGAAAATTGTAGGTAAATACGCTAGGATTTGTTTTTCGCGTCAAACTTATGAGTACTATTTTAATAACCTTTATTTCCATGTCCCATACTACGCGCTAGTATTCCATGCGACGAAGAGTTTGCTGTAAAAGGTTGTGGTCTTCAGAGCAGGTGGTTTCTTAAATACAACACAGTCGTCTATGAAGAGTTTAATACACACTGAGTCAGGGATTGTTTGCACTAAGTAATTTACATATATAAGGAATAATAGTGGCCCCAGCACACTTCCTTCTCGGACACCAGATGTAACATTAAGCATCCTAGATACACTGGATTTAATTAACAACGAACTTATTTTTATCAGTTAAAGAAGCTTCAACACATTTAATAAGATAAAACGGCAATCCTATGTTATGCAATTTCAGAAGTTGTTTGCTATGTGGAACCTTGTCACACGCCTTGGAGAAATCAAGTAGTAATATACCAGCCTGCCCCGATTGATCTAGAACTGCGATAAGTTCGTGGATAGTTGTTACCAACTGCGTTGTTGTGGACAATCCTTTCCGAAATCTATCTTGTCAAGGAGATAAGACATTATCTGTTAAAACACTGAACATTGCGAGCCACTATGTGCTCTAGTGACGTGCAACTGACTGAAGTTAAAGAAATCGGCGTGCAATTAGAAACTGTTCACTTATCTCCCTTCTTGTGGATGGGCAGAACACGTGCAATCTTCCAGTCATCCGGAATTTCACACCTACGCAATGATCTATTAAATAACTCTTCCAAGAAATCGCTTATCTGTGTAGAATAACGTTTTAAAATGTATTTGGAATTTGTTCTGGTCCTATACTCATTTTAGTGCTCAGTTATTTTAGCAAAATGAAAACACCTTCCCTTGTAACAATAGGAATGTCCACATCGCTAGGAATAGTTGGTAGGGGTACGTGAGCGCTTGAAGCATTGAAGGCGCTGTGGAAATATTTAGTACAAGCCTGCGATATTAAAAAGCCATCACTTTTATATTTCCCGTAGAGCTTAATTTTATTCACACTTTCATTGGCTTGGGCCAGAAATCTTCAGAATTCAGCCGGAATTCTTTAATGAATAAGCGCAGAGCGACTTGTTAGTGATGTGTCCTTGCGTCATTTAGTTTTTTTGCCAAATTTCTTTTCAAAGAATCAAATGCCTCGAGTGCTACATCGTTTTTATGCTTTCTAAGTCGCTTGATCCTGCATTTAATGTAGATAATCTCCCGAGTTATCCAAAGATGTCTACGATTTTCGCGCACCTTTCGGACTGTTCAATGGAGAACAAGGCTGAAGTTTTAAATCGCGCCCACAACACATGGACATCATCGTGCGCGCTGTCGCTTAGTACACTCTCCAAGTAATCTATCAATGCTGTATCGTCGTCGCGGTCAAAATCTTTGATGCTCACTGAATATTTACTCGAATGCACTAAAGAACATCAATAAGGCTAGGAAAAAACAATAAGCAGTGGTCTAACACGCCATTTTCAATGTCGGCATCACCATTTAAAAATATATAGCTTACAAAAAATAAGTGTAAGATAGCACTGTTTCGGGCAAATTCACAGACAATTTGCTCAAGGTTCAGAGACAACATTGCGTCTAAAGTAATATTGTTACAAGATGTAATGTTAGGCCGTGTGTTACGCCGGGTAACAAACGTCACCTACGAGATAGGCCCCCTCGACCCTTCCTCTGGCCTTGCTCCACCGTGTACAGACATCGTCCATGTCTCCCGCCTCAAACTGTACCGCTCACCCGCACCTTAACAAGCACCGAGACGGTGCTTCAGCAGCCGGGGGTCGTGTTACAAGATGTAATGCAGGAGCAAACCTTGAGAGCGCCATCGAAGACGACGACGAGTTGTGGAGGCTAGCGCGAGCAGAGCCATCTTGCTTTTCGCTAAAGCGTATTGTAAATATGCTGACTGCTTTCCCGTAACATTTTCACTCGATTTAGACCGCCCATAACCTACATTCTTCCATGCTTGTTTTGATTTATCCTTTTTACTTCTGAGGGAAGGGAGGGGGCACGGCAAATGTCCCGTCTACACTGCAGCCGTTTATTTTAATGTCTAATGGATTGCCGCGGTCTGAGGCATGGAAGCAGAGCAAATCTTCGAGGCGCTCAGGAAGTTGTGCAAAATTATGTGATGTGCAAAAACCTCCATGCTCTGTGGCGTGCGTGTACGAAACGGACGGGGGACAGCGGCTAAAGCGTGAACCGCTCCTCATGCCTTTTTCACGCTCAGGATGTCCTGCCCTGTTTCGCTGTTAGGCTACATCTTCCTATGGAACCGAGGCAATCGCGCCGTCTATGCATGGGCCTGGGAATTGGTTTTTCAGGGTGGGAGGAACGGGCTCGGGAGGGAGACATTCGACACCCACATTCTTCATTCCTAACCCTAGGTGAGCCTCGTTGTGGAGGCTGTGGGCTGATCCGAGAGGTTGCGAGAAGCCGTGCGAGTTGGATGGCCAGTAGATCGCTGGTCCTCAAGGATGACACAGAGCAAGGGCTCACCTTATTTTGTGCTCACGCTAAGGCCTCCTACGGACACGTACTTTCGACATTTTATATAACCGTAAAAATAAATAATAAACAAATATATCAACAAATTTCATGCTTGCTGGAGGTACCTTTAAAAATATAGCAAGCATGCATCACGATAAGACACCTAATACGGCGGCTTGCGTGTTCGATAATCACTACCATCACTATGCCCACTGCTAGGAAAGAGCCTCTCCCACAGGTGGCAAATTATCCTTGTCCTGTGCAAAAGGTGGTCACTCTACCCACGTAAACTTCTCGATGTCATCTGCCCACCTGACTTTCTGCTGATCACTGTCACTTGCCTTGTCTAGTGATGTACTCATTTACCTTTATTGGCCAATAGTTGCCTTGCCATCGTATTGCATTCACTGCCCACGTCCATTTCTTTTTACCTTCTACTAGTATGTCGTTAACACACGCTCGTTCGCAGATCCGCTCCAGTCTATTCTTATCCCTTATGGCCACATCTCTCATTCACTCTTCCGTTGTTTCTTACGCCATCTTCAATCCAAGTTCAACCGTCTTAGTGATACTCCACGTTTATGTCCTGTAAGTGATTACCGGTAAGGTGTGGGTGATATACACTTCACTATTGAGGGTATTGGTAAGCTGCCATACTGTATCTGAGAATGCCTGACGAATGAAATGCACCCTGCGCTTATTCTTCTAATTATGCATTTCTCCTGGTTAGAGTCAGGAGTCAAAACCTGGCCTAAGTAAATATCTTCGATTAACACTTCCAGTGCGACGCCACTTAAAATTCCGGTGCCAAGAATATTCAACATTGGTACTTTTGTTTTCTGCATGATGGTGTTCAGACCCACCGTTTTACTTTGCCTGTCTAGCTCACCCTCCGCAGTTCATCCCCATATGTGACTTGGCAAGGAAACGACATCAGCAAATGTGAGTTTACTGAGGTATTTATTCTCCATTAAGCTTTCCACCCATCTGATCCCACTCAAAGTTCGAAATATCTTTTGTGAATACGCTGTGAATAACTTGGATAATTTGTGTCTCCTTATTTTACGCCCTTGCGTTTACGTGTTTTAGGACATGGCGGTTGTGAAAATATTGTAGATATCTTCTTGTACCCTTACGTAACGATCATTTGCGCCCTGGTTTCGCAATATCTGTATGAGTGCTATGTTTTCGGCCGAGTAATCTGATTTATCGATATCTATTAAAACGATATGTATACGGCTTCCTATTAATATGCCCATTTCTCTGTTACGTGACTGACCGTTTGAGTATGGTCTATTGTTGAACAGTACTTACGAAACCATGCTTGTTTACAAGGTTATGCTAGCAAATTATGCTAGCAGTTACGTTTTTATATACGTTGTAGATGACTGACACTAAGCTGATAGGCCTGGTTTTTCGCTCCTTCATGTTATCTTATAAATTCCGATGATGTTCACATTCTTCAAAGATTATGGTACGCTCGCGTTCGTTAGATGTAGCATATATACGAGTTTGTTATTTTTCCTAATATAAATTGCCAACCATCCTTCAAGAAATCTGCTCTTTTATGATCCTCGATGAGTGCTTTACCGATTTGTGTTTATTCCAAAGCTTTCTTTATTTCATTTGTCATTACAGGTGAGATGTCCTCTTCTTCTGGACCACTTCCTCTTTCAGTAGTGCCTTGGATGCATCGGCTACTGCACAGATCTCTGCAGAATTCTTCCGCTACTATAACTATCTTACCGTATTTGGGATGACATTGCCTTGCTTCTCTGTAGCGCACATGTCTAATTTTAACAAAAACGCAACTTATGTGCTCGGGTGGTCGGCGTCTCCTGTCACCCGTCACGGTGGGCCGATCTGGCAGGTTTAGAACTTTACGGCTTCCTTTCCGCATGGTGATTGAAAGAGCCTGAAGCATTTGAATAAGGTCCGCTGGAATGACTACGTATTCACATGGTGGAAAGGGCAGTGATGCATCGCTAGCAACAGTAAATGAGGGACAGTTTTTCACGCTTTCTTTCCATCTCCTAGCGCAGAAGGCAAAGGGCCACAATTTGTTCACGGTCTAAACGCCCCGTGTGAAAGCGGGAATAAGACTTCACAAAATATTAACAAAATAATTGGCAAAAGCTCCCAGCGGCTGGCATGGAGACACGTCTCAGAGCACACTAACATCACTGTACTACACTGCAAAGCTGAAAATACCAAAGAAACAGCAATCAAAACAACACCATTACTGTGATAAGCGCGCATTTACACAAACATGCTACGTGGCGCGTGAGTGAACTGCTACTTGCAACACTTCAAATGGCTTATTCTTCTGTTAATTAGTAAGAGGACGACAAGGCATTCGCGAACGAGGCGTGTACCCACCGGGTGCCGATTTACCGGCATATTCGGCTGCTGGAGTTTACACCCGAGATGTGTATACAGCTGGGTCCCAAATTCCGGGAGGACGTTACGAGCGCGCGTAGCGAACGGACGGGTGGCAAAGCGGCTCCGTCAGTTTCTCGACCGGAGCCACAGACCATTCGACCGTATCACACCAAGCTTGTGTCCTCTGGACCCAGCAAGTCACGCGGACCACGGAGACACTTAATTTGTCAAGGTGGGTCCTTTTGTCAACAAATTAGAGCGGCTTTTCCACCTCGCTCCGTGGCGCCAACGCTAAGCCAAGTGCTGAGTAGGCGTCCGGCAGCTGGGAAGTCCGCGTTCCTGCCACGATGGCCTCCTCTTCATCTCAACGCGGCTATGACCCCGAGGAAATGGCATGGTCGACCATTTCGCATTCCGGGAACCAAACATGGGCCCCATCGGAGCCCATCCGCAATGAAAATTTGTTCCGTCTCGTGGAGAGACGCTTCCAACGACGTAAAGCAAAGATGTTCACGGCCGCCGCAAAAGACGCTCACGGCGAGCGTCTCTCAAAGCAACAAACGCCGTCCACGCGCAAGGAAAAGGGCCATGTCAAACCAGCATGGAAGCCGAAGCCTCTTCAGAAATTCTACCCGGACGATTTTGTAGTTGTCCTGAAGACCCGTACCACTCTGGCACTCTGAGCTACTTTCCAACCTGGTGAGGTGGGCCTCTCTTTGCGAGCTTACCTTGGCGCGCAGTTGGCTGCAAACCTTAGTTTTGTGCTTTCCCGTGAGCAGAACCTTATTGTCGCAAGTACCAAGAACGCCTACGTGGCCGACCGCCTTCTTGGGGACTTCGTCATCAAATCGGCGAAAGGGGATGTGTCCCTCCACGGCCATCTCAAAGAATCTGGCGAGGAGGTCTGCCATGGTGTCGTCACCATTGCTAATCATGACACCGCTGAAACTCTGAAGGATAGCATTCAATGGAGGCATGGCATTATCCTCTATATTCGCAAGTTTGGGACGTCCAGCAAGGCCCGACTCACCTTCGCCGAGGTCAAGCCACGGACCGTCCACTACAACTCCGAAATGATCACTGTCCGGCCCCACTTCCAGACAATCCCTGCCTGCGGCGTGTGTGGTACCGTGGGACATAGGGCGGACACATGCCCCAACCCACCCCAAGATCGTTGTGGCCTGTATGGACAGCAGGCACCATTTGTGGAGGGGGTGCGGGCCCCTCATGAGTGTAACGTAAAATGCGCACTTTGTGGTGGTGGCCACGCCCCAAACTCAAAGGACTGTGTGGAGAAGTACCGCAACGGCACCCAGATGGCCGCACAGAAAGGTGCGAAGAATAACTCAGCGAAGAAGCCGGCGACACGTCAGCCGACACACGTCACTGGCGGTGATGACTCACCGCGACAGAATGACGTTAACTCAGCACAGGCGCCACTCAGCGGGCTCGCCGAGAAGCGAGGAGCAGCAGCACCACCGCCCCCACATGGCGGCCAAGGAAACCAGAGCCGCTCCCAGCAGCAACAGCTCAAGGTGCAAGGCACGAGTGACGCCCGTGCAAGCACTATCAAAAATGACGAAAAGTTGAGCGGCACGAGTAGGGTTGCCTCCTCCTCTGCCTCTCCCTCCTTCTCGCTCAACGGCTGAAGCTGAGCTCCATAACGTAGTGGCATCTCTCCGGGCACAAAACGAGGTGCTTCTAGCCAAAATCGAACCTCTTGAAAAACAATCCACTCGCCCTTCCCAGCCTGCCCCGCACGTGGAATGCATGGAGAGCGAGGCGGTGGCACCGACGACTCTAGAATCTTCCATTGCCACCCTTGAGACCCGCCTTGAAAACAAAATTACGCCATGATGAATCCATTGGCAGCGGAAATCATGGCTCAAATCACTAATCAATTTAATGTTCAAGTTAACGCTCAAGTAGCAGAGGCCCAACCCAACATGCTCGCCCGTGCAGCGCGCAACGGAAGCCTAAAGGATGTATCTTTCCGCCCAAGCAAATTATCTCGTCGTACAGTTACTCTTAACTACGCTGAGGACGGTAGCTCTGTCTCTGGGACATTAGTACAAGCCCAGGGAGCCGGCCCCGGAGCTATAACCTCAACTGAAATTCCTAACACAGATAATGGCGGGACACCCGCCATGTAGGCGATCGCCCAAATCTAAATTGGCTTCTCCAACACTAACAACGCAGTGGAACTGTGTCGGGGACTCAGGTCCCGCGCTAAGCGGGCCAGCCTCCGACTGTTCATTTCAACCATTGAGCTAATGCCCGCCGTGGTGGCCCTTCAAGAGCCAGGAAGGGGTGCCACCATAACAAATTACACAATGTTTCAACAGGACCCCTCGTCTTGTCCTTGCGTCCACAAGAACTACACTGCCAGCATGGTCGATCTCGGCCTCCAGCTCCCTTACTCATACGTAATGGTGGTTCTAATTCCCGTCAGAACCACCATTACATCAGAGCCACCGTTACATATCCTTAACGTATACTGCTCTCCCAAACTGTCAAACCTTTCATTCTCTGGCCTCTAGCCGCGCGCTAAGAGTTGCGGGCAGGGACCTCCTTGTGGGTGACTTCTATGCCCCCAGTCGGGTAGGGGGTTACCATCACGAAGAGAAATGCGGGCGCAAATTGGCTGAACTCGCGTCCACGCTGGGCCTAGCACTTCACACCGACCCAGTCCACCCAACTCGGATAGGCAATTCTGTGACACGAGATACGTGTCCAGATTTGACCTTTAGCCGCAGCAGAGTGGGCCAACACTGAGGAAACGCTTGGTAGCGACCACTGCATCTTGAATACAATACTTTGGTCCAAACCATTCGCAAAACCCATAAGACATGCCCGGCTCCCAGACTCGTCCATATTTAGGCTAAATTATAACACTGTAACTTCAATATTAGAGCGAGGATACGATGCGTGGTTCCAAGAATTGGTTAGGAACCTTCGCTCCACTGAAAAGGAAATTCAGTTCTCGGAGGCGGTATCGGGCGTAGACAACCACCTATTCCACCTCTGGGAAGCACGACACTGCCTTGTTCGCCGGTGGCGACGACAAAAGCACAACCGCAAACTTAAAACTGGAATCACGGAGCTCACCCAGAAGGCGGCCGAGCATGCGGCCCAGCTCGCGGACGCCAACTGGGGGAATAGAAGCAAATTATCTCGTCGTACAGTTACTCTTAACTACGCTGAGGACGGTAGCTCTGTCTCTGGGACAGTAGTACAAGCCCAGGGAGCCGGCCCGTACCGAAATCAAAAACATCTACAGAGGGCAATTAATAGCTTTAAGGGCGACACAACTCAGCTGGCGCACAAGTTAAGGGACCAGTACCTGTGCTCCACACAGGACCCCCATGGATCGGCGTACTCCTATGCAGGTTCGGAGAATGCTAAGCTGGACGAACCGTTCCAGCTTTTAGCACTGCGGAAGGCCCTGGCTAAAATGAAACGTGGCAACGCTCCGGCTAGAGACAAAATTACTGTGAAAATGTTAGCTAACCTTCCCGACCCGGCATATGAATCACTATTGGCTTACATCAACTCAAATTGATCAGGGGACGTGCCACTCCCCATAGAATGGAAGACAGCCCTTGTTACATTTATTCCAAAAACTGGCAAGGCCCTGAACACGGACAACCTTCGCCCCATCTCTCTCACATCATGCGCCGGCAAACTGATGGAGAGGATGGCGCGGGATCGGTTGTCTGAGTTTATGAAGGACCAACGTACTTTCGCAGAATCAATGCACGGCTTTAACCCGCACAGATCAGCGCAAGAGATCCTGCTTCAACTCAGCCGGGACGTCCTAGATCCTATCGAATGCCCTCACAACGACAAGGTCGTACTCGTCCTGGACTTAAAAGGGGCATTTGACATTATGACTCACGAGACAATTCTAGCACACCTATAACAAACCGGCTGTGGCTTGAGAGCGTTCGAATACATCCGGCAGTTCTTAACCGATAGACAAGCTTACATCCGCTTACAGGACAACGAACACGGTCCTTTTACCTTAGTAACTAGAGGTATACCGCAAGGTGCAGTGCTGTCTCCTATATTATTTAATTTGGCGATGATGCACTTACCAGCCCCGCTGGCTGATGTCCCCGGTATACAACACGCATTGTATGCTGATGACATCACCATCTGGACTATGCAGGGCTCACTCGGAGATATTAAGGCGAACCTGCAGCTCGCCGCGAGCATTGTCGAACACTATGCCAGCCAACGCGGCCTTCAATGCTCACCTTTCACATGAGAATTCGTGCACATACGCCCCTCGCCAAAGTGCACGGCCAAAATTGAACTCTCGCTAGAAACAGGTCCAGTTCCTGCTGGCCAAACTCCGCAAGGTGGGCGACCAGGTGGGCCGCATGGTTCGCCGGGTCTCTAACAAACGCGGGGGTCTACGCAGCAAGGATGCCTTGCGGCTGGTACATGCATTTGTAACGAGTAGAATTTTATATTCTACTCCATACCTCCACCTGAGGAAGTGAGACGAGGATACACTTGAAGTCATCATTCAAAAATTGTAAAGCGGGCCCTCGACCTCCCCTTAAACACCTCGAACCAGCGCCTTTTGGGCCTGGGCATGGTGAACTCTTTCCGGAAGCTTGGAGAAGTTAACTATATTATATAACAGTTAACTATTATATAACAGTTAACTATATTCAGTAGCTCATTTGGATATTGATCGTACATTAATTTAAGCATAGAAGTAGTAATACGATCCGGACCAGGAGCTGCTTGATGTGTAGTGAGCATAACATCTGCAAGTTCCGCCATGGCCACCTCCTGAAAATCGGATACTAAACTTTTAACCACTATAGGTGCCCGATATAATGAAGTGAACCGATTTTCAAGTCCGTTACCTATATTTTCTAACAAATCAGCTATTTCTTTAGGGGATAATACAACAGATAGCGAATAAGTATGTTGTTGAGGTGATGTTCTGTTGCGAATAAATCTAAAAAGAGCGGTTCTTCTATCAGGCCGCGACAGTAGCGAGTGCAAATTCTTCTTGTGATCTTCTTTAGCTGCTGCAACAGTTCTTTTGAATATTGCAGAACAAAATTTATAGTCCATCCATACTTTAGGCGCATAATTATGTTGCAGACGTTTCCATGCTGCTTTCCGTCGCCTATAGTTAAGCGTGCACGCCTCATTCCACCAAGGAGTGTTTGACGGGGAACCTCCAGCCCGTACAGAAAACTGTGCTGTCTCAAGAGCAGAAGTCATACTGTTTATGACTGACTGAGCTCTCTGTCGCTCTTCACATCTACTAAGAGATGCTAAAGCCTCCTTCAGCGCAGTATCCTATGCTTTATAATTAATGAAGTAGCGTTGTCGTGTGACAGTGGCGTGGTGAGAGAGCATGATATCAAAGGTAATGGGAATGTGGTCACTGATAGTTCCATTGTCAAATGTTGCCCAAGATGGGATAGCCAATTGATTTGAAGAAAAAGTTAGGTCTAACGCTGATGAAGAGCGCCCGCGTAAAAAGGTGATTTCACCTGAGTTGTGGCAATAAAAGTTGTTACTCTGTGTCCAATCCCACAGCCGCTTTCCACAACTATGTTTTTATTCCCCAAGAAGTATGGTGTGAGTTGAAGTCCCCTGCGAGTACAACCGCCTTAGAACGACAATTACGGAAAACTGAATCCTCTCCTGAATCCGATCCCGCCGAGTCTTCTTCTTCGTTGTTCTCATTGGCCACCACTAGGCATCCGTGTTCCTCAGCCATGGGCGCTGGGAACTCCGTGGCTCTTCTTGATTGGGTCCTCTTTTCTCTTATTTTGTAGGACCACGCCTTTCGTCCTTCGTCTTCATCTTCCTCTGTCACTCGCTTTTTGATCGCGCACTTTTTAAACTGCGCACTTCACTTATCACACCATCTACGAAGTAGTGTGCTCGTCTCGAGTTTGGAATTACAAGCGAGGGAGAAGTACTCAGTTCTTTAGCGAAGAACTCACGTCATAACAGACAATAACACGCCCTGTCTGACATTTGAGGGCTTCGCCCTATACATGTATCCCCGAAGTGGAACATTCACATTGTCATTCTCACCGCAGACCTTGGCGCGTACTCTGTCACATGTAGTGTGCGATGTTTAGCTAGTTTTGACACTGGCAAGAACTCGCCCATTCTCAAGAAGAGTTCAGATCAGCCACTGTAATAGCAAAATTTGACATTGCGTGACAGTTGATACGTAAACAGGGATGCACGTATGGCTACATGTTGTGGAGCATAAGGAAGGTCGAAGGGGACGTGTTGTAAAGCTGAACTTTGACGTACCTTCCATGCGTGCGAAGCGTATTTTTAACTTGCTGCTATTTGCACTTTATGACACCTATCGAGTACAAGGAAGGCTTTGCCCATCTACTTGTATAGTGTGTATTGACATGTCGCGCGTCGTGATCCAAATCTACCAGCCGGCTCACACTGATCGCACTTTGTTAAGATATGCGATAATTTTGTCCTTGAAACCAACCTATGTGAGTTCAGTCTATTTCACCGTTTGCTGTACTTTATAAAGTGTCGCTAGGCTGAAAACATGTTCAACTGGATGTTCCCGTCACATCTGGTACTCTTCGTAGCCAAGCTGAGAATTGTTTTCACTATCGACAACGCGCGGAATATGAGAACAAGTTTCTACCGGCTGTTCTCCCCAACACGGGGCCGCCTCCGTCGGATCGCTCATCTCCGTTGCCAGGCTTTATCGCTTAATCACCGGAGTGTGCAATTCTCTCAGTGCGAAATGTTTTTTTTTTTTAGTTTTGCATCTACCTCGCGCATCTCGGTCGAAGATGACGCGTCGCTGCACACGCCTGTGCTGCGTGGACGTGAGATTCCTTGAGAGGAAACGCAGTGGAGCACAATCTCTTTAACAGGGTGTCGAATTCTGATAGTACGAGGCGCGAGCGCCGCATCGATGCGATGTTCACGAAGAACTCGGAAGACGTAAGAACTTCCCATCTAGACGGGAGGAGACATTGGAGTCGTCATGTTTCCCAGTCATCGAGTCTTACGATCATTTCGACAAATATCTCCAAAAGCACTCGTTTGGATGCTGCACTAGCCCATCTCCCGATGCAGCTACAGTATTATGCTGGATCTCGGAAACGCCCTCAAAACGTGATCGTTACCACTATGCGTTGCGAACGCCGTAAAGAACCCGCGATACAGGTGTGTATTTCGCTTGACAAAGCCCAGATTTACATATAATCAAACCGTATGCGTCATTCACGCAGCTGACACAGTACCATTTATACAAGTTGCAGTAGCATTTGAGCAATCAAAGCAGCATACCAACTGTCTCCGACGGTCTATGATGATCACGTGAGAAGCGTTAAAGCTTCTCATATACCAAGTTCTGGCGAATGCTGATAGCACGTGATGAAATATAGACAAGCAAATTCACTATTATGAAAACGTATATATATATATATATATATATATATATATATACACGATCAGAAAGTCACTGTGACAAACATATTATTTAGGATTTATTCTGACGTTTCGGCTGGAGACCAGCCTTCTTCAAAGACATCATCTTTGAAGAAGGCTGGTCTCTAGCCGAGACGTCAGAATCAATCCTAAATAATATGTTTGTCACTGTGACTTTCTGATCGTATATTTATCCCGATAGCCAGGAAGAACTGTTCTTGATATATATATATATATATATATATATATATATATATATATATATATATATATATATATATATATATATATATATATATATATACAGCCACACAAGTGCATCGCGGACATGTACAGTGTTGCGGCGTAAGGGTTATAGTGTCTGCTTCTCAAGCGGTGACCCTGGATCGATTGTGCATATGGTTGCTTCTGCTCTGCAGAGTGTGCCGTTGATATGAGTGAGTTCCTATGAGATGATGGCTCAAGGTGTAAAAAAAGTGTTAGCAGGAACGATATGTAGAAAACGTGCTATGTAAGCAAGGCAATATGTAAGAAAATGATTTTTCCTTTAAAATATCCAGCAGTACCGCTTATATTTGGAGCTGCATAATCTTGGGCCGCATGGTAAGCCGGTCATATTTGACCTGAAGTACCGCTTAAAGGGACTGTCTACCGCTCAGAAAATTTTTTGAGATTGTGGTAAAATTGGGCAGATCGTGCGTCACATTTACGGGAACGACCACGCTTTCACCCCACAAAAAAGGAATTATGTTTTTAATTTCGCTCTGAAAGTGGTGCAAGAAACGCCGCTAGCGACACCCAATAGCGTGTTCGTCATTTTCCAAGTGTACGAGAACCAGCCCACGCAGGTATGCATACTCTGCTGAAAACTATTATGTATGTCTTACATGCGTACTTCACCCTGTGAGACACCTTGTTATAGCGTGCAAGAGCAATTTGTTCTTTTTTTCGCTGCTTTCGGGGTGGCGCATGTGGCGCTGCCTTCGAATTCGTCTGCCTGCGAAGGCGCATAGTAGTGCGCTTGTCATGCATGCGGCGCTGCATGTCCGAGACGCACCCCCGCGCGCCGACTTTCCCTCGCCTCTCCTCCTCGTCGTCGCCTCTGGAATGCCGACCTTGAAGCCGGTTCGCGTTGAGATGCCTCCCGCGCCCGAAAGGGTTTCCAGGGAGACGACGACGCATCATGCGCGGTACCCAGTGTTGCTGGCATGCCTACACTAGGAAGGGAGCGACTTCGTGGATGAAAAAAATTGTGTTTTAATAATTTCTATTGAGATTCTGGAGAAACCACTGCACGCTGGGACACTTCGAAAGGTACGCTTTGTGTTGAGCCAAAAAACGGGACAGCGATGAAAGACGGTAGACAGTCCCTTTAAGCAAATCTGCGGTATGCGTTGTCTTAAGCACTCAATTTTAAGCGGCTTTCTTACAACAAGATGGCCGCGCATATGGGAGGCCCGCATAGGCATGGGGTATATAAAATTGACCACGTACAAAAAGAGCCGTATGAAGCACGCCGTTTAGTGAGCCTTTAAAATCGTAGAAAATTTGACCTACTTTCCTCCTTGTATACATTGTGTCAAACGGTCGGTTTCCGAGAGGGTACAACCTGGAAACCTATTAAGACTGCTCAACTGGGCTGCTCTTAATTTCTCTCAGTTTGTTAGACTTACCCTGACTAATATTGACCTAACTACGCTTCTCAACTTTATTAAAAATGACATAATAATGCTTAGCTTAATCATAATTGAACTGAATAGGTTAGGTTATGTATTCTTACAATAATTGGACTTCATTTATAGGGCTTGACTTACATATTGATATATTGATTAAGCCTGGCATAAGCAACATCACCTAATTAAGGTTGGGGTTTTAGTAGGTATCGGGCCAAATCGGTTTGACTTTGTAGTCTTAGCTTCATTAGGCTCCGCTTAGCTAAATTAGCCTCAAATTAGGCAACAGTAGGCGAGGACACGTCACTAGGCTAAGTGTAGGTGCAGCGAAGCGACATCACAGCGCATGCACAGCTCGTGGCAGCTCAGCCGAGTCGTTAGGTCTCACGGAGAAAGTGGGGAGTTGCTGTGGCATTATCGGTTGCTCCGCAACGCGAGGCGGTCAGGGGCATGTTTTTGCGGACACCAAAGCATTCGCGCCCGACATGAACATCTTCGTCATTAAAGTAGGTTGATGGCGATGGTGATACTGAACTATGAGACCATGGTTATCCGTTCAGAAAAGCGCTCAAAAAATAGAAGCATTTCTAATTACTGTGTACATTACTATGGGAAAGAGGTAAGGTGTCCCTTACAGGGTCTCCGAGAAATGCTCATCATTTTGAAGTTCTTTAAAACAGTTGAGAGAACACTACACTCCCTTATGGGAGAGCACATACAGGTGCTTCTGTGCCGCAGTAATCCGCGGAAAAACCAACCAGATCTGCAGACAAATGTTACACGATTCCCTGTACAGGGAACAGGGCTCTGAGAAAGCCCTGTAGAGCTGTCGCTGTAAAGGCAATGAGCATGTATATTGGAACGGCGCATAGACACTGTCTTTAGACCAAGTGAAAATAATTTAGGGTAATAATGAATCCTACTCTGGGAGAGCTGTTCCTTCCGTCCAAGAAATGAAACACAAATCAGCTCACGGAACATGCCATGTCCCCTCCCTGCTGTCTGTTTTGATCCAGTGGTGAACGATTCATAGTGCATCGCACTCACCTATGGGAGAGCTCGACAGAGCCGTCCCGAATTGGTTATTAACTCAAAAGAGCGAATCGCAATGTGCGTTTACGAAAAAATATGTTTGATCCCTCTGTCTTTGGAATCGGTATAACACTAAAGTGAAACCTGTCTTCGCACATAAGCAGCAATGTGTTTAGAACAAATGTAAGCGATTTAAGGCAAAAAAATTACACCATCTTCCCAAAGGGAACCCTGGTGAGATGCGGGTGGCGTCACGGGTTGAACGGCGCTAACGTGGGTGCGTCGCATCCCATCAGGGTTCCCTTTGAGAAGATGGTGTTAATTTTTTGCGCGTGAACCGACGAGTCGGCGGTGTAGCGAGCGGCGGTCGCGGTAGCAGAGCGAGCGGTGGTACCCGCAGGTGTGGCGGGCTAACGGACGAGGCGGCAGCTGCGGGCGCTGCGGCGAGCGCGCGGCAGGCGAGGGAAAGAGTGACGTCAGCGCGCACTGCGAGGGGAGCATGACGTCAACGCGCAGCTGCGGCGTGACCTACTTGGCACCGCTCCAACACCTACGGCGAGGGGAGCGCGTTGCGGCGCATTCGTACGGACGCACGGAGGGACAGCGTTACACAGTCTAGTCAAAGAGCTGCTTCGCATCTAATAATGCGCCCTACTATGGAAGAGCTGTTCCAGCCGTCCCAGAAATTAATGGAATCGAGGGCGGGAGGTGGGTTGGATTCTCTGCTCATGTGAATCCCATTGAATGTACAGCTGCACCTCCGCACTGCACAGGGTTCCTTGACAGTTGCACACAAGCGAAAGCTCTCGAACGACTCACATATTGCCGGAGACGCTGCACTGAACGTGCCGCTGCGTAAACCTGACATGAACCAGGAGCGTTCGCAAACAGCGAAACCAAACAGCGGGCTCGTTTTCCCTATGATGAAACCTTGCAAGGCAAACCAAACTGTTTGTCTGCGGATCCTTTTGTGATTGATTGTGGTTCGGTTAGGAAAGGACGTTAATTTCTGCAACCCATGCAGGGAGCCCGGCTAAGCGTCCGTAGGGGTGGGGGAAAGGGAGGAGAGAAAGGCCGTAGTGGAGGGCTCCGGAAATTGAGACCACCTGGGGTTCTTTAACGTGCACTCACAACGCACAGTACACGGGCCTCTGGCATTTTCGCCTCCATCGAAAATGCGACCGCCGCGGCCGGGATCGAACCCGCGTTTTTGATCCCGGCCGCACGGTCGCATTTTCGATGGCCGTACTTGGCTGTGCGAAAGGCTCATTATTACCTGTAGGCGAGAGTTTTCGCGTTCCTGCAGTAGAGCGCGTCGCAACGGAAATGGCTATCATATATTCCGCACAAGACAAATTATGCAGCATCCGTGGTTGAAGCAACGCGGCGGCAGACCGAGAAGGACGCCGAAGCCTGCGCGGCCATAGAAGTATCGAGACTACTGCAGCGCTAACTGGCGGCGCGCATATTAACACGACAATTTACGACATCCCTCCATTGTCCCTAGGTGGCGGTACCACCGCTGAGAACCAAGAGTGCAGTGAAATGGAGGCGATGTTAATTTGGGAGCAATTTCCCTTGCTAAATACATTTTCTTTTGGAAAACATAAATTAGATGATAATTGCAAACCGATGCAGTAAAGATATAAGCCCGGTTTTTTTCTCGATCTTGTAAGGTGGTCGGCGGCTCCAAGTACTGCACTGCTCACGACTCCGCATTCAGGCACTGCATCGTGTATTTGCAACATTTATTTGGAGCTCCATTTATGAATCCATGAGGCGCGACAATTTGTTCGTCCCACTTGAACGGGGTGGCCTCGGATTAGTCCATCTCTTTGTTAGGCAAATTGTTTTTCGACTATTTTTCTTTCGTGAATGTGATCATCCATTTTTACGTGAAATGCTACAGGTCCGATTGGTTCAGCACCTTTCTAATATAGTAGTTTCATCATATGTCGTAAGTACTTCACAGGCTCCTTGGGGCTTCCTCAAGGAAGTTGTAGACTCATTCCTTTTCTTGAAAGTTAGATTTAGCCTAGAGTATATTTTCACCGCGAGCCGAAAAGCGATTTCTGTTGCACTGGTGGACTCAACTTTCCAAGATCCTTTGTATCCGACACATTATTTAGGTCGGCCTTATCAAAATGTACTTAGAAGGGTTTCGAAAATGTGTATACCTCCCGGTGTCAAAACATTTTTCTTTAAACTGCATTCGGGAACTCTTCCCGTTAAAACCTGGTTGAACGCGAAGGGCTGCTTCGTGCCGTGGTCCTTGAATTGTCGACTCTGTCCAAGTGCATAAACAATTGATCACTGTTTTATTGACTGTACGGATGCAATATTTTTTTAGGACATTCTCCAGCGAACTCTTAAAAAGGACATGGACATCACTCCTTACTCAATTCGATTTCTACCGTTCAAAACGATTACCGGTCCTCCCTATGACATGTTCATAGTGCTTGGTTTATACAGCCTATGGAGATCAAGACTGTGTGATCGCCATGCGGAAAACCCACGTTCGACAAGATCATTCTACCGAGAAACTGTAGCCTACGTAAGAAGTGTGCATGCGGCTCAGGAGTCGCCGCCTGCATGGATGCACTTGTTAGACGCATGTGTGTGTTTGCCTGGTTTTTGAGTGTGGAGTCGTTCTCATCCTGATCTTTAACTTCGGTTGTCATTTCCATGTAATAAAGAAAAAAAAAGGTCGGCGGCGTGGTGGTTACGCTTCCAGCTCATACCATCGCGCCATGGGTTGTTGTAGGTTCGAGTCCCAGCGAGTGCAACTTTTCTTATCTTAAATGCGCGTCTTTTTTTTTGCCGACATCTACTTCCGTTACGGAAGTCGGTCACAGATTTCTTGGTGGACCCCGGCATAAAGCACTTTTGTGTTCAAATGTAAACGATTCGGGGCAATAATGCACCATACTAAGTCAGAGCTGTTGCAGCTGTCCCAGAATTCTTCCACGATGTATGCTCATCATTTCAGGATCCGAAGGGCGATAGCACTGTGATTGATGTCACTGGATGTATATCCACATGTAAAGCTCTTTTGTTTCAACACCATGTGCGTAAAAGCTTTTCTCTAATACTGCTTTTAGAATGCTAACCTACCTACCGCGCATGCTCCACACTGAGTAAGCCTATATGCTACACTGCCAAAGGAGCACCAAACTGCATTTTCAGCATTGAAATATAACTTCAGAATGTCTCACTCAAGCCTAAACGTATGAGACAAAAACTTTCCTCATCTGACTTTCCCCTTAGACCTACAGCCATCAACTGCCTTCACAGGCAGCGGAGCATGCTCCTAGTGATGGAAGAGTAGGGGCCAACGAGCTTAAAAGCTGAAGCCAGTTTCATGCTTTTGCAATCTGAGTTGACAGCGGACTTGGGCAACGCTGTCAGTTTCACTATCCTGTAACGACAACTTGCTCGCCATTCCTCGTTCAGCCCATAGAGTTTCTTACTTACACACTAGAGAGAAATCTGGCGCTAGTGTCTACGGCGACTCGTTCAGCGGCGCTTCAACCCCATGGGAATTATGGGAAGTACAGGCTTCGGATCTGCTTCGGATGGATTTCGTTCTTGAGACTCGCGACGATTGGTTTCTGAGCTTTAAACAACAATAAAAAGAAATATTTTGAATTAATACTTCCTTTTGTCTCTAGTATGTAACAATTGATAAGCGTTGTTTGCATAAATGTGAAGTTGAAGGAAAGCAAAGACAAATTTTGCCACCAGGGTATGCATCATTCGGCAATTTTGCTACAGATGTGGCGCCACGAAGTAATTATTTATGTTTTTTGCATCAGTGTAAATAAACATGTGCGTTTCTCTGAAAAATACGCAGCATGCATTGATGGAAATAAAAATAATGTCATATTTGGTGAGAAGTGTTTAGCTTTCAAGAGAAACACTAAATGTATCGTCTTCTTTGGCGTCTGCTCCGTCCGAGCTCGGGAACCGTGAGGGTCTCTCGCAGACGCTGTCGCGAACTGCATGCGTTTGGTCTTTTAACAAGGTTTCTGAAGACTACCGATACAGGTGACTGTTTCAACGGCTCAGGCGGCAGCTGGATGCCTGTGGCCTCCTGACAAGTCTCTTTTTTTTCGTTACCGATTACTTACAGACTGAAGCGCGCGCCGCTTGTCGTGCTTTGCGTGTATCCACTATGCAACAGCAGGCTGCAGCTTGGATGCAGCAGCCCTTGATATCATAAGTAAGTGTGTGTTTACCATTAAAACGAATTCTTTTCACCGGTGGGCGGATCGAATTTGCCGACGCAAGCGTCTCTATGCTCTGCCCGCCCTTTTCAATACACCGCCGCAACACGGCAACAAAGTACATGAGCGCGGCTTGAACGGCCACGTTAGAAAGCTCGCTTTTCGCGCAGACTTTCTATCTAGAGTGCACCAGAACACTAACGAGGAAATGCTGAGTGGCGAGCATAATGAAACAGGCTGGCGGAATCGCGTCATGTGGCAATGCGACGCTGGTTTTTCGCCATCGTGTGTTGCACTAGCTTTGGCTGTAGTCGAGGCTCTTTATCTTTCTAGCTTTTGTTTCTCCTGAGTGCGTTGCACGCCTCGAACAACATCGCCGCAGGGTACGCGGGAAACAAAACCAAAACTGCACAAGTAAATGACTTGTGACCAGTTCGAAAGCCAACGTGAACCAATCCGAAGCCTGTACTTCCCGCTATTACCATGATGGTTGAACGATCACAGCGCCAGATGACCCTCTAGTTTATAGTAAGAAACTCTATGGTTCAGCCGATAAGTTGGCTCCAAAGGCGACAGTCTACACACATCGAATTAGGCGATAGTTTCCGCGTTACGTTCATTCATTCATTTGATCGATTTTCGGGTTTTTGCTGTCCCAAAAAAAAAGAATATGAAAATGTGAGATGCCGTAGTGGAGGGCTTCTGTAGCCGAGTGTGATTGCCACTGCGGGCTAAGAGAGCATCAACAAATACAACGCTCTATCTAAAAAAACAATGAAGTCAATGTAGCCGAAACGAAGCCTTGCAGACTCGGTAAACCGCATAGCTGGCAAGCAAGAGCCGCCAACTTGCGAACACACATGGAGGTCTTATGGAGGTCTTCGTGCTTCTTATGCTTCCTTGTGTCGCCTTTTCATTTAGATGCGAAGCAGCTCTTTGACTAGCCTGTGTAACGCTCTCCCTCCGTGCGTCCGTACGAACGCGCCGCAACGTGCTCCCCTCGCCGCAGGTGTTGGAGCGGTGCCAAGTAAGTCACGCCGCAGCTGCGCGTTGACGTCACGCTCCCCTCGCAGTGCGCGCTGGCGTCATTCTCTCCCTCGCCTGCCGCGCACTCGCCGCAGCGCCCGCTGCCGCCGCGTTACCACCGGCAGCACTACCGCCGTCGCGAGAAGCCGATGATACGAAGAACAAGAAGAAAAAATTGACGGCAGATCCACGAGGTGAATGATGATGAGATTGGGCGAAGCTCCTGGAAGTAATCATCGGTTAAACCGTGAAATTTGTTCCTTTAATTCGCCCGATAAAATTGACGTGAAACGATTGATTAAATGTTTTATCAAACTTTTATTGCTGGTTTCCGTTGTCCTTTCATTATGACCGCTTTGTGGACGGTGAAATGTAAGCTAAGTGGTTCTTTCACTGGTTGCAGATGGGTTTTGCCTTTGAACGCTTCTCCAACGCGAGCAGTCGGTATTTCTCAATCAAGAAACTCGCTAGGAGACGCTGCCTGCGCCAACGTTGTCTCTCGCGTTTGCCGGGGCAGTGCCGGGGCACAGGAGAAATCTCACCAGGCACTACCTTGGAGGTAAACAATGGCTGCTAATGGGAATGAGAGACAGAAGAAGTCGGCTTTTAGCTAACACTTATACCCCTGTCACACTAGACGTTTTAACGTCATTCGATTCGAATGACATTCGGTGCAGCGAATGTCATTCGGCCCGCGGTTGTGCTACACACGAAGAAGTAATGTCATTCGTTTACGATATCAGTGACAATAGTTCCAAAGGAACTGGACCTACAAGCTGCAGAGCGTAAGTGCAGAGTGGCTGAAAAGTCGTCCTATTTTATTTAAAATAAACGCAGGGCTTTGCTTCACTGAATTACACCAACAGAATAATTTGCAGCTGATACGGCAGCGCTCAAAGGGGGCGCTGACTTGCAGCAGCCGAACCATTCACTTACTGTTTTTGCAAGCAAAGCGCGTTAATGACAAACACAGACGCTAAATTAAGACGCAGTGTAATAAGCGCTGCGCTCAAGCAAACGGCGTTCGCGATTGCATCCTGTGGCGAAATACCGAAGCCTGTCAGACGCCGCTGATGTCGAGAGTAAGCACATTTTGTTACGGCTTGCCTGGCTGTTTTCTTTTTAAAATGATGAATATCGGCAAACGCGCTAAAGTAATACCGTTTTCACATGACGTTTCACAAATTAGGAATGCTCAGTGCCGCACGTTTACGTTGTCTCTGGGGTAGAGAGCACACATTCGGTCCCACTGCGAATGCGAATGAGTTGCTCGAACTCATTCGATTTCAGAAGTCATTCGATTCGAATGATGTTAAATGTCGCCGTGTAGCAGCGGAATAATTTCATTCGATGCGAATGTCATTGCGTTCGAATGACATTAAAACGTCCAGTGTGACAGGGGTATTACACTGCTACTTCTACTAACGTTTCCTACTGGAACATGCCAATGGCTGCTAATGGGGAATGAGAGACAGAAGAATTCGGCTTTTAGTTAACGCGCACGCTGCGAATTTTTTATTGTTCAACAACGGACAGGAGAAATCTCCCACCGGCACCACCTTGGAGGTCAAAGCGTAAGACTGGTTACGCACTACGACTACGACGAGGGACGAACGGGTGCCGCCTTAAGGAGCTTCGCCCCTAAAAAAATTAACACCAGCTTCCCAAAGGGAACCCTGATGGGATGCGAAGCAGCAGCGTTGCGCACGTGTGGCGTCACGGGTTGAACGGCGCTAACGCGGGTGCTTCGCATCCCATCAGGGTTCCCTTTGGGAAGATGGTGTTATATTATTTTTCGTGTCTTTGTACATCTTCCTTTCTCTGTCTTATTTTCCTTTCTTTTATTTTCGTTTCTTTTCATCTCTTTGTATATATTGAATTCTCTTCCGTTCAGTAAGCGGAATTGTCAGAGAAAGAAAGAATGTGCCTAATCCTTTTTTATTGAAGGATGCCATGCCATGACAAAGCACCTCATTTTATACCTTTAAAATCGCGCTACCGTTTGCAACAGAGGCTTGTACAAGAGTTTTAACCGAGCGACAATTTAATGCAAGTGGACCTTTTGGGTACTGACCAGGAAATTCTAGCGGTGCAATTACCGCGGGAGGAATATAACTTGCACGGCTTTCAGCTCTTCTTTCAAATGCCTGAGGGCCCTAGATGGGGATTCGCAAGAACTCTTACTAGCGTCAGGAGAAAAAGAAAACTGAGTGTGCAATTTTACTTCGAGTACAAGCCGCCCCAAATGGCTTGCGTTCCATAGCGTTCAAGGAAATTTATTCAAATGCTCTTGATAATGTGCTTCAGGTCCAGGAACAAGAAGGGTGGGTTGGCTTCCAAGAAAGGATGGATGACTGCAAAAATAGGCTTCCATCTTGGAAAAAAGAAATCGCTTCAACCATGCAACATTAATCTGGTGGCTGCCAGTTGCAAGAAGAACTGCAAACTTGCGAAGTCATGTTCTCCCTAACTAGGATGATGAAATTCTCTATATTCCTTTAGATGTTTGCTGATTCTGATTATTAGATGTTTTCTGTTAGAAGATGTGTTTGTGCTATGCAAGACGACTGCACAGTATATTTTTATGAAATAGTTGCTTATTCGTTGAAAGCGTCTACCTAAGTAACTGCGCTGATCCTGAGAACATGTGGCAGTACAAATTGTTATGCTTCAGACAACATCTTTCAGCTTCTATGGCTGAATGTATTCCATTCCCTGCATTCATAACCGCGATCCCATTGGATTTTTCTTACTGGTTTTGCCAGTCTCCCGTATGTGTCGCTGCCATGACATGTGATTCATTCACTCCACGTCGTTCGCGCTTGCATCTTTAGCACTGTAAATCACGTAGAAATTCCTGTATTTTGATTTTCATAAGAAATTTCTAGCTTTGTGACTGAAAGAATAACCTATAATGAACATAGAGTAACAATATCTTATGCTGAAAGTGAAAAAGAATGGCTGTATAGTATATATAAGCGTGTAGCACGTCACTTGTACAGTGAAGAACGTTATTTTGATTTCTGAAACAGTTCCTAAGCACCATTGAACTCTCCTGCAGAAAACTGTTAATGCAATGCACGCTTACAATGCCTATAAACAATCTGAAATTTTATGGAGATATCTGATGCGGGATTTTTCGGCGAAAAGTACTTGAACCATGGAGGCGTAGTAACGCATTCGTCACGATACTGCTGTACATTCCTCGTAATTTGTTCAAGCTGTAGGAAGGTATATTAATTAGAAATGGCTGCCTGCCCCGATACGGTGGTCTAGTGGTTATGGAACTCCGCTGCAGAACCGAAGGTTGCGGGATCGAATCCCGGCCGCGGCGGCTGCATTTCGATGGAGGCGAAATGTTGAGGCCCGTGTGCTGTGCTATTTCAGTGCACCTTAAAGAACCCCAGGTGGTCGAAATTTCCGGAGACCTCCACTATGGCGTCTCTCATATTCAGAGCTGGTTTTGGGACGTTAAACCTCACAAATCAATCAGAAATGGCTGCCATATATTTCAATCGTACCCGTTCCAATATGCTGTCGACAGATATTTCATCCCGAGCTAAAATACCTTCCCTGTCAAAAGACATTATCCTCCAAAGCTATAAGCTTATTTCCAGAGGCCAGACCTGGTATGTCCGCCCGATCATGCCGTAAACCGAGACAGTTACTGACAATTCTGAGACGAGTGGCATGACGTCCTTGTAAGCGCATTACTCGAGCTCTCCTATTTGCACAAAAAGGAGATTATTTGTAAAGTCTTACCCACAAAAATGGCTCACGAGGTAAGCGGTCTCGATCGTAGACTAAGCCAAGGCAGGCACGTACATTTTTGAACTAGTTACGCAAAGGCCTAGTGCGCGTACATCAGGATGTTTTCACTTCGGCGCCAAAAAGGGGTTATCAGCCAAGGCTACAAGACTTACTTCCGAAGAGGCGATATCATGTAAGTCAGTCCAATCACACCGTGAACGGAGAAGGATCGCCAATAATCGCGAGTCAAGTACTATAAGTGCTTCGAGAGCGCATTGTTGGAACTTTTCAAACGTGTGTTCGCACGAAGAGAACCAGCTCAACGGGTGTGAGGACTCCGAAATGGAGCGTCTGGTCGTCATCAGCAAATACCCTACCTGAGAACTGACCCCGTGGCAACACCTCGTAAGACTTGGTAGGGTCATCATCCACAGGTAGGCTCATCAACCACAGTTACGGTCGCCTCTACTGTCCGCCGACGAATCTGCTGCGACTGGTAACTGGAAACGCGGTGGTGCAAGCAGAGGCTCGCTGCGAACCACTGTGTCTAGCACGCAATGGATCCGAGAGTGTGGGCCCGACGGAGCGCAGATCCAGTGCATTTCGGCCAGCATTTAACCGAGCAGAGGATGCCGTGACCTCTTGACCTGAAGGAGTCAAGCTGCGCTCAAGTGCTCTAGCCACGAGAGTGGTTGCTGTTTACGAAGTGGAGAATTAAAGCTGCTGACATGCCTTCAATGCTCTCCGTCGATTTTAGTGATGGACAACTCACGTCGTCACTCTTTCCTCTGTGGGTGACTGTGCAATGCCTTTGCTCATTTTGGATGGGCTATGACGTCCGGTACAGGACTGCAAGGGGGCCTACAACGGAATCATCCCTAGCCGACGACCTAGGGGAAGCGGGCTATTTAGGCTAACCTTGGCTATTTAATCAACAGGAGTAAGTACGAGATCAGGAACCTGTCAGCTACCCACATGACGTAAAAAACGTCGCACTTCATTGCTTCAAACGCAACTAATACACTTCTTTACTGCCTTGATGGCTCCTGGGCCAAAGGCGATACGAGCGCTCGCAGAACCGAGATGGCCCTTGACTTGCGCTCTGTATTGCCAGCAGCATGGCAGCCGTTAAGACTAGCGAAGCGCTCGCAATGCACGCGCACATTTGCGGAAGAGTGATGTTCATGCATTACAATTTTTATCGTGATTGTGGAATTCTGCAGGCAGGGAAGCGGACAAAGCACATATACGGTATGTGAATGGCACGCAGTTGTGCATACAAGCTGATAAACCTTTATATCCGATGAGACACAGTGTCATGCCGCGTAACCCTTTCATGTTGCATTAAATTGTCACGAGAGTCTGCACAAAGCATGCAATTATCATGCGCGCGATTTAATCAAATCACATAAATTCTGCAAGCGTGTTATCGAATTTTTTGAGCTACCCTTCTTCGTAGTAGTTTCCGCATCTTATAGCACTCTAATGCCACTAAATATACCGTTCATTTCAGTGCACGAACGGGAGTGATTAGGCGAAAAAATCGTACTGTTCCATTTCGTGCAGATGGTCGAACAGCGAGTGGTGTTAATTAAACAGAGACCTAATTGCGTGAATTAAGCAGAGAAACAGAGACAGGCCGTACCTCCCCCTTCTCTGTCTTTCTTCCTTTTCTCGTCTTAGCACGCCTGACTCACTACCCGATCTTTGCCTTCCGATTAATTATAAATGTGCTTTATTGACATGGACCTCAATGTAACCACACCTGCCTTCTTTCATATTTGTTACCTAGGTATCCCTTGGATTATTTTCTTTTCACGCTATGGAGATGCACCGCTTTAGCGTGAATCGAACCTGCAACTTTAATGTAAACAAATATAGGCCGTAGTTACGAACAAACACAGTCGTCCGCACTCATTCCCCAAAGCGCCTGAAGTTTTCTTCACCTCGCTCGATGCGCTTTGTCATTATAGCACATCGCGCAAGTACGTACTTCATTAAAATAAGATTCAGCACATTCTTTCTTTATGTCACAATTTCACACGGGATCGGCCTCATATAATGCTGACTGCCCGATACGGACAGCGGGCATCGGACCGCGAAACTTCGACCTAGAACATACTCTCCTTAAAATTGTTTTGCACTTCACGAGTGGACAAGAAGATTTTGAGAAAAGTGCGATCCACGGCAACAGTATTTCGCTAGGCTACCTCGACAAAAAAAGCAGAAATAGATTCTAGTGAGAGATATTGGAAGACCGAGGAAGACCGGACCAGACAACGCCAGCAGACACGTTTATTCTGCAGGCACTACCAGCCTCAAGCACGAAGAAGAGGAGGGACAGGGATGATGATGGTTATGTACAGACGAGAACGATGAAGTACGTTAAAAGTGTTCACACTAATTTCCCCCCCTCTTCGAAGCGGCCAACGTGGCCGCATTTTACAGATCGCCTGACCGAGGAAAGAAATGTATCATGCGGGAGACGTGAGATGTTAAAAGTGCTCACAATATGTTGGGTGCTAAAATACGTTCCTTCGCAGCCTTTGCAGAAAACAAGCTCGTCAAAAGCTGCGCTTGACTCCTCTCAGGCTGCAGAGGATTGCACAGACCTGAGGATATGTTGGGTCACCAGAAAAAGAAAAGAATTTACTTGAAGCATGTCTGGGGTCTAACCACGACCCCAGAGTGGTTATGAACAATATGGTTAGAGACGGCAGAATATAGCGAAAAATGCGGTATATCTCTTGCAGGCTACCATTCTACGTTTCTGCTCTAGACATTATTTGATAATTGTGCGTTTAGTAGCCGATATAAAATACTTTACCTTAAAAAGTACACGTACGGAGGCTCGACGAGACAACAGTTGCCCTTCCTGAGAGAAGAGCGCGTGTGAACAATGCAAAGAACGCGTGCCTAGACCTGTGATGAGAGGCACGGGGCAATAAGATCGTTTATTGAAGTGACCGACGAAGACGGCGACCTTCCGTTCGCAGGCAAAACGTAGCGTTTAGATGAGCTTCGCCAGGTCGAGCAAGTGGTTGCACATGCGCACCGCAAGCACGAGCCGCGACAAGTCCACGTGAACATGTTTCCAGGCCGTTGCGGCTTGGGCAGCGCCTTCCTGCCGTCGGGCGTGGTACACACTTTCGTGCAGGGAGGCGAACACCTTGCCCGCAAACGCTTCTTCGGGATCTGCACCAAACGCCATGTTCCTGCGAGCAATGTAAGCACGGCGTTTTTGAAGTCCTTCGCAATTACTTGTCATACACGTTAAAGTAAGCGCAACTATCTTTCTGTGACCATACTTTATAGCACCGCAAGAAGTTGACCCAGAATTCGAATTGCTTTCAATCATCAGGAAATGCGCGGAGAAAATTACTGGCAGATCCAACGTGCAGTGGGAATCAAGGAAATGCGAAGCACCCATCAGGAACATAAAGTGGACCTGCATTGTTGCCTCGCTATACCGATCTTCGTACATATGAAGTTAAGGAAACGGCCGCAAGAGCACCAAGACTGTGGCATGTAATCCATGCCGCTCATGATATGCACGTCATGATTTTCATGTTATGACCTGTCGTTTATGTTCTTCACGTAGTCATGTTGTGCCATGCCAATTTTAGCATACATCCCATTACGAAAAGGCCAGGAGAGCACCAAGACCTTGGCATGTAAATCATGCCACTCCTGAGATGCATGTCATGATTTTCATGTTATGACCTGCCATTTGTGTTCGTCATGCAGTCGTGTTGTGGCATACCAATTTTTCGTATACACCGCCGCCGCCGCCGCCAGGCTGTCAAAGAGAGGAAAATTAAAAAAATAACAGCTCCACTACTGTGAAACCTCGGAAAGTGTGTAGCACGGCCAACCCAGCGATTCTGGTTGGACGCCGAAGAGCAGTGGGGGAGGACATTGCACGCCTGGCGAGGCGGTCGCGCCCTCTCTTTTGCGTCGCGAGCATCTGCAGGAAGCTTCGGCATACCACAGGTGGAGACGAGTCGCCTGCACCTGTCGTGTGACCTGAAGTAGTACTACGATGCGGGCACCAGAATATTTCCAATTTCCTTATAACTACAGCTAACCTTCGCCTCCTCTGTTTTAAACTAACGACGTCACTGGCACCACCGACTAGGCCGCTCGGCTCTTCTCGGTTTTCGTACACATAGATATACGTATACAATGCATTTATCTGTTGAAGTCAAAACGAACAATGTCATTCCTGCCTCAAGTGGCTTAGTCGGCGGTGCGAGGGACGCCATTTCGTGGAAGAAGTGTAGCCGCTTTCGATCCGAGCTCGAAACCGAATTGAAAATTGTTTATGCGGCGCAACAGTATCTGACGTATGTGTTCACAGGAGGCTTCACGACAGATCGGCATCGTTTCTGACTTGGTCCAAAAAGAGTTGCAGGGCCGCTTTAAGGAAACTGAACTGCTCACACGGCTGAATTTTACTTTCTTTTCTTGTAGGGAGAAATAGAGGTCTAAAGCCTGGATAGGAACGATGCATTGATGCACTGTCATAATCGTCCCTCGGCTAATCGTGCACAAAAATACGTCTCGCTGAAGCGACACCACGGGTAAGGCTACTCCTAGCTGCTACATTTCTTATAAAACAGCTCCAACAGCATGTAGGCGTTTCATCACGCTGGCGCGATGAGTAGGGCTGGCAGAGTGTGTCTGTCGCACCTTCTCGTACGCTACCTCTTGTTGTTTCCTCCTCATAAAGGTTTGTTATCGTAGTCTCTTTATATCCTGAGCTCTGATTTATTAAGTTGCAATGACATGCTATACATGCGACCTCGCAGTGTGCTTTTTGTTTTTGTACTATGTGTACACGTATGCTCTCTGCTTTCCTTTCCATTTGTGCTTGGAAATCATGGAATTTGCGTTTCCTTTCATCAATTTTGTGCTCCCCCTCCACCCAGCCCGGCAGCAATATTGAAGATGGGCTTTGAGTAAATAAATAAATAAACTAATCAATCAATAAACCAACAAGGAAACTGTGTTGTCTACTCGAAAAGACAAGCATTCGGCAGCATTACACGGCTACCTTGCAGCCCCCCTCCTTCGGTGAGATACTGAACCTATCCCGGAAAAACAAAATATCTGCCCTGAACGCCTGCTCCACACTGCACGTGCTGGTTATTGAGCAGTATGCGTCATTGTGCTGCGCACTTCTTTGGCAATTACAGACATTCCGGGCTCTTCAGATGGATGGATGCTCTTTTAGTCATGCCTACGCCGGCGAATTCTCTAGGGAGTTCGTGCAACGTTTCGAGACGCAGAAGTACAGCACGTTTTAGAAACAGCACTGAAAAAGAAGCATGGGACAATCGCTGAATTATCCAATGGCCGTTTTGGGAATGCATGCAAGAGAACACCACCGCTGTGCGCGCATCCTCCAAAGAGCTAGTAACTGTCTGATTTTTCAAACAGGCTTATTTTCCATTCAAGTATATGAATAGTTGGTGCTGAAATGCAAACATATGGAGAGCACCTTCTATTTGAGCAGCACATTGCGTATCTCTGCTGTGTAATACTGGTGTGACGAGGGTGACAGCGTAGATACATATTTCAAAAGCGGAGCTGTTCACTCTTGAGCCCTACCCATGCCCTACGTTAGCTGAAATAGAGTGCTAGCGAAGTGGAGAGAGTGTGTAGAGAAAGTGAAAGCACAGAAAGCACGAGGGTGACAGCGTAGATACATATTTCAAAAGCGGAGCTGTTCACTCTTGAGCCCTACCCATGCCCTACGTTAGCTGAAATAGAGTGCTAGCGAAGTGGAGAGAGTGTGTAGAGAAAGTGAAAGCACAGAAAGAAAGGGGGCAAACCCTGAGCAGGAGAAGTAAAGCAATAGATGAAACAAAATAAATTCCTTGGTGAAGCGTGATTCGAACGCGGTTACCCACGGTCTGAAGGAAAACATGACAACCATAAGGCTATGCACCCACGCTTTCAGAACGTGCATTTAGGTGTGACACAATTTGCTAAGGGCGAGAGAAAGCGAGAGAGCCAGAGATAGAAAGAAAAGGAGAAAAAAAGACATACAGAGAGGAGGGTTGGCATATAAGAGAGGAACACTTAGGTGTAGTTTTGCTCAAGAATTACGGTTCTCTTGCTTGCTTTTTTTAGTTACCACACATCCACTGCTCAACGGTGTTTGCGATAGGAGATGCACGTGCAACTATTTTTCTGCAACCTTGTGGTTTCTGTTGTTTTCGGAAGAATGCACTCTGCTGGTAATATTCCAAATGCCTCGTTTCCCCCGAAGGGGGTGATGCCCCCTCGGGGAAGTCCCCTGAGGTGGCGCACATTCCTTTGAGCCCCCCCCCCCCCTTCTTGGTTTAAGTCTGAGATGTATAGCCGGATATGGCCATATATGGCATTTTAGTAAACCGTGCGCTGTCTTGGTGTCCTCCTCTATTGGTGTGCGCGCTCTGTCGACCTTGCCCTTAATGCAACGACAGTGGAAGTCGTCATATAAGAATTATCATGTCGACGAGGGTCGAAATATCTAGGTGATGCGGGCGGCGAATTCACATCGCTTGACTTGAGAGGTAAATATGTCGGTTAACAGCCTTTTTCTTGTGCTACGGCCACATTCGCGACTTCCATGTTCAGTGGAATGCCTTTGCAGAACTGCATATTCCTCTGTTCTTCGTTCAGTGCGACATTGTTCACGCAAGGAGCCACTTTTCGATAACAAATGTTCATAAAACTTTTTTCCGAAAAATAGTTCCATCAGCATGCTCACCTGACATTTGCCTTTCCCACTTGTCCCTCTCGGTCGATGAACGCTCGTTCGATCAGCACAAGTCTTTCGTTGACCATGCGCATGGTTGGCTTGCTGCACAGAATTTAGTAGATAACGTTCAGGAAGAAGGAAGGCTCCACGCCAGAATCATGCCTCGTGATATCAGAAAGAAAATAATGACCAGCCTAAACATCCTATGAGCAAGGCAATTATCAAATTGGCCTAACGATTACCCACCCGTATCAACGTCAGCCGACCTCATCCCATTGAGGCAGCCCAACTTTCCAGCATCACTGCCGAAACCTACAGCAGCAAAACTTATTTTCTTTTAACGAATCCTTCGTTTTATATTCGCACGAAGAAGTATTGTAGCACGGACGACGGGATAGCTTACATCACAAGTGACTAGGCAGCAGCTAGCGGACACATACCGATAGACATGGGCACAGTCCAGTGTCTGACCAAACGCAGCACTCGCCCAAATCCCGGGTGCATGACAACACAGCATTTGACCACCTCCTCCCACACTGTTTTCATTACACTGGTGGCATTATCCGGACATGTATCATTAGGCTAGCTCTGGTTTTATAACAATTGATTCAAGGTCCCCACTCCTCCTTCGGGACAACAGAACAGTTGCGTGTTAATGCACCTTCCGTTGACACGATCTGCAATCTCTTCGTTTTGACGGCAGAATGCACCAATACAATATGTAGCTGAATGAATAAATGTGGTATCGCACGAGCCTCAGCATGTGACAGTCACTGTCACGAGTGACACCCACAAAAATGGGCACACGCAGTAGTACAGTTTTCTCCGCGACATAAGCTCGCGGATTAGCGAGAACACTCACCACTCTGCCGTATATATACAGATAACAGGTCATGACGGCGCTTTAGATGGTACACTTCGAGGGTGTCATATCGTTGTGCTTTCAACAAATTACCTTCTGGGAATGTTGACATCCCCTGATGAGTTTTTATCACGTGGCGCTCACGTTTCCGCTCCTCTAAAGCGGTGTTCACACGGGCGATTCCTTCTTGCCGTGGAAAGGGGTTGCGTATCACATGACAACAACCTCACGGTTTTCCGAAGGTAGCATGGCCTCGCCGCCCCAGGGAGACGGGGACCTTTTCACCAACAGGAACAAGTAGTCCCCGCTTGGCGAGGGAGACGGTGGAATTATGAGCTGGCGCTTGGCAACAATAGCCTCGTGGGTGCGCTGGCCACAGCTGCAGCGTGGACACGTTAACGGCGAGCTTCTAAAAATGTGTTCCGCTTGCGGGCACCGCGTTGACGAAACTGACCGATGATAGATTTTTTTTTTCTCGTTGGAGAATACACCACGTCCGTAGATAATTGCCAAGCAGATTACGGAACCGTACCACGACTAGGGATGTTTAACTGCTCCCTTTAGTTATTTATTTATTATTTATCCATTAACTAATTTGTTTATTTATTTCGAAATGATGAATTTGATAAGCATCTGGACTTCGCCCGTTTTGTTCGCCCGTCAAAGTTTAAAGGAAGTATCGGCGTGTATTTTATGCCACATTAATGGTGAAAAGCAGTAAACAATCTTTCCGAACGAATTGGACAGATACCTGCTATAGCGCCGTTTTCTCTCGTCGCAGACTGCACGACTCTCATTTAGAAAGATGAACTCGTGATAGATAATTTCAGGGCTGTGGTGAAGAAAAATTTTGCTGTAGAATGCGAGAAGAATTATCGGCATTGAGCATAAACTTACTACATACGAGTCACGCTCGTATATACACTAGTGCAGACTCGCCGAAGTTATGCATATATTTTATATTTTAAAAAGGTCTTTACACGGACCGGTGGAACCTTTTTATTATTATTTCTTGATGCCTCGGTTTTCTCTGCGGTTGAGAGAACCGAGTATTTCTTGTTTTTTTTCTATTCAGGGGAATGGGGTGGCTGGGGATTGCTAAACTGGTGATTGATCCTGCCTGGTGAAGACAGCAGCGGTGTGCAGTAAATTTTTCGCGCTCCAAAATTTTGATGGAAGGCTTGCACATTTCACTGTCTGATATCAAGCGACTAGGTTTCTGTCTTCCTCCGTTACCAACGAGAGAAACCACTTTTCCCGGAAGGTACGCAGAAGGACGTATATATACTTACTCGATCTTCTTCTGCTTGTCCAGCCAAGACTGAAAGTTCCGGGCGCTCTTTTGGAACTTCTTAATCTCGCTGATCAGCCAGTCTGGGAGTATCAGTAGAAACGAGAATGGCACACTAAACAATTCGTCGGCATATGAGGAGCAAACGGAGTACTTCAGTTAACCTGAGCCAATCCCTAAAATATCCGCGTGCGCGTTGCGAGAACACAAACTCCTTAGTATTGCTCACTTTCGTCTTGGCCATCTGAGCAAATTCTTTAAAATTGACCCGTTGTTGCTGATCAGACCTAATTAAATAATTACCTTTCGGACTGCCACTTTAACAGCAACTTGTTATGTTGGGAAGTTGTAAGCCATTTTAATGAGTGTCCGAGTCACGTATTTCGATGACAATAGCCGCATTGATATGAATTAGTCCGGGTTTCTAAAAATTCGTGCGAGGTTTCAAAAAGTATCACGGGAATAATCGCTTGCGCGCGCTGTGATATTACTGATATTACCGCTTAAAAAATGCCACGAACAACTTGAACGATTGATGATGTACGGAGACAGTAGTGGGACAGAAGTTGGTAAAATGTGGCCACATCTTTCGTCCTCTCTGCCGGTTTATGCCCGAGGACTGCCTGCATCATCGATCGTTCTGCGTAGTGCGTTTGAGAGTTCTAATTTTCCGAATCTCGTGCGCTTTCTTCGAAACCAGTAAAAACTAGAAGCAGGGCACCTACTGTTATGAAAGGGAATGAGCCGTACTCTAGTTAGCATGCACTACAATTTCTCCATTGAACATATTGTCTTTAAAGCAGCAGTTTCAAAGTTAGAATGATATTTGATTTGATAATTACCAAAGCTAACACCAAAAAGTAGGCTGACATAGTCAAACAACAGCAACCACTACCAAGATACTTGTATTCTTGTATAAGCCCCCGCAGATATTTTAAAGCTTCGCGAAGATTAACTGAGACACCCTATATAAAGCCACGTTTACTTCAGATATAATACTTCAAGATCGCCAGGAGGAGGAGGGTCTAACACGTAAGCCCCTCGTCTGGCGGTGCCGCTTTGATAAAGCGTGAATGAGGAGACATGAGTCTTCCCGTACCCTCATTACTCTAAAAAGCCCAGGTATATTGTGTAAGTGCTCTGGGATCTGTGTTCCATCGTTGTGATCGAGTACTGCGTTTGCTCTCAGATAAATCACGCATCGTGAAGCACTTCCTCATGTGGAGCTAAATGCATGGTAAATAATTCACACTTGTCGGAAATTTCAGTCAACGCAAAATGAGTGGAGAAGAAGTATTTGCCTTTAGACCACTCCACATTCACAATGTTACTTGGACTCGAGCTCACCTTCATGGAACGGTCAACGTAGTTCGACGTCTTCTATGCCCTGCGCTTGTAGATGGGCTACAGTGCAGCGTAGTTGCTCACTTTGATAGCTTAGATACCGCGATTTGTAAACCGTCGATCTTCTGTCCTTCGCACATGCCGACATCATGTAAAAAACCAAATATTCTCTCTGCATTTTTCTAGGACTTCGCATGTGATGTGGCCGGGGGTTTGTTTCTTAGTTTCTAATAAACGGCTAAGCAAAGTGAGTAGCAAACTCACCTGCGGCACTAAGATTGCGCAAGGAGAAAGGTCAGCTGCGGCAGCGGATACCGGCTTTGGGCAATATTGGCGTTTACAATAGTTTTGGATAGCCAACAGAGAACGTTGTTTATAAAATACAAAGGAACATATTGAATAACTATGGTAGGATACGATAACGGGACACAAGAACACGGAGACAAATACACAGTGCTACCAGTGCTACCAGTGCTCTCCGTGTTCTTCTTGTGTCCCGTTACCGTGTGCTACCATAGTTATTCAAAGTGTCCTAGCAACAAGCCCGCCTTGCAACTTTACAAGACAACATATGTCTACCCAGTGTCAGTAGTTGTTGCCTATCACTTGGCAGGAATACTATAAAAGTGTAATTTTATCAAAACTGACCGTAGTTTCGACTTACCGAGTGACATGTTCTGCTTGCTCATCTCACGGGCCAGGCTCGCCTTTAGTGCATCGGCGGCCGTTCGCAGTTCGGTGGCCAGTTCCGACACCCGGTACGGCAGCACGGCGTCGTCGGCGAGCCGTAACATGAGCGCCGCGTTCATCTGGCTGCAACGCAGGGTCAGCGAGAACTTGGGGTCGACCACGCGCTCGAAAAGCTTGCGGTTGTCGTACGCCGTGTGGTAGGTCGGAAACCATCCCACGGGTCGAGCCTGGAAACAGAGGAGCCCTCTCATAATCTACTGCCGCAGCATTGTATCTGACCTCGAGGCCCAGAAGGGCCTCCTATATAAGGATGGGCGCGTCGCAGTGGCTACTGGAATCCTGGAATAGGGATCCACGCTTAGACTACTTTCTTCCCTTCTTTTTATTCCATCAATGAATGTTTATTCTTCCCTCTTCCGCTTCTTTTCCGCATCTGGAAACCACGATGCATTCAAAGGCTGAGATGGGAGGATGCTACGGAACCTCTAGGCAGACGATGCAAGGTCACCTTAACGGGGCCTTGGAACACCTTTCGAAAAAAACTCAGAAAACGGTGCCGATAAACCTTGGGAGGGTTCCGTGTACAATTAGCCAAATATTATTGCACTTCACGCGCCAAAGAATTCGCAATCTGGTATTCAGCTCCTTGTTCTTTCTGCCTCAAGAGACCTACCGGCGCTCTCTGTGAGGCCATTCGTTTAAAGAAAAGCTGTTTTCGGCCCCAAATTCAAACTTACCCTGTACGTGAGGCATAATAATATTAGCCGAACATGTTCGCAGGAGCTGTCATGAATGAAGGTCACAGCTTTCTGACCAAGCTGAAAAGGCGTTGCGGGACGTCTTTGATAATTATTATCGTCTTCAGGTGTGACGCATAAATGAATGACAATCAATGCGTCAAATCTTCACGTTATGAACAACCTCCCAGTAGCTTCTACCACCTGGGTTTCTTTAGCGCGTACCCATATGTAGGCATTTTGTTGGTTTTGCATGTCGCTGTCATCGAAGTACAGCTGCCGTATCCGTGATACCGCGACCTCGATCTTCGCAAGCCAAAACCTATAGCTTGTAAGCCGCCGCAGCAATTTCCAACTGCCACATTAATGTGTTCTCAAAAAGCTTGTAATTTGTCTTTGAGCACAGTTAGTGCCGTCTAATACCTCTGTCACACGGCGCGTGTAAACGTCATTCGCAGCAAATGACATTTACAACTAATGTCTTTCTGTTTTCGCGTTCCTCGTCTACACGGTCATACAAAATGACATTCGCCAGTGACGTCGATGTTTACCCCCCGGATACTAGGACAACGAAATGTTACAAATTTTGCCTTTTATTTGCATATTTTCTCTTTATTGTTAGAAACACAGTGGTAAACATCGGCAGGCTATGTGAAAATATATTGCAATACGATACGGCAGCATTAACAGGGAAGAAATCCGCACAAGTAGCCAAAGCAAGACTAGCTCAAAGCCGCTTCGATTTCTTCCGTAGCCGGTGATATCGTGGACCGTGCCTGCGTTCCGGTGACTGTGATGGACGACGATCAGTGCAAATGAAAATTATTTGCCCTCCAGGTATTCACTACAAAGCGCCGAAACCGGCTGAAGCAGCACAAGCAACAAACGCCCGTTTGTAAACATGGCCGACAGCTAGAGTCGGAGAAAACTCGGAGTCTGTGAACAAGAATATAGTTGCATAGATTGCATCAAATGTCGTACTGTACGTCAGAAAGTTATCAAACGTCCAGAAGATAAACTGACAAGAACCGTAACGTTGTGTACATTTTGCTTAACCTTACCAATTTTGCATGTCATTGTGAAGCCCCTGTCGTCGAGAATACGCATGTAGCGACTGAATGAGTTCGACGAACGCATTCAGTGGGCGAATGCCATTAGGTGTGAATGTCATTCGCTATGCCCTTGTAGCAGCAACAAAAATGACATTAACACATAATGACATTCGCTGCGAATGCCATTACACGTGCTGTGTGACAGGGGTATAACAGAGCCTAGGCACCGCTGTGACCCTTACACCCCGCGTTTTGTGGGGCACTTCGTAGTTTCAGCTGCTCTATTATGGTGAGCTACTCATCATGGTGTAGCTTTGCACCACGTAATGCGTTATGTGCGCTTTGTTACCTGCAGTATGTGAGGTATCGTGTCTTAGCAGCTAAAAAAAAAAATTGGTGCGCAACTGCGGCTGCTACAAGAAAGATTTCGCCCTACTCGTTCGGTGGCAAGCAGGCTCAAATGCTTCAGGTTTGCCACACATAGCGATTTGTCCAATTTTCTTGCACATACTTAGAGCAGAATAGTGAAGAAAACTGCGTAAAAACACATTCAGTTATTCTTAAACGCGGTGGACTATTTGATTGGCCCGAATGGGAGTGTTGATTTAAAGGTATCTAAATCTTTTGCAGAGCTCTTTGTTTAAGAAAATAGATACATACTCTTTGTGGGCAGCTCGAAACGACCGTATTAGACGCGTCTATGCCACAACGTCGAAGTATATTGTTCTTGAACGATCAGTTTGGCATGCATATCTAGTTCCGTTGGGAAAAGTGTTCGTCACTAGCCTTCAGTACCTTCGTAAACTTGGACTGATTTTTTTTATATTCATGTGCATGTGGAACTCATGGTATGTGCTCCTTGTATAGCAATGACTGAATCTTTTTCTGGTGTACTACAGGTATTTCACTATTCATTCACTTTGACTTTGTGTAGGTTTTAAGTTGCTGCGATAAATAGTTATTTTGTGGGAGTCTTCTTGTGAGAGTTGGCCGGGACTCGGCCCGCAGTCAGTCCCGGCCAGCCAGTACATGGACGCCGCGCACGTCTGTCCAGTCTTGTTCTTGGTCTTGTTCCCGAGACAATTTGTCAGGTGAGCATGGGCTAACAGCCGCGCGCCGCGGGCAACATTGTCGCACGGTCGTCGTCTTCTCTTGTCAGCGTCCTTCTGGCGGCGATCACCACATTGTTAACCAAAGTTCCTGCTGCAGTCCCTATATTTTTTTTTATCCTCGTCTACATACTGCTAGTAACAATCATACATACTTAGCACGTATAATAAAGTGAAACAGAAGTGAGACTCAAACTAAACTGACGTAGTTATCCAATTCATTGATGTCTGGGCGTTTACGTCCCAAAACCACGACATTATTATGAAAGACATCTTAATGGCGGGCTCTAGAAAGTTTGACTACCCGCGGTCCTTTAACGTGCACTGACATCGCGCAGTACACGGGCCTTGAGCGCCTCCATCGAAATGAATGCAGTTCTCTGTGGACATACGCGGAGAGAGCTGCAAGCTCTCCGGGAAGCACAAACTTCTTGCGGGGAATCTTACCTCCTTGGGGCGGAACGTGAACTCGATCGATGGTATGCCCGCATAGAAGCTGAAAGCTGCGTGGTCTCCGACGCCATGGATTAGCGGGATGCTGCGGGTGAAACATTCGAGAGAATGCAGAGTTCGATAGGACACTTTGGCATAAATTGGAGCGGCTCACGCGCATCGGAGATCTCTAAAGTGCGAAGCCAAACTCTGCACTGTTAAAACTCCAACAAGGCTAGCATTTGGACGATGCGCGGTTCACGAACGGTCAAAACGGCCTAGCGCCTAATTCGCAAGGAGACGTCATGACATTAAATTGTTGCTTCAGACATACCAAAGGGAATATACAGTTCTACTTCAACAATAAATTGTCCAAGAACACATAAAAAAACTCAAGGAATGTTGTTTTTACAAGGTGCATGCTAAAATACGCTTGTCACGCCTCTCTTTTACTTTCAAGTGGAAGCGTCTTTTCGTTTTGTTCCTTTATCCAGTGCGATTCTTCCTTGGAAAACTTCTCGCAGCAGCACCTCAGCTTCTAAATGAATCGCTGACTACCCTACAGCTATATGCGCGTTCCTTCACGCGTTTTTTTGCTAATGCCGGGTTTCTGCTAAGCACTAATATAGAGACAAATGTAATCGATTGAGAATGATTTTCATCATGGTAATCCAAGTGCAGTCGCGCCGCATTCCACACACAGCCCGTCCGGAGGCGAAGGAATGTTGCGCTCTCCCACTTGGTAAAGCCACCCTCTGGGAGGAAGAATTTCAGTCGGTACACAAGCACCCACGCACGCACTGTTGTTTGCCTTCTATGCAGTAAAATGATTCGGCGTTGAGAAGCAACGCTGTCTTTGCAGCAACCGAAAGCCTGCTTTTAAGCGCGGCGTATGCGGGCGGCGCCTCTCGGATGATGCCCCACGCGCTCTGCCCACGCGTGAACACACCTGACGGCTGTAGGCCACTGTTTGAAAGATGTGTTGCGTTAAGGCACCATAAGTAAGAAATTCAGATAAGAAAAAAACGTTTAAAGGCATTTTGCCTTCTGCAGTTGCGTGGCTGGACAACCTTACCGGTAAGCTTTCCGTCGAAAAAAAAAAAATTACACCATCTCCCGCTAAAGGGGACTATGACGCGATGCGAAGCAGCACGGGGGGTGCACACCACGTTTGCATCGGTTTGACGCTAGCAGACGCTGCCTGCGTCAGCGTTGTCTCTCGCGGGCGAGGTGAGGTAGCGTTCTCGTTCTTTGCGGGCTGGTAAAGCGTTCATCGAAGAAAGAGCGTTTCGATCGTTAACGCGCGCCGTTCGGAGAGGAGGCATGCCGAGAGGAGAGGGAACGAGACAAGGAGAGGAGAGGGAGGAGGATGCGCATGCGCAGTGCGGGTGTGGACGCCGCACGGCGAATGGATGGAGGGAGGAAGTGACAGCCCCAACCATAAGCTGCTTCGCATCTTAAAAGATATCTTATATATGCACCATAAAACTTGGTTGTCGTTTCCTTAAACATCATCCAACTTTCGCGCTACACTAAACAGAGACCGACTTGCCATTGTCAGCCTTCCTGCAACATTGCAGGGGCTACACTGCGCCGGATCAATTGAAATTTGCCGCTGACCTAAGCACAACGTAGGCTCACCGGGGCTTCTTTTTTCCTTCCGCCTTTTCCCATGCGCTCAGAAGCTTCACGCTGCCATTGGGGACCTGCACGGAGAAATAGTATTTTACTGTGGTATTAACTACCTATTTCCAGTACCCTCGTAACAACTGAACTGTGCAGAGAGAAGGAGCATACACAGCAAAAGAAAACACACACAAATTAATAACAGTAACAGGACAAAGAGGGAGGCATTACGCCGAATTATTATGCCCTTGTAGTAAACTACACACAGGAGACAAATGGGCAATGCTGAAGCAGGTTTAACGGGACATTTTCCAAAGCAGTTCGATCGGCTGTGCTCGTTGGGAAGGTAGGTAATTGATTCCGGTCTCTTGTGGTTTTGCCAACTAATGATGGCGAGCCTGCAGTACATTTCAAAAATATTCTAAGTGAACTTTTAGATGATGCTAGAGCCAGTGTGAGCGATGTTGCTTATCTCTAAGGGGAAAAGAAAACGTCTTAGCGACTTCTTTAAATCGAACAAACGTCCCCCGTCCAGTCTTTTTTTTTTTTTTGTGGTGCGCTGCATCGTGCACTATCAGTTCACGGTGTGTGTTTCCATTCAGCACGCCACTAAGCTCACGTGACATTAGGGAGCTCACGTGAAAATTAGGAATAAAAGAGCGCAATGTTAGTGTTTTGATGTGGCATGGTAGCGATGTTAACAAAGGCAACGCGAAACCAACCAGTGGGGACATGGAAATACACGGACTTACAGTGCGCAATGACTAAGCGCTGTTTTCAAAACAGACGGTGTCTCTAAACAACGAGCCATCCGTCACCGGAGTATTTTGATAGCACTGGTTACAAGACTCTTTTCTCGTATTCAAGTCTTCCGCGAACAAAACATACCAGATAACACACTCACGATCTACTGGTATTAGATAAAAACAAGTAGCCACGTTTTAAGGTTACAAAGAAACATCTTCGGCATAAAAATAAATGGCTGATGCACTCCAGAGCAATACCGCAAGATTTCGTTGAAACACCCGAGGATATGTGAAGAGCACTCGGGTGCACAGATCTACGTTACAGCCAGCAAAAAAAAAAAAAAAAGAAAAACAGGCGATTTGCGTTTTGCTTCTAGGGGCGCGAACGGAGGTATTTGTTCGGCAGGAAACGCTTGGCGCTCGTTACAACGTCCAGTATGGGCGGGGCTATCGCTGTGCGCGCTGTTCCTATGGTGCGTCCTGGTGCGGCGCAGGCTTTCAGGATTGGTCCCCTTCCTTTGTATGAGTGGGTACTGTTTTATGACAGGGTCACCCATGAAATATGCCAGAATTGGAGGGCAAGAGCAAACAAGAGGTAAGTGGTGAACCTCCCAAAAATTAGCGAGCATCTTTTGTTGCCTTATTTTATACAACGTACTAAAAAACGAAATCTTTCAAAGCAGATGTTGAAAAGGCCACAAAAACTATTAAAACAGAGCTCAAGGTTCCCAGGATGGATCCGCATCTCGCACATCTCTTGGAAGCCAAAGCCTCCATTTTGAGGCGATGGAAAACCCAAAGGCTTAACAGGAGGTTACGAAAGAGGGTCGCGGAACTTAATAAGGAGATCGAACAGTACTGCGCCGAGTTAGCTCGGCTACAATGGGATGAGATCTGTTCAGCAGTCGACGGACGCATGCGTACAGGGGGAAAATGGAATCTCCTTAAACACATGCTAGATGACACACAGACCAAAGGCAATCAAAGACAGGCACTGTGCCGCCTGATTCACAAGTACAGACAAGAGGGTGGAACAGAAGAAACACTCTTGGACGAGGTAGCGAATAGATATCTCCCGCTAGGCGCAGGACGCTTAGAAGAGTATCCCGAAATAGAATGTGATACGGTAAAGGAGCTCGATGACCCCTTCACCGAGTCTGAAATTACGGCCGTCCTTCACAACTTGAATAGCAGGTCAGCCTCAGGACCGGACGGCATCTCAAACAGACTTTTAAGGAACTTGGATGATAAATCAATTGAGCTGCTAACGAAAGAGGTCAACAAGACTTGGGAGAGTGGAAGCATCCCAGTAGAGTGGAAAGCAGCCTTGATTGTGCTTATTCCAAAACCGGGCAAGCCCTTAAATCTTGACAACCTAAGGCCGATATCGCTAACCTCTTGTGTAGGCAAGGTAGCTGAGCACGCGATCCTCAATAGGATCTCGGACTACATAGAACGCAAGGAACTATTCCCACACAACATGATCGGCTTCAGGCCCGGCCTTTCCACACAAGACGTAATGCTACTTCTTAAGAAGCACATTTTCGATAACAACACTAGGGATGTTAGGGGGATCTTAGCCCTTGATTTGACCAAGGCCTTTGACACCGTATCTCATCGCTTTGTCTTGCAGGCCACGGCCAGCTTAGGTCTCGGAACAAAGTTTCAGGCCTTTGTTAGATCATTCCTGATGAATAGAACGGCTACCATAAGGATAGCTCAACACAAGTCAGGTGAATTTGCCTTAGGAGACAGAGGCACTCCTCAAGGAGCGGTCATCTCCCCCCTGCTGTTCAATATAGTCATGAAGGGCTTATCGGAGAGGCTCATATCCCTGCCCAATATAGGCCACTCGCTTTACGCGGACGATATCACGATCTGGTGCCCGGGTGGATCACTCGCAGAAGTAGAAAACGCGCTGCAATCAGCCCTAGACGAAACCGAGTCCTACCTAGAAGGCACAGGCCTCCAACTCTCTCCAAACAAATCAGAACTCTTACTGTACAGGCCGGCCAGGCAAGGCGTTAGGAGACTTCCACACCTGGACCAAATTCCCATCGCCCTTTTTGCAAAGAATGGACAGCGCATTCCACGAGTAGATTCAATTAGAATCCTAGGACTGCTGGTTGACGCGAGAGGATGTAACGCCAAAACCCTCACGCACATCACGGCCAAGACCGAAAGTATGCTAAGACTTGTCGCTAGAGTATCAGGACGCAGAAAGGGAATAGGTGAAGCCAACCTTCTCCGTATCCATCATGCCTTCCTAATGAGCCATATTAACTATGTAGCCTCGGCCCTTAACTGGACTAGAACTGAAAAAAGTAAGCTAAACACTCTCATCCGTAAGAGCATCAAAAAGGTACTGGGGTTACCAGTAACCACATGCTCTTACAAATTAAGGCAACTCGGAATGCACAACGACATTGATGAAGTGATCGAGGCGCAGGTCACCGCCCAGGTAGTCAGGCTCTCGTCAACCAGGGCACGGCGACGCATCCTGGACGGGGCTGGCATGGCTCCCAGATTGCTTGCTGAACGGGAAATCACCTTATCCAGGGAGGTCCGCGAAACCTTTGTGGTCAGCCCATTCCCTCGGAATGTGCACCCGCAATACAATGTAGGGAGGCGCAAAGCCCGAGCACGGGCGCTATTACAGAACGCCAGAGAGAATCGAGAATCGACTGTCTTTGTCGACGCGGCTCAGTATGGCAAGTCTAGCAAATTCGCGTTGGCAGTCATTGATGGCAACGGGGAATTACGCTCCTCAGCCTCGGTCAGGTTAGTTACGAGCGCAGTTGCAGAACAGGTCGCCATAGCCCTGGCCATGACCGACCGCTCGCGCACCAACGTGTTCACAGACTCACGAGCGGCCATAAAAGCTTTTGAATCGGGTAACCTAGCGCGAGAGGCTGCCTCCATTCTGGAAAAAAGAACAGACCCTGGCACTCACTTCATCTCTTGGTTTCCCGCCCATATGGATGTGGACGTTCATCAGCACATCCCTAACCTCAACGAGCTTGCCCATGACCGTGCGCGAGATCTCACGCGCCGCGGCGGCATGGAGGCCTTATGGGGACAGGATGAAATCCAGCACAATGATCCGCTCCTTACCTTCAATGAAATTACCTCTCCCTATCGGCTTAGTAGAAGGGCCTACCCTCTTCCTCACCCGAAGTTAGATAGGTATCAGTCCGGTACACTTAGAATGCTCCAGACGGGCTCGTTCCCCTCGCGGGGCTTTCTCAGTCGTATCTCCACAGACATTGATTCAAGCTGTCCGGATTGTAATGAGACTTACTGTTCCTTAGCGCACATGCTTTGGCAATGCCCCGTGTTACCTAACGGCCCTCTATCCAGCGAAGCCGACTGGGAAGAGGCACTCCGGAGCCCATCGCTCCAGACACAAATCCAGGCAATCCAGAGGGCCCAGGAAAGGGCGGAACATCACGGTGTCCCAGCCCCGACTTGGACGCGGCCAGCGGCTACTGCGGGTCCCCGATAGGGGTTCCCGCGCAAGCTCCTCAGGATCCACTAAAGTTCATTGTCTGTCTGTTCTCGCCATCAAATGAATAAAGCTGTTTTATGAAATCGGATTTATTTATTTCTTCTGCGCGAGCCTAAACGCCTCACGTGCAGAAAAGCAACTTGGTCATGCAAAAACGCGGCAATGCCCGCCGCTTACAAGGTAGGCATGACACGACGGCCAATGAAATGCAGTGAAAACCGCAAAAACCATCAGTGTTCGCAGACAACCGACTCCGATCTCGCTCTACACCGCGTAAGGCTAACATAACCAGAAAGTTAGATATCATATACAGAACAGCGACCAATACGAAGCAACAACCACTGTCCACCCTGGCAGGTAAACGGCACTGCCTTCCCTGGCAAGGCCTAATTGAATTTAAGTGATCACCTGCTGGGCTGCCTTGTAGACGACGTCACGCAGCGTGGGTGACGCGTGCACTTCGAATCGGGGTCCTGTGAAGAGAAGAAGACAGCACGATCTCGATGAATTATATAATAGATCATTGGATGAAAAATGGTATCTATGCACTGCTCAACTTTCAAGCTTCCACATGCGTGGAACGAGGTGCGTGCGTGATGAAAAGAAATACATCGAAGTGAAACACATGTGCCTGTTAAACGGAGGTTGAATGTAGCACGAAAGGTTCTGAAACCTGTAGATCGTCAATAATGGAATGCACATTGAATTCACTACCTTTAAGATGTCGTTTCTAGGTCTGCCCAGGGAAGTTTTGTCGGCACAGGCTGACGCGCACCATACGCGCGTGTTCGCGCGTGTTTGCGCGTGTAGTCAGCAGAAAAGTTAGCGTGATTGAATTTCGCAAGAACTGAATACTTTCACATAAAGGAAAGCCACACGTGTTGATTACTGCTTCATTTTATTTTGCACCTGCAGCCCTTATGTGGTCGGTGTTATTCAGTATCAGCTGTGAGGCAGAATGGGGAAAATTTTGCCAGCGTCAGACAAGAGCATACAAAACTCTAAAAAAACCGTCAAAAACCCAGATATAACGCAAAAAGTTATATTCTAGAAATATGGATCTATTTGGCAAACGTTCACAAAATGTTTTCCACAACGCTAGTGACGACATGTCACCTCCTCCCACGGAGGAAGAAAAAAAGATCACAGCATATTCACGGGGTGAATGATGATGAGTGGGGCGAAGCTCCGGAAGGAATCATCGGTAAACCGTGAAACTCTTCCGTGGAATTCGCCCCACAATTAAATGTGAAACACTTGAGTAAATGTCATCAAACTATTATAACATCTCGCATCTTTCATCATCAACTACAAGTACCGCCATCTAGTTTTATAACATCTCGCGCATGCTACGAATCCTCACGGTTCAACTATGCACAATGCACAAGTGAAATCTCCCACCGGCACTTCATTGCAAGTCAAGATGCAGTGCCTATATATATATATATATATATATATATATATATATATATATATATATATATATATATATATATATATATATATATATATATATATATATATGGGTTGCCGGTGAACGCTTCTCCAACGCGAGCAGTCGGTATTTCTCAATCAAGAAACTCGCTAGGAGAGAGAGAGATTCTTTATTTGAAAAGAAGAGAAAAGCACAGGATAGTAACTGTCTCTCGTCGAGGAGGACACCTCAACCGTCCTGTGCGGGGGATGGGGGAGGGGGACTAAAATAGAGAAAGGAAGATAAAGTAGAACTTAGAAGAGGGAGAGACGGGCGTACGCTGCCTGCGCCAACGTTGTCTCTCGCGGGCGAGCGCGTGCCGGGAGCCCGCTCGCCCTCGGCGCGTGCGTGCATCCCGGCAGGCACGCGCCGGTGGCTACCTACTACTACTACATACATCGGGGAAGCACGACCCACGCCTTAAGGAGCTTCGCCCCTAAAAACCTCCTCCTAATGGGCATTGTTCCAGTTACGGCAGCAGTAAGCAAGCAAGCACAAGGCGTTCGTTCGAATAGAGCGGGGCGGGTTTCAGCCACATAGTTTGGGCATGCCAAGAAACAAATCCCCGGATGGAAGGGGTAAGAGGGCAGGGGAGGGGGGGCGGGATGGGCCGCCTTTATCACCTCCAACTGGGAAGTTCCATCACATGATATACAGCAGGCCGAGGATGCAGCAAGTGCCCCCGCGGTATTGTGTCTGTAGTCAAGACGCGGGTTCCCGCCCAGCCACGGTGGTCTAGGGGCGATGGTACTCGGCTGCTGATCCGAAGTTTGCGGGATCGAATCCCGGCCGCGGCGACAGCATTTCGATGGAGGCGAAATGTTGAGACCAGTGTGCTATGCGTTGTCAGTCTTCCATAAGGGCTAAAATGCCACACGCCCGTGTACTGTGGGCCCATTCGTTTAACCCTGCACAGCTAACTGGTTCACGGCGGCGCCTTGTGGGTGCCGGCGTCGTAGAGTGAGCGTTTCAACAAATGCAGCTGCAGCGCGATGCCGAAACGAATGCGAGAGTGAAAGCGTCGTGCAAGCCCCCTGCTAGGGTCAGTTGTCTCGCGAGTTGTGGCCCATGTGATCCATGAACATCGCCGCCGCTTACGTCGGCTCGCATTTACAATTACAGGAGAAAGCTCACCGGCGTACTTGGCGGATGCCTTGAAAGTACACACAAATGGAGCCGGCTACGTCGCCTGCTGCAGTTTCAGCCATTTTGCGCTACTCGAACTCTGCCCTAAGTCGCCAGAAGGTCTAGGGAATTTGTGAACAAGGCCTGCGCGATGGCTGCACATTTAGGAGCTTACACCTTATGCTCGGGGATTGTCCATCGTCTGCCTAGCTGCTAGTTCTCATTGCTCCCACTAGAGGCGCAGCTGCGCTCTCATTTCAAGAGCGCTCACCAGACGGCGCGCCGCCAGACGATCACCAGACATCGCGTGTGTGACATGCATGAGTGGGAAATGTCACGGGTGATTTACTGTAACAGAATGATCTCCAGCTTCTTGTATATATACACAATTTCTTTTATATATATACACAGTGTTTCTGACGTCTTTGGTGATGTACTGGGCAAGATTCACGGAAGATTCATGGTTTTTACTGATGAACATCCGGAGCTTCGCCCACTCATCATCATTCACTCCGTGGATATGCGTGGATTCTTTGTTCTTTCTTCAGATGCATTGCGAAATCTCAGATAAAAGTCTTAAGGAAGTGCCAGAGCTCCACTGGAGCACGTTCATCAAAACAAAATCGCATAATTATAAGGGACAGAAAGGCAAGTAAATTAACAAATTTGAGCATCGCACGTCTGATGGGCGCATCGACAGATGTTCCCCGAAGAGGCCAAGAACACTTCGATGCCAATTGAACAGCCTGGTGCGAAACCTGTTCTGCAGGGGCGCACACACTTCACTCCCTGATAGCCTCAGCATCCAATGACATTAATATAAACTTGCCTGCGATTTTGGAGGCCATACTTCGTTCCCCTACCTGTCACCCCTCCCTTTAGGTGCGTGCCCACCCGATGCGGCATCGCCCTCGCTTGTAGCCGAGTACGTTGAGCAAGACTTATGGATGCGTGGGTGAAATTTTACAGGCGAAGCAGCATATGGTCGAGCGTGTTCTGACCCTGCACCGTCCACACCCCAACTGCGCATTCGCAACAGCTGGCCCAAGCTGGCAAGGAACGAGAACGCGCTCTCGCCCGCGAGAGACAACGCTGATGCAGGCAACGTCTGCTGGCTTCCCCCTTTCTCTCCGCTAGGAATCCTCTACTCTACGGAGCGGCGCCCGCGTCCCGCGCCCACACCCCCACAGCGCATGCGCGTCCCCTCCCCCTCTCGCTCCTCTCTTACGCTCCCCCTTTCTCTCCTCTAGGAATTCTCTACTCTACGGAGCGGTGCGCACGACAGGTGGTGAGACAGCTGCATACTCCGCTAGGGGCGCCACGGTAGTTCCGCGATATGAAAATGACGGAGCGCGCGCGTTCATTCTCTCTCCTGTGCAGCGCCGCGATGAGCGCTCGGGCCGCTGCCACGGAAAATTACACCATCTCCCGATCAAGCTAACCATCTCCCAGCTGCTTCGCATCCACACATGGTTCCCTTTAAGGGGAGATGGTGTAATTTTTGTTTTATCCGTGTTTGAAAAGGGCTGTTTTCCCGCTTGTCTGCCGCGGTAGCTTTCGTCTTCAAACGTACTTGCGCCGTCGAATGGTGCCCGAATACTTCAAGGAGCGGCAACGGAAGGATGAGCAACACAATCCTCCACGGTAATTACTGCAGCGGAACTAATGGTCATAGAAATATTTTTTTTACATTTAAATACCCATGCTTACCTTAACATATTTGTGTCCCTAAATGAAAATGCACGTGCTCACCGGGCCGATTACGTTGCATTACGGCACCATTACTGATACACGTGGCTCGCCTGACCACTGTTGGTCGGCGCGTTCTGTTCATACGAAATAATACAGTGACAAATTGTGCACGAATATTGCTGCCTTTTGGTCCCTTCACATGTATTTTTAATTGACGAGGACGGAAGAAAGATCATAAATGTTACAGTTGCTTGTGCCACACCCATGATATGATTGTGAACATTCCGTAGCAGCAGGCTGTAAGAAACTTAGACCTTCCGGGTTCCTTACTGTACTCTTGCTTCCATCTAAGCCCACAAGCATTTTCGCATGCCCTTCATTGTGAAATGCGGTAGTCAATGGTAGGATATTGGTCGGTGACAGTATGTCACAAGCGCCAAGCAAGAGGAACTCACTATACCATGGCGAGTTGATTTCGTTTTGAACTTTGCACCTCATGCATTTTTCCAGTAGCAGGAGACCTGATGCTAAGCAGCGTAACATATGTTAGCCTCTGCTTTTATTTTTGGGGCGAAATTCCTTAGAGCATAGGCTTGTCCGGCGTCGTTGTTGCCGGGCGCCGTTGTCGTAGTAGCCACCTCTAGGTCTCAGAATGATCACGAGATGGCGCTGTGGTGTCGCGCGCCGGAAGGCTCGCACTCGCCCTCGGCGCGTGCCTCCCTGGGCGCGAGCTCTCTCACTCTTCCATATGCTGTCTTGTGAGAGAGAGAGAGAGCGAAAGGCGCGCGTCGACTATGTAAACGCTCTTTCTACGATGAACGCTCTACCAGCTCGTAAAAAAGGAGAACGCGCCCTCACCCGCGAGAGACAACGTTGACGCAGGCAGCGTCTTCTAGCGAGTTTCTTGGTTGAAAAATACCGACTGCTCGCGCTGGAGAACCGTTCACCGGCCACTCATATATATATATATATATATATATATATATATATATATATATATATATATATATATATATATATATATAAGCATTGGATCTTGACTTGCAATGAAATGGCGGTGGGAGATTTCACTTGTGCGTAGTTGAACCATAAGGATTCGTAACATGCGCGCTAACTAAGTTAATCCGGAACTCGGCACGATCTACGACGTGGGAGCGCAGGAATCTCATGAAGACCAGGAGCATAAATGATATCGCGTGTATTACATGCATGAGCGGGAAATGTCACGGGTCATTTACGGTAACACAGAACGATCTCCAGTTTCTTGTATATATACACAATTTTTTGTATATATACACACAGTGTTTGTCACGTCTTTGATGATGTACTGGGAAAATTCACGGAAGATTCACGGTTTTTACCGATGAACTTCCGGAGCTTCGCCCACTCATCATCATTCACTCCGTGGATATGCGTCAATTTTTTTCTCCTAGAAAGTCTCTGTTCTATGTCGTCTGCATTCAGCTCTTTTCACATTTCGCCTCCATCGAAAAAGCGACCGCCGCGGCTGCATTTCCGATGGAGGCGAAATGCCAGAGGCCCATTAACTGTGCGTTGTTAGTGCAGGTTAAAAAACCCCAGCTGGTCTAAAGTTCCTGAGACCTCCACTACGGCCCTTCCCTTCTCTCTATCTCTTTCACCCCCTTTCCCCCACCCCCACGGACGCTTAGCCGTGCTCCCTACATGGGCTGCAGAAATTAGCGTCCTTTCCTAGCCGAACCACAATCATCATCAATCATTGTTCTTGCTGTGTTGTTTACGCAGTGGTGTCCATTATGCCGCCAGCGTGTGTTCAACGTGCACCAGCGCGTGAAGGAAAGGGAACTTGGCGCACCACAAAGCAACGTTTTGCCTCATTCTATTGATTTTGTTTGAAAAGAAAACAAGAAATTCATTTAAGGAAAACGCAGGTGAAAGACGCATTATATGAGTGTTTCAAATAAGAAGTACACAGTAAAAAAAAAGTTGAACATAGTCTACTGATTGCATCGGTCGCTCCATGTGCAAACACAGAAAGCGAAAATCCACAAGTGGCAGAAGAGACGGAGACATGCAAAATATTTACAATATAAAAATATAGCACATGGTACATAGTCACGCTACGATTTACCCTCTCCCCTCATCATTTCCTCTTCCTCACTGTTATGTTCGGCGGCATAGCGGCGGCGAAGAGCAGGCGACGGCGCCCTAGCGCATGGCTTTTCCCGTAGAAACGTCGTGGTATGCACTCTGTACGCAGTTGACGTGACGGCTTTGTTCCCGCGACGCACGCGGTCAGTAATTGCTGTGACGGACATAGCTGCACAGCATAGGCTTGACATGACGGTTGACAGGTCTCTTCACTGCCGTACAGTAGAGCATTTTCGGAAGAGCACCCGAGGAAGAACAACAGGAGGGGAGTGGCTTGCAGGAACAGCGGGGGCTCGCTGTCAAAGTAATCCTTTGACCTTTGTGCTCGCTTGAACTGTCGTCAACGGGTCGCTCCTTCGGAGGAGATGACCTCGCCGTGGAAATGTGCGGAACTGATTTTGGGTACAATAGACCTGCCAAACGGTTCTCTTGAAGTGCGGCTGGGTTGCATGCCGCCGTGTAAACAGAGTGGCAGCGTGGGCCTGCTGCAGACTCGTGCTAACTGATCACGTGTTTAGTGGATGATATCTTTCGATGAAGCTCGGTGCAGCAAGCGGGTCGAAAGGTCGGACCGCGAGGGCGTAACCGTAGGCTCTCATGGAGAGGGTGAACATGTACGTGATTGGTAAAGTGCTGCATATGGGTTGGTCCCAGGAGGCGGTCGCAGAAGCGATCAAGGGTATTTAACGGAGAAAAGCGAATCGGAAAAAAGGAGAGAGCTTAGCGCTTACTTGGGTGGCAGACGCGGCAAGGTGGTCAGAGGTCGAGCTTGGCGCTCCCTCTGACGAGTTATGATGAGGGTTGAAAGCTTAGTGCTTGTTCACGTTTAAGTGCGAACATTAAGGGCTCGGAACGAACCACTTGGTGTGGTTCGAGCCAAGTTGTGTTTTGATGTCTGTGACAGTACTGGCCGCCCCGGCCAAGTTTTGTAAATAATGTAAATAAACCTGAGTGTTTTGCTGTGAGGATATCTTGCTCCAGATTCCGTCCTTCAACGTGTCGCCGCGGACATCGGAACCATCATCGAGCGAGAGAACAACACCACTCCCAAATTTAACTGGCGCAGTCGACAGGATTCCGCGGCGGCTTTCTGGAGGACGGTGAAGCAAGCAGCAGTTATATGCAAGCCCTGAAAAGGTGAAGGCATCCGCAGGAAGATCTCCACTTCACGGCTGGAAATCCGCGGCTCATCCAGCGTTCCTGACGATCACCCGAGAAGTGGGTGAGGCGAGAGAGACATTGGACTCTGCACAGTGCTTCCAGCCCAAGTGGTACAGCCTGAACCAGCGTGGCTGCAACCCGGGACACCGGAGAACACGTGCCCTGGCCGACCGACGGAAGTCTCCACCACGTAACGACGTGGGAGCAGCGTGACACGACGCATCGGTGTACAGCGAACCGAACCACAGGTGGGTCCTTGTTCTGTTTTCTCCGGGTGCACCATGGCAACCACTAGAGTGACTAGGAGTCAGATGGTAGGGAGTAGCTCTCAGGAGCAGGATGTAAATCGCGATGGGGCATCAGCGGAGCTTGAAGATTCAGGGACGCATTCTGTGCAAATTTTGGACTCCGCTGCACAGGTGCGGATTAAAGAGTTGGAGATTGAAGCTCTGAAGCTCCAAATTGAGCTACAAAAGCTTAAGCTGCAGGCTGTGCCCGGCGATGGTATAAGGCATAGCGACAGATGTGATTTGGCGCGGTATGCGAATCAATTGAGGGCAGTGTTGTCGCCTATGCCAGTGTCCGATGAGCTCGTGCCAGCATGGTTCCGGAGCGCCGAAAACATGCTCAGGAGTTGTGCAATTCCAGAAGACGTGCAGGGCGCTATCATTCTGCCGTTTCTAAATGAGAAGTGCCGCACATTGGTAGCAAACCAGGCGGACGCACGAGTGCTTTCCTACGAGGAGGTTCGCGACCTGATATTGCAGGAACTCAAGCTCACTCCTGAGGAATATAAACGCCGCCTGTACGCCTGCCGGAAAGGAGATGAGACGTGGGGGCAGTTCGCAACTAGGCTCGAGGTCCTGCTTGATTATTATCTTCGCAGCAGGGAGATAAAGAGCGTGGAGGAGCTGCGTTTGTTAATGATTTCGGATCGGATCAAGCAGCTGATGGGGGAAGACGTGCGCACGTACGTACTACAGCACGAGACGACGGAGTGGCTAAGACCCCAGGATCTAGCGAAGCTGGCGCAAAAGTACGACGAGAGTACTGTGCGTATAAGATCGGGTAGAACGGCCGCTGGTAGTTGGAGGAGTTCCGAAAGGGTTAATCTCCGCCCGGCGGACAGGCCACCCCAACCGAAGGGGAAGGTAACTCAGTGTTACGGATGCGGTGAGAATGGCCACTGTCGTTGGCAGTGCCCACAAACAAAGCCGAAAGCAACGGCAGCAGCGGGAACATCTAGACTCCCGCTTGAGAAATTTGTTGCAGGGGCCGCATGTGAATTTTCAGGGGGAATTCCCGTGAAAGATAAGGCCAGTAGGTCGAACTTAACGTGGGTTGAGTTGGTGAGCGCGGGACGCACGTTCAAGGCATGCTTAGATTCTGGATCTGAGATAACAGTTCTCAGACGAGAACTGATTCCTACTGAACTTAATTTCAAGGGTGTAGGAAAAGTACGTCTGAGAGGGCCATTCGGGCATGCAGTCCCGGCTGACTTGGTTTATGTACCGTTGGGCATGCATTCTCCAGAAGGAGGTGCTTCTTCTGAGCTAGTTGAATTGTGCGCAGTGACAGATAAGCTCGGAAGAGGGGTAGATGCTCTGCTAGCGCCATGCACTTTCGACAAGCTCAGGCAAATTCAGAGAGAATCTGTAGAATTTGCAGTTAATATGGTCAGAGCGGAGAAAGTTGTCGAAGAAGTCGATCGTAAATGCGAGAAGAGCGCAGAGGAGATGTCAGAGCCCAGGCGTGGTTCAAAGGATTTGCGAGGAGGGTCTCGTAAACAGTCGCATGCTTTAGAGAATGAAGCGGGCAACGGAATGTTCGAAAAAGAACAAAGAGTAGAGGGCTCACTGCGGACAGCATGTGATCAGGCCCGTGAGGAGATGCATGGAATGTCCATGCCCGGAAGCCTATTGTGCCACCGTGAGCTAGCGAACGAAAGGCAGTGTCGCGAACCGGTCGTGCGTGAAACGCGCCGTGGAGAAGTCTTGGCGTCCGCACATGGTGCACCGCGTGACGAGCATTTTTCGGGAAACGAGACGAATGAGCTTGTTCGCAATGCACAGACTCGGAAAGTGCCATCGGACACTGGAAGGCACTGGCAGTCGTGCCGTAGGGGCACGGGAAGAGCTTTTCTTTTATTTTGGCTGTTTATTTTATTCATTATCTGTTCCTCTCTTTGTCCCGTGTTAGAGTCCGTCAGTTTCGCCACACCTGCCAAGTGTTCTAGAGTTGTGATGCGGTCGATGGAGTGCCCCTCAGGTCACTCGCGCGAACTAAACGATCCAGCCGGTAAGTGTGCTGATGCCTTGTTGCGGTCGGAGAGTTTGAATCGGCACAGGAAGCTGATGTCTGCAGGCGGAAAGTTTGGTTGCGATAAACGCTACAATAGACATCCGCCCTCGACAAATGTATTTCTGCGAAGCAGATTAAAAGTCAGTGAGTGTATGGGGCGTGAATGTTACCAAGTGCTAAGGTGCACCAAGGAATGTACAGGACAGGGTCCAACTTGTGAGGGAACTCACGAACAGTATGTGCCTTGGTGACTGTGTGTTATTTTCTTTTCTTTTTTTTTCTTCGTAAGTGTGCGCGACTTCGTGCGTTGGACAAGCCACAAACATTTGTGACAACCGTGCATTTGTGTTCGTTAGTATTGTATCATGATGTATAGGATGTTCTGTAATTTTTTTTGTTGTTATTGTTGTTGTGTGTGTGTGCTTTTGTTGAAGTTGCGAGCGATGAGATTGGGAAACGCTAAGTGCAGCTGCGTACCGTAATGTGACCCCGCGCGCCTCCCGTCAACCCGCCCGCAGGGAAGTTTTTTTTTTATGTTGTACGTACAACGAGTGTACATACAACATTCTTGGGTTGGAAGGTGTTATGTTCGGCGGCAGAGCGGCGGGGAAGAGCAGGCGACGGCGCCCTAGCGCATGGCTTTTCCCGTAGAAACGTCGTGGTATGCACTCTGTACGCAGTTGACGTGGCGGCTTTGTTCCCGCGACGCACGCGGTCAGTAATTGCTGTGACGGACATAGCTGCACAGCATAGGCTTGACATGACGGTTGACAGGTCTCTTCACTGCGGTACAGTAGAGCATTTTCGGAAGAGCATCCGAGGAAGAACAACAGGAGGGGAGTCGCTTGCAGGAACAGCGGGGGCTCGCTGTCAAAGTAATCCTTTGACCTTTGTGCTCGCTTGAACTGTCGTCAACGGGTCGCTCCTTCGGAGGAGATGACCTCGCCGTGGAAATGTGCGGAACTGATTTTGGGTACAATAGACCTGCCAAACGGTTCTCTTGGAGCGGCGGCTGGGTTGCATGCCGCCGGGTAAACAGAGTGGCAATGTAGGCCTGCTACAGAGTTCTGCTAACTGATCACGTGTTTAGTGGATGATATCTTTCGGTGAAGCTCGGTGCAGCAAGCGGGTCGAAATGTACGACCGCGAGGGCGTAACCGTAGGCTCTCATGGAGAGGGTGAACATGTACGTGATTGGTAAAGTGCTGCATATGGGTTGGTCCCAGGAGGCGGTCGCAGAAGCGATCAAGTGTATTTAACGGAGAAAAGAGAATCGGAGAGGAAGGAGAGCTTAGCGCTAACTTGGGTCGCAGACGCGGCAAGGTGGTCAGAGGTCGAGCTTGGCGCTGCCTCTGACGAGTTATGATGAGGGTTGAAAGCTTAGTGCTTGTTCCCATAGTAGGCTTTACTTTATGCCCTCATCCTCTGCTTCACCTCTGCTTCCCACCTCATTGGCGTATCACAGTATAGATGCATATGCATATTGATGGTCAGCGCGAAACACGAGGACATAAAGAAGGAAGGGACACAAACCACAGCGCTGTCTCACAACTAACTTTTATTTAGCAACACACGCATATTCAACAGCACTGACCACACCCACGTGATCCGATGACGCAGATGGGCAGGTGTGCAACAGAATATGAATAACCTCGCTAGAACCAAGCCAACATAAGCTACGTGATATACTGATTCAAAAATGAGATCTCCCTGTCATGTAGGGCTATCGATGGCATGCTGACGCAGCGGGAACCGTTTTTGCTGATGTGAAAAGCTTCAACAATTTCTCTAACTGCCTTATCCTTGTGCTTGAACAAACTTTTTGTATCTGTAAATAAAGGGGTGCAATCATGGTTTGAACAGCGCCTGGCAGCGCTGTGGTTTGTGTCCCTTCCTTCTTTATGTCCTCGTGTTTCGCGCTGACCATCAATATGCATAATCAGTTCCAACTCGCCCACATGACCATCCTTCTATAGATGCATATGCTTTGCTGTTCACTACTTGGGCGCGGGGGGTTTACTTCTGAATCAGCCGAAGCTGCTGGCTTGGCTCTTTCGTAGAACACCTGCCTGCTACGCGGACGACGTGGTTTCTATTCCCGCAAGAACCCAGCTAGAGTTCTTGCGTTGTTAGAGTTAAAGGACACGGAGGAATCGTCAAGTATGTTGCAGCTAAAGCGTTCTGGTCTGGCTGCGCGGAATGTGAAGAAGGATTTTTTCACTTTATGCAGAGAGCACTGAAGCTTTGTTCCCGTACCCCTCTAGCGCATACCCCTAGTATGCCGAGTTTTCTGCGGGCGAAAGACATTTTATGCAAAGCTAGAACAGCCGCGATGTTAAAAAAGGAAGTGTGATAGGCTACGTGAAAAAGCAACTGCATTTTCACAATGTACCTGCGTACCTGACACGCAACTGTCCACGGTCACGTAGCCAACGGCGCCGGAATCAAGGAGGACAATGTTCTCCTGAAGAGAAAGGTTAGAATCACAAATCACAGTCAAAATTTTCACATAGGTCAAGAAATAAGCGTACAATAAAAGGAACACATAAGATGTGTAATGATGCAGCTTCATCCACTGCCGGGCTGCACACAATGGACTGGTGTTCCTCCCTGTATACAAGGCGTTTCAGGAACACTTCATCAGTAAAAAAAAAAAAAAAACTACTACCTGAGGCGGGTGTCAGGAAGTCTCAGGAATATGCCAGCGAAATAAGTGTATGAATAAAATTTACTAATCATCTCTTCCTTAGAGATATGTATTTGTGGATGTCAGTTGTGTGTGCTTAGCCACGGCGATGACGACGCCCTATCAGCTTCTAAATGAAAGAAAGTGTCAGTGCCTGAAGGCCTCCAGCCCGAGAAGACTTTGGCTATTTCCCTGGCCAGATCGAAATAGAGCGCATGAAGAGCGCCGAAAGCCACGTGCAAATGCTGGCTCCTCTAATGATGTGTTCTAATTAACGTGGCCTCCGATTCGAAATGTACGATGCTGTATATATGCTATCTTTCCTTATAGCTACAAAACCTCCACACTTCAATGTTCTTCATAGGCAGAAGCCAGCGTTATCCTTTGCTTCTTCGCTCGGTGCAAGAAGCCTGTTTATCACAGCAAAATAAGCGGCCGTGAGTTTTGAGAGGCCGTACATCTTGAACTGAACGCTCCATGCATTGGATCATGTCACCAGCGCGCGTCGCATTTCCACGTGAGTGCAGGCGCTCCTTTGGCAGCTGTTCTTGACTTCATGAGGGAAAAACGCCTCATTTTTGCGGTCTCTAGTGCATGAGAAAATGACTTCTGATTGATTGATTTGTGAGGTTTAACGTCCCAAACCACTATTTGATTAACAGAGACGCCGTAGTGGAGGTCTCCTGAAATTTCGGCCACCTGGGGTTCTTTAACGTGCACTGACAACGCACAGTACACGGGCCTCTGGCATTTTCGCCTCCATCGAAAATGCGACCGCCGCGGGCGGGATCCAGCCACTCGATTCGCCAGACTGCTGCTTATGTGCAAAGACAGGCTTTACTTTCGTGTTATACCGTTTCCAATGACACAGGGATCAACCACATTTTTTTATTTGTAAAAACAACACGCTAATGTTCACAAACACTTCGCACTAAAAGCGTAGGTGGCCATGCGCTTGTACTTCCACTATTTTAAGCGAAGGCGAACGCTCCTCATTTTATCTGTCTTTACGTTTTATAGCCTATTTAAAAGATTGCATTTATTTCGTTTATTGTTGTAAAAAACTAAATTGTTCACGTGCTGCTGTGACTGTGCGCTTCTTGCGAAATTCCCGTCGGAACATTTGAGCGATATTCCTCGTTCCCGAACAGACATATTTGTAGTTTCGAGTACATTAGCTAATAACGTCAAAGCAGCTAGCGCCCTCACCTCAACCCACTCGCTGGATCCGGCGAATGCCATCTGGCCGGCTGCCCACGAGGCCAACACGATGGTGCGACGGGGAGCCCAGCCACGCTTCAGCAAGGCGCCGAACGCGCGACCGAGCTCGAGCAAGGCGGCCGTGGCCGACGACGGTTCGATGGCTCCGTAGCCCCACGAGTCATGGTGGGCGCCCGTGATGACGAAGCGGTCTACGTCATAGCGTGGTGAGGGATAATGTAACTCAAGAGTTCGTGAAGTACTACTGTGTGGTAGGGCACATTAGAAATTCACACCAGCCTGCTCAACTTTCACAGAAAAATGATGTAAAGCCAGATGTGCACCTCGGAAATCAGAGTCAACGGCGGAGCTGCTGGAAGAATGTCAAGTTAGCTTGAAGTTGTTATGCCCTTGTGCAGGCGCCTGAATATTTGGGTGTTTCCATCATACGTATTTCAAATTTTACCTTTGTAAACTGCTACCTCATGCACTAGGTAGAATCCTGGGGTTTGAGATATAACTCGTACTTTGAACCAGCAAGACGCTTCCATAAACGGGCGATACGCACAATAACTTTTTTCGCGATATTACGAACCAAGTAAACCCCTGTTTTCTAAATTAAATATCTTACCTCTCGGTTCCATCGGAAAATTAAGATTAGATACATACATTAATAACATTATAAGATACAACTTCCCTACATTGCACTCCTTAGTGTCTCATGAGGTATAAAATTTCGCATAACATCACGTAGTTGCAACAGAAGAGACTCGCCGCAATGGCTGATTATGCATTTGCACGTAACAGTTTCTCATATGTGCTCTCGTAAAAGATGCCTTTACTAGCCAGTGGCTATGGGTCCATACAGTATTTTGCATATCTTGTCATTTGAAATGTATGTCCAAATAAATTGAAATGAAGTTGACTATCACTACCTTGTGGGCATAGCGATGAGGGCAAGTGCGTGTCCACTTTGCCCTTCTGTCCAAGGGAAAACTTTTCTTCCATTTTTTTACTTTCTTTCTTCATACCCTCCCTTCCATCTACCCGTCTTTCTTTCTTTCTTTCTTTCTTTCTTTCTTTCTACATTGTCCTACGCATTATCGCTCTCATGTAGCAGTGACGGTAGTGGGTCAAGCGCACAAGCGCATCCGCTTTTCCTTTCTTTTCCGGCAGCTCCACTGGTACTGGCTTATAGCGTAGCGCGAACACCGACAAGGACAAAGGATGGAGAAACAGACGAACGCAAGCGCTCACAGTTTTATTTCCAGGACAGTAAATTATACGCTCTCAAATCTGACGGGCACTTTGCTTAACCCCATACATACAAGAGGTACCGGAAATAACATTTCATTGTTGGAAGTTAGTGCTTGTACTCGTCTGTTTCTTCATCCTATGTCCATGTCGCTTTTTGCGCTACGCTGTGAGCCAGTTCCATGAACCAACAAGCCCGAACTGGTACCACTGGTAAATTCCAAATCCCCTCAGTGCGGTTTTTCCTCGGCCCTAAACAGCTCGACTGTTAAAAAAAACATAACTATTTTATTCGCTGTCCGCAAAATGGACGGCATGGGTACCCCCGTACGGCCACGATATCTCGGCGCGATACGTTTAGGCGTACAGTACGTCGGTGCATTTTGCAATAACTGAAAATATTTCTCTGGCACGAGCCTCTTTTACTGGACGCATATTGCAGGAAATTTTATAGGTCCTTTGTACTTGTTTGTTTTTGCATGTAGTTATGTATAGTTATTTCTTTTAAATGGCGTTCCCATAAGCTGCAATAGGCCTTACTACGGGCACACATCTCTTGCACAGAAACAGAAAAGAAAACGAAAGAGTGTGTGAAGGCCGAAGAAAGAGTGCCGAAAAAATTATTCGGAAATGAAACAAAAGTTTAGTTTGAAAACCATCTAAATGATGCAAAAAGCAAATGTGGCGCTTAGGGTGGCTGAGGTCGCAAAACGAGATATTTTCTTCTGTCGCAACATACCTCCGCTTGGGCAAGAGTTACTGATGCTCTCTACGCCTAAAATACTGAAAGTAGGCGATTAAAGCCGAGGTACGCAGAAAATTGGAGAATTGCGTTAAGGCGGAATAGGAGGTGGTTATCAATAATTTTACACAATACCTACTAATCAAGATCGTGTGGTTTCTTATACTTCATATCAAAAGAGAGAAATGGTTCACCAGCACCAGCATGGCATCTTAGCAAAGTTGACGTAGTCCGCTACCATAAATTGGTTGTGTGGTTCGAATGCTTAACTATAATAAAATTTTGAAAGACATCTAATCACCATGCCTCTTGATAAGGGGCATTTTCCGTATAATTTTATTATTTTTTAGAACGTTTTATGCGAACCTTCTCCCCTTTCCGATGTATATTTACTTTAGGACGCAGTAAATAAATGAACAAACAGTGCATGCAGTGAGTCACTAGCATATTGTACTTTTTCTCAGAACTCGGTAAATCGTATAAAGCAATATTACCCGGTTCTCCACTTCCTTTCACGATTCCAAGCACGCTCTTGACAACTCGAGTCACCCTCGTGCTGCTCACAGACATTTGGATTTTTCTGCAGTGAACAAGTAACGAAAGAAATTAAGAAGGCTAGGAAAGCATATGTCGAAGCTGTGTACTTAAGAGCTATGTCAACGTTAGGTTAGCGGTATCTAAACATTTTTGTTATAATTGACCCACGCGTGGTTCTATACAGTGCAACACACTACGGTGCGTGTGTTGTACTCCTCGCCTTTTTTGTCGTGTAGTTTTTGCTTCACCACACATAATATGCATCCCCAACTGGCCCAAAATTAAACTGTTTTAAATGCGATAAGAGTTTATTGCATATTTCACATACATATTGGTATACGAAACCAACGCCCGGACAAGAAGCTGCCATAGCATCTTGTTAAGGTGCCCGCCCTTCAATAGGAACATTATTGATTATTATTAAAGGGTTCGTGAAAAGAGCATGGAGCCGCCACTTTGTGGTATTTAATGCTTCAGTGTGCACTCAGCGTGAGAATTGAAATATTGCGGCGTAATATTCAGTCCGCATTTGCAACACCCGTTTGAAATCGCATTTGCAACACTCGTTTGAAATCCTAGCGTTCATTCGCTACGGAAACGACCTTGCGACACCAGAGGCTGGCAGAAGGACTATTCAGTGATGTTATTGGAAGACACAAGGAAAAAACTAGCATTCGGCATTAGAATTTTAATCAGGGCGCGTAACTATTTTAACACCTCGACCTTAATCAAACTATATTACGCTTTCATTCACAGTCATATTAATTATTGTATCACTACATGAGGAAATACATACGTAACCCATCTATCTCCCATTCAGCATATTCAGAATCAAGCCATTAGAATAATAACTTGCAGTTCATATCGCAGTAATGCATCATCATTGCTTTATAACTTCAATATACTTCCTATTGCCAGTTTATTTAAGTATCATCTCACCATCACGCTCTTCAAGACATTGATTCATCTTCTACCATCAAGTGTGTTTTGCCATGATGCTCTACGTAACTTTAACCGAACTCGACTTGCCTCAAATAGAAATTTTTTACTACCTGCTATTCGTACTAATTATGGCCGACATACTGTGTATTTTCTTGCTTTGTTCATTTGGAATTCATTACCATCCCACATCAAACAGTGTGCCACAATCGGTCCTTTTAAAAAAGAATTGTTTTCTTATTTGCTCAATTACTAAACGCATATTTTCATGATTCATTTGTTTTATCACTTTGTTTAATTATAATTGTCTTATTGTTGTTCCGCTAAATCATTCGTTTTCTTGTTATGTTGCTATTCACTGCTAATTACGTTCTTTTTCCTTTGCAATTTCTGACAGGAGGTCCCCCTGCAGCCTAGTGCTTTCGGACCTCCTTCTGTATAATTAACTTGTGTAATATTTTATGTTTGTAATAATATTTGAAATAAACTTGAAACTTGAAACTTAAAGAATTTAAAGATGTCCTTACCTCGCGTTAGCTCGAAAAATATCAGTTTATATGAAAGTTAGAAAGCAAAAATATATTTGCACCTTGTGTAGTGCCACAGTATGGAAGCAATGTAGGAGCATGGTTATTTTTCAATGACGTCATCTCAGTCGTCCCACGGCAAATCCCGGAAAACATAGCGATGACTAATATGACAAGAGTGTGAAATTGGGCTTGTTGGTACTGCGTAACTGGTTACTTGCAAAATTTTTCATACACGACTGTGTAAGCGCTCGTCCGTGTCACTTTTACAATAGTGTGAGACAATCTTTTGGGGCTTAGTAACCACTTATATTAAGGTGATGTCGGCTGCACAGTTGAGAGGAACGCGCTCGGGAGAAACCGAAACCTTATACTTATCGCATTTATTCGACCCCTACTGCGCAGCTGAACAATGTACATTGTGTATTTGAAGGCCAGGTCTCCCATTAAACACATTGTAAATCCATATTTAAGGAAACGTTTCGCAACCGCTTTAACTTTCATAAACGTCCCGAATATCTCCATTTGTTTGTATGAGCAGCCAGACCCACTTTAAACAAATTGATAAAAACGCAAGTGACTGCTATAAAAATACGATCGAGCCTCCCCCGGCAGTTCTTTTGTAAGTCTGTTCATGTCACGAGAGGGACTCAAACTTGCACTATAGTTAAAATGTGGGTATCACACTAAAGCGAATACCAGGAGCTGATCTTGAATTTTAGTCGTTTTGTTTATAATCTCTACTTCGCACTTCGGCTCCACAAAAAGATCCAGTGACGGTGGACCAAGAGCCTCGCAATCTTTTGTGAAGACATTAACCGTCCAAACGTCCTTTTCTCACTACCGTCCTATTTAGGATGAAACATTACGCTAATTTTCCGCAGCGGGAAAGCAGAGGCGTGAATAGTGTTCCTTTTGGTCAGGTGGCCAAAAGCTTATCTGGTAAGTTTCTGTTTAAACGGACACTATATGACTAAATTCTGATCTGAAACTAACATCGATCCAGCACTAACACTGGCCGCATTGCCATTACTTATGGTCGCAGAAGTCTGCAGTGAACACCCACCTTCCCTCTGGAAACAGCGGACCCGTCTTGTAGGAGTCATTGAGGCCTCCCTTCCATCCGAGTTGCTCGCCTCCCAGCGACCTGAATAGACGAGGCAACGGAGATACTTTTGATCCTGTGCCTGAAGGAAGTACTCACTTCCACAACTAGGAACATCCTCATCTCCGTCCCGCTACATTATACTTATGAGCATGCACAAAGAAATCGTGCGATAACAGTGAAAAACTTAATAATAATAATAATAATAATAATAATAATAATAATAATAATAATAATAATAATAATAATAATAATAATAATAATAATAATAATTGCTGGGTTTTACAGCCTAAAACACCATATGATATCAGAGACACCGTAGCGGTGGGCTTGAAATATTTCGGCCAACTGGGGTTCTTTCACGTACACTGAGCTTGAACGGTACATGGGCCTTTAGCACTTCAGCATCACGGCCTTTAGGCCTTTAGCACCACGGGCGGAATTCTATCTCCGGAGGTTAGGGTCAGCATCTTACCGCCGTAGCCACTGCACCACCGCGAAGGTTAATAGCAATGACGGTGATGGTGCATGAGTTTTATTGGCACAAGGGCCAGGCTTGGCCCAAGAACGCCGACTCAGTTGTGATGCATGACAATCAGATCGAAGTTTCCGAGGTATATGCTAGACTATCGTCGAAGTTGGATAAAACAGTCGCTTATAGGACGTAATACGGCTCTAAAGGGACCTAAATCACATAGCTGTACAGAAGTGTAAGCGATGTACCCTGCACAGACGTGACAGTGGCCAGTTGGAAAACCTATGGTTCTTCAACGTAGACGGCATACGATGGCGACACTAACAAACAAAATTTGTCTGCACGTGAGCACATAAATGCGAACTTATTACTTTAAGCTTTGTTATATTCAGTGCAATTAGCATATATATCACAGGTTTTAGATGTTTTACTCCGCGTTATAAAATGTTCCCGGCCGTTCGCGTGCACTTTGCAAGTTACCGCTTCTACGCGAAGACAAGAGAACACGAAGCAGTTGGCGAAAATTTATTTGCTGCAGTTCCACTGATGAGGTTTGGCACGAGATCGTTTTGATCCCTGATATTTTATTATGAATGTTGGCCTTTGTTGTTTTTTGTTAGTATTTTTTTTCTGTAGTATACTTATTGTATTGTATTTTGTTATTTATTTTTCCGTGCGCCAGTACAAAGACCTAACGGTTGTCCTGGGCACGTTAAATAAACTTTTGATTGATTGATTGATTGATTGATTGATTGATTGATTGATTGATTATTATTATTTATTATTATGCGTGGCAACAGAATCGAGCCGCATATGCAAAGCATAACGGATCAGACAATCACGAAGAGCGAGTCGCTGTAGCGTACCTCGTAATCCTAAATTGTAGTTTGACATGCTAAAGACAAAGGACACATTTTCAAAGGGGAGTACCAAATGCACAAAGAACGATTGAGATGAAAACATTTGATGTGTAAGCATTTGCAAGCAGTTCATCCAAACGGTTGATTTTGTTACAGAATTTCGAGTACCGAAACGCGGTGGTTTCCATGAGTTCTGCGAATGCCATGGCGCGTAAATTAGTGGAGTGTGACATAAATTGCGCTCAGAAGCGCAGAAATAACGGCTACACGTGCTTTTTAACAGAATATCATCATGGAAGTGGACGTGGCTTTTGTACAAACACACATGCTTGTCAAGTAAGCAGCGGACTGTTTCCTCCTCTGCTCAAGGGCTGATGCCATTGTGAATCTTGAAGGCGGCAGACCAAAATGAGAGTTATATAGGACAATAGTTCCACGCCATGCTCAGATATACAGATGTCCATATACAAATTGCTAAAAGGAAAAAACCACGGGGTCACAATATGATGTTTTTAAAACACTCCGAAGAAGCACTCACTTGAGAAAAACAGCGGCGTCATCGTAGCCAATCACAAGCGCAGGAATTGGCGAGAGGTTACTGGTGTCCTCCACACGAATAGCCTTGCCTGCAGTGTTAAACGTAAGTTCATGTGGAAAATGATCACGAGTTATCATTGAAGACGAAGGTTGTTCTCGATATAACAAGGTAAAGAAAAGCAAGCAAACAGGAAGCAGCGCTGGTGCTCTGTCAGAACGACTAGTAAAGAAATTATGACCGGAGTATTTCAACAGTGTCCATATTAATGTCTGTTTTCTTGTTTCAATTTCCTGATGAGGAGTTGTTCAATAGAGACGTCAGTCAACTTATGCCCAAAAAAGCATCATCTTCAAGGAGCCTTGTAATACGCTATACTCCAATCCAAAAAAAGAAGAAAAGCCGTGAAGAAGTCGGTCGGAGATGTAATTGTCCAAGCTTGTAGCTCAAGAAGAGGGTTAAAAGACACTTTCAAAAGACCCCCAGTGTCTGCTGTCGGCTACATATCTGCGTTTTTCTGCATAGGTGCTTTTGCAAAAACTTTAGTCCTTGGAGCAAGCTCTTGGGCCGCATTGGTGCATCAAATTCTTCGTTTGGCCTGTGAGGTATTTTTGCATCGGAAGTAACTACGTGAACATTAAATAGACACTAAAATGAAACAGTAAATCACTTTATGCCTATGGATTGTCCTTTAAATATTCTACTGCCGTTTATTTCGTCATCATGAGTGCAGTATTAGAAGAGAAAATGAAGGCCAAAGTTAGGTTCCTTGAATTTTGAGCCAAACCTACGCTCCTTAACGCAAGCATGACGTGATGGATTTTAAAACCATCTTTAATACTTTGGCCGCGTAGGCAACATAGAACTTTGTGAAAAGCGCTGCGTTAGTTCTCTGCCCCATAAGAAGACTATGCAATCCATTTTTACCACTTGATAATCACGTGGGTCTCAGCTCGTTCCTTCGAATTCTATGACCTCACAGTAAGTTGGTGCGCGAACATCAAGGCGGTGGCGCCCCCTGCATTACTGTTCACGCGTTTTCTTGCTCACCCAGCACTTTCTCGGGGCAGGAGGGGTGTTCCTTATTATTGTTAAAAGTGATTTAGTCGTACGATCAAAATTATTTTGCCCTTTAGTTCCCCTTTAATCCTCCTAGACTATAGGGACACTCTTTCGTGTCCTGAAAAACGCGTTAAAACGAAAACTATCTCCTAATTTTAATTCATGAATAAATATTTTGTAAGTCTTCCTAGAATTTACGTCCGTTCTCAAGAAGGAAAGTCTGTACCTGGGCTGCTGTGCATATAATCTTGCATGGAAGCTCGGCAAGATGACCTAAGTGGAGGTGGTGTTATATGTGGGCGACCTCCTTATATAGCGCTAACTTTTCCGACACACGGCCGGCTACTGCAATAATTTTTTAGGTATTCCGCACAGAATTAAGTTTTTTTGAATTCACGATGGAGCATCCGTTCTAATAATAGGCTGACTTCGATGTGTACTGCGCAAGTACGGCTAATTACAGACACGTGCCATGTATAGCCAGATATGCATATATGGCCATACATGCATATCTGGCTATACATGGCCGTGGCCGTATTTTCCCAATGCGGATCGGAGTCTTACATCGCATTCCTCGTGTTGGCCTTTCATTGCCATATACGTTTCTATCACAATTTGGTCCAATAAGGCCACATACGGGCACGTGCCATATATAGCCACATATCCCCAATTCCTGATACCACCATATATGACATTTTTGCAAGGGGCGCAGCTACGTTGCAAATTTCAATTTGCCTCTGCGCATGCTAGCGTTCTTTTTCTGCTATTTCTCTGTAACAGACGTGGAATACTTACGTACTAAGAATGAAGCAATGAACACAAATCCAGTGTCTGTGTTCTTCCTTGCTCCTCTTGTTCAGCGCTGTTTCGTGTTCTCGTTTTCAATGTATTTCAGTAATGCACCACTATGAGATTAGTCAATGTGGCGCCGAGAAATATGGTAATTGCTAGGAATGTATGCACTGCATGTGGAGTCGTTGTCGGAGTTCACCAGACTGTTCCGGTTTGTGATAAGTATGCATATTTGCGAGTGTATTTTCATAAATAGACTTGCTCTGCATGGATGTTATTTTCATGACGGTCACCTGCTCACTAACGACAAGGAGGACAGCCGGCTTCGAGAGATGGTGCGGCGTGTTCACTGTAAATAATCAGAGCTGCTTTACCCTGTGCTTATGTGACAGCATCTGTGCATTTCGCGAGTGCTGGTGCGTAAAACCCACAATCGCGTCTAGCTAAACATGGCGGTCACGCGCTGCCTGATGGCAACACTGACCGACAGATGGGTATCCGGGCGTCTCGGGGTCGCCGTAGTGGTAGAGAGATCCTCTCTGCAGCGCCGAGCCGTCCACGAACGCGGTATGCGGGTACACCTTTGTCGGGCCCAGTGGGGCCACGTCCTCCGGATCAGGGAACACGAGCAGGCCGACGCCTCCTCGCTCGTGACAGTTGCGACACTGTAGCACAGCCGAAGAACATGCAAGACATACTTTGGAAGACATACATTAAGAAACGTTTTACTCTCAAAGCAATCACCAACACAAGGTAGACAAGAGGTGCTTCTTTCATATTGATCTAGTAATAGATAATGCGGCACAAACCAGTAAGCACACACATCTTCAAAGGGAGTGCCCGAAGTTTTTCATGACAACTGAGAAATAGTCTGCAGGGTCATGGTTCACATTTAGCAGCTCAGGATAAACAGGGTACATACTGGATGCACATCCGCCGGAACTTGTTCGTGCAAGTGCAACTAACATCAAAATTTCACAGTCGTAGTGCTTCGAGTAGAGGCCTCTCTCATTATCATCGAAGAATATTGGTAGCTGTTCTGCGTGATCATACAAAGGCATTGTATTCAGAAGGATGCGGTACAAGTATACCACTGCAAATGGCTGGGAAACAGGTTTTGATTGCTTGTTTTAAAAGCCTACAGCACACCCGCGTGGTTATATGAGCTCCAACAGTGCTCGAAAAGTTTATCATTATAGCGCAAGTACATGTAGTACACATCTCGGGCCAACCCTTGCCCGCCAGCATGCCTGCGTGCGATACCGATGCTTCTCCGAATAGTCGCTTCCGATTACAGCATCATGAAAAGCGGGAGAGCAGTATCTTGGTGTCAAGATCACTGGATCGCATATGACATTCTTGGGAATACTTGATTCCGCTCGAATATTTGAAAATTTCGAACACAATTTTCGAATCGAATCCGCATATCGCAAACGCAATGTTCGACGAATAATCGAAACATTCGAATATTTGCACAACGCAACAGCAGGCCAGTGTTTCTATTTTCAAGAAGAAATAGGATTCACCTTGTCCACGGGATGTGCTCCTCCAAAACGAGCGAGACAGATGCGCCCTTTAACCTCGACGCCACTCCCTTCGACCTGGTCCATGTCCTTTCGGCGACCGTAGTTGACGAACACCATGTCGGCCTGCGTAATGTTAATGCGTGTCAAAGTAATGTTCAGAGCACCTCGACCACTAAAAAAGGCGAGTACCTTCGGTTAAAGCACCTGAATGCTGACAAAGTTGCAACCATCTAGTCACGCACACATTTTCAAGTTGAACAGCGGCATTTCACAAAACGGGAATAAAATAAATGACGAGGACCATGAAAATTGCTGACTGGAGTGGGACGTCTCTTGTACGCTTGAAATATACGCATATCTCAAAAATAAACGCAACGTCAATCTCCTTCACTGTGCATCTATGGTTTACTAATTACATGCACCGAGTGCTCACCAAAGCGTTAGCGTTGATACAGCTGCCTTGCCATTACGCATTCGTTCTCCTCTTTTCAATTCGAAGAGGTTCTCACAAATTTTCTGGTGTATCTGGTGCATAACAAAGTTATCATCACCATTACTTGAGGTCCTCGAGAGCTCGCATGCTCTTTTGGCAATGACGATGATGATGATGATTCCTTGAGATTCGCCATTTACCCGCTTCGGGAGAATGCGATTCCTGGCGTTCGCACGCACGCTTCTTACGCGCATTACCTCAGCCCACTACTACACTGGCAAACATGCAGCTGGCGGGCGCACGTGTTCAAACAGAAGAGAAAGAAGGCAAAGACAGCGTGCACCAATTTAGCCGGCGTACTGCGTCTCGAAAACCTACGGGTTTGTGCATGGCTGCATGCGTCCTCTCATGGCTCGAAGCTATAGACCTATTCCACCGGGCCTGCGCCACGAAGATGCGGTGGCGCTGTCGTCGGGAGTTTTGGTTTCGCATGGTAGGCATCCGCCGGCGCGCCTACCGTAGCAGCCGCTGCGTTTTCGCTGGTGCGGGCGATTCTCACCGCCGTGAAATGAAGAAAAAAAAAGTGTTCACCGATGACCTGCGCCGTGGATTGGTTGCTCAGCAACGCACAAGATATGTGCGATAGGTTTTTATCGGTTTCCTGTTTAGGTCTGTCTTAAGGAAAGGGACGAACCTGTAATGCCGGCTGTTTGGCGCATCGGTTATGCGCCAAACATCTTGTCATAGCTGGGCGTCGGCACATTCTTTTCTACATTCATTGAATGCTTCCTACAGAGCTAACGTAACTTCATCTCACGCGGCTGCAACTCGCGAACTGTTGTAAACACGCCATCGGCGCTCCGATCGAGGCCCCGTGCTCGAAGGCAGCTATCGCACGCGCTTCGCCGGCGGTGGTGGCGCGACCGTGCAGGGCCGCGGCAAGTGGTGGGCGGGGCCTCCGCGCCGCGACGTCGACACAAGCCCTGGTTATATCGCCGGTGCCTACCGCTGTTTACCAACATGGAATAGGTCTATATGCACAAAAGCATAATGTAGTGTAACGAAGGGGCGGGATGGCGCCAAGCCCAAGCCACGTGTGCCGTGTCTGTCACCGTCTATTGTTCGACGCGAACATTTTAACGTGGAGTTCAGTGAGGGACTTTGAGAAGCACCGTTTGCGAGGAGTTTTCCGAAGCCTTGTTCCACGATGAAATGCGGATGTGCCGGAGACGAACCCGGAACAACCAAGTGTATCTCTGGCCTGCAGGCAGTGCAGTCAGACAGTGTGTGTGCGGGCAGATTTTGGAGGCAGTGTACCCAGACAGTTTATCTGTAGGTTGTTGTATCAGAAGCAATTCTACTAACGAGTTTCTGCTAATGCGCTCGTGCTGTCGGCGTCTAACGTGGTCATCGTGGCCACGATAAAGCAAGACCATTAGCAGCGACTGACGTTTCCTGCGGGGAACACTGACGCATCAGCGCATGCTTCCCACGTTCAGAGCTTTCACGTTAGTCGAGCTGTGTTTTTTTTAACACGAAGGTGTTCGATTCCGAGGTCCACCACGACCCGATACATCACCACCGTAACGGATATGATGCAGTAAACGTGTAAGAACAATACAGTAAAACACCCTTCAAAACTTTTTGATGCGCTGGGAATCGAGCTCACAGCCCCCCGCGCCACGACGAAAGGAGCCCGGTGCGCTACATCTTTTAGATGCGAAGCAGCTCTTTGACTAGCCTGTGTAACGCTCTCCCTCCGTGCGTCCGTACGAACGCGCCACAACGCGCTCCCCTCGCCGAAGGTGTTGGAGCGGTGCCAAGTAGGTCACGCCGCAGCTGCGCGTTGACGTCACGCTCCCCTCTCAGTGCGCGCTGACGTCACTCTCTCCCCCGCCTGCCGCGCGCTCGCCACAGCGCCCGCAGCTGCCGCCTCGTCCGTTCGCCAGCAACACTGGCCGCTACCGCCGCTCGCTACACCGCCGACTCGTCGGTTCACGCGCAAAATTAACACCATCTTCCCAAGGGGAACCCTGATGGGGTGCGAAGCACCCGCGTTAGCGCCGTTCAACCCGTGACGCCACCCGCGCGCAACGCTGCTGCTTCGCATCCCATCAGGGTTCCCTTCGGGGAGATGGTGTTAATTTTTTTATCCTCCTTAGTGCGCTACCACTGCGCTTACGACGCACATGCTCAATGCTGTACGAACACGCCTTCTTGTCTCGTCTGACTCAGCACGCGCGCATCTAGGCGCATCGCCTAACATGTCGCCGCCCCCCAGGAGAGGCGAAGTAAAGCTGCAGTGATTCACTTTCCCATTACAGTCATTCACCATTGCAGGCACGTTCCGAAGTCCGCCTCGATGAACGCGTGCAGGGCCGCGCGCATAGGCGCCTTCGTACAGCTTGAGCGTCTATGCGCCCATAGCGCAGTGTTACGGCACTGGTCATCTTTCTTCGTGGGTAGCGTTTCCCAGCCGACCGCTCTTCGAGCGTGTTTGGTAGGAACTGCTGCGTTAGACGGTTAGGCGCCAGAGCACTGCAGTGACGTTGACGGGTCAATGTGGCACAAGTAAATATCACTGATACATTTGTCGCGCGACATTTACTATCGACTGTGCCCAGTTATTATTGCTATAGCAATTATATGGACAGTCTCGGCTGGTATTTGCCGTCCCCGTCGGCGCCGTCATGAACCGTATATGTATAAGGATGTATTTTTATATAAGAGTCCCAAAGAAAAATAATTCGGATCAATGCTCAGAATCGAACCAGGAACCTCTCACTCCGCAGCGCGTGGCGCTAACCACTACGCCACATAGAGCAGACGCTTCAAGGATCTAACGCTGAGCCTTATATACACACCTTTTACCGCTGGCAGGACTCAGAAACGGCAGGCGCTTATAGCGTTTCTTCATTACCAGCGAGATGGCGCGAGGAGCGCAACGGGCAGCCGCCTTTGCAACAAGAGCGCTGTTCAAACTGAGAGTATCCATTGTGACAGCTTATTCGCGCTCGTTCGGTGTATATCTGTGCGTTCGTTTCGTGCGTGCTTCACTGGATAATTCGCGCTCATCTTCCATGTGTTCATTTAGCGGCCTCCCCTAGCTTTGTATGTGCAGCTTTGTGACACTCAACGTATAACGCCCTTCGTACCAGCACGCGCTGCCCACGGGAGACGCTCACTTAGCAAGTGCATGTTTGCTACAATTAATATTGCTCCTGAAGCTGCGAGCCTCACTTCGTATAGAATTACAGTTTCTTGCTATCGCATTCATTGCTTCGCCTTTGCGACGAAACTGTGACTTTTTCTGTAATATACTACAGTTACAACAAAGGGTGGACCCTTGTGTTGTGGAGGTTGTTAAAAAGAGAAAGGGATTAGCCGGCGCGAAAGCAGAGGAAGTACGACCGCGAGCGCGTGGCACGTGTATGCTTGGTTTTTTTTCTGTTTGGAATAAGGCATCGTGGCGTCTCGCTCCTCGGCGCTCTACAGGCGTTATTGTCTTCCGCCCCCTTCGAAGCCTGGTTATTATCCATCCAAGTCCTCGGACTTTACAGAGGTGATGTGTGACCGTGGGTTCATCTACTTCAAACGGTGCCGTACCAGCGAAACACCGATAGAAATGGGCAAGTTCACCTCGTTGTAACAATGAACATTCAACTGCCTATGCGAAGAGACGTTTTGCTTTCGTGTTATACCGATTCTTTTGACAGATTGATCAGCCATTTTTTTTTTAATTTTTGGGCCGCGTTTACAGAAATAGCGATCTTTATCTTAGGATGTACTGGCTGACTAGCCATATATGTATATAGCTTTTACCTGACTAAAGCAGCAGCGCCTAGGACATGCGCCCTGGTAGGTGTGTTCAGTGGTACGGCCTCGAGAAACGGTAGCGTTCAAAATCCTGTCAATCCAGCAGATACTCGGCGCTGAAGGAGCAGACTCTATTCGCCTTTCGACTGGGGTTAACTGGCTGCTGCAAACAATGTTTTGTTGATTTAATGTATAAATCACCGAAATCGTGCTTGCCAATCTCGCAATGGTGCTTCAGCCACTGCTTCAACTCTAGGCCGATTTTCCCGGTCACGTATTCGCGCATAGGAAGCGTACGCAAGAAAGTTGAACTAGGCTGAAAACTAGTACATTTTGCTTGATATCGTTGAGGTTTGGTAGGTTTGCATGATTTTACACGACTTATAATAGGACCGATAAATAGGAGCGGCAAGTTGACCGATTTTACTCGTTTTTTACCTTTCTGTTGCGGCGGTATAGGGACTAACCTAAATATGCAGCCGCCCATACCTAGTACGCTAAATAGCTTTCGATTCGCCGCATGTCTTTTGAGTAGTTTCCGAAAAACCAGAGCCATTCTCGTCTGGGAAACAGTGCCACCAGCGAATGTATGTGCTGAGGGGCGGCGATATCGCTGCAAGCTTTCACCGTCACAGACAACAAGCACGAGGGAAGTCATGCCTCTTGCCGACTGACAGAGAAGGATATGCGATTGATGAGAACTGGCACACACGTGTCCGCTGCTATGACAAGGCGCTTGGGAGGAACCAACAGAGCAGGGTCAGCTGACGCGGTGAGCGTGGAGGAGCAAGCAAAACGGTACCGTACAGAGCACTTCATTCAGCCTAGCCTGCTCCTGCTTGGCTGTAATATTTCAAATTTTACCAGTTTTAAGCACGGTGGACATCACCCTACCTCTCACTGTAGATGCTGGCAAAATTATGTAGGAAGCTTTCCGAAAGTTACATGCATGGATGAGCAAGTGAGGAGGAATTCTGAATTAATTCACTATGCTGGTTGTTCATTTCAGCGCGTTAGGATTGGGAAGCTTACGCTGACTATTCCGACTCGTCCCATCACCGTAAGGTAATATTTACGCTACACCTAAGACATTTGCGGGCTGATAACCTCGCAAGCCACATCAAAAGAGGAACCGCCGGAAGATTTCCCAGTATACCTTGACTGTGCCGTTTGGTGAGAAGGCCAAGTACCCAGCTACCACGCTCATCTTGCCGTCCTGCTTCTTCTCTTTGAATACCGCCTCGTGTCGAATGGTGCCATCTGTTTCCAGAAGCACCGCCTGCGTCCAAATAACAATACACTCTTTTTGTACGTCTATTGGTAATGATAATGGCGGCAGCTGCCGCACAATCGTCCAATGAAATGCCTTCATCCGTGAATATTCACTAATTGTGCAAACTTCGTCCATGTAATTCCATTTTGAGGAGTTACCGAGGCCAGCTATAACGATAATATCTTCAATCAAGTCGTACGAGTCTTCTGAGTGATATAATTTGTAGTGACTCAATCTAAAAATGAGTATGTGTGGTGTGCCAAAGCCGTCACAGTAGTGCAATAAAGTATTACATTCTGCTTTAGTCTTTGAGTTCGTTGTACGGGTCTCTCTTTCCGAGCAGTCATCAAAAGAATTTTACCCTAGTAGGGTTTCGGTGACACCTGAAAAAATAGGCCCAGGTGATAACTAAAAGCTCTGCGATATTGTCCGATTGGCTCTCGCGACCTCTAAAGCCTTGATTTCCCTCCTAAAATGCGATATTCACAAGCGTTCTCCTGCGTTCACATATAGTAACGCTCTTCTAATTGGGGTTTCCGTGCTTTCCACCTTTCAGATTCATTGAGAAGGGCAAATGTCATATATGTACGTTTAGGCAGTTAGAAATGGTGGAGGAAGGGCAAGCTGGCAGTCTTTCTCAGATAAGGGACAAGTCAAATGAACAATATTTGCTCTCAAGTAAGTGTCATTCCATGTGCCATCATATCAGTATATTAGTCGGCGCTTAATGACTTGCCTACATTAACATGCTATTGATTTCTTGTTGGTAGGACATAGAGGTGACAGTCACTCAACATGTTGTTGCATGCTTCGCAAGAAGTGCCCTAAACAATAAATATGTGGCGATTTAGTGAAACGAGCACTCACTTTGTTAGGCTTGCTAGAGTCCGGGTACCTGACGGTGGAGAGAGACACAGGCGTAAAGAACATTTTAGAAACACGGATGCCGCACACTGCCACTGACAGACAACCAAACCGACTTGTACGTACAGTTATCCGGCGTTAGCTGGATTTAACCAAATGAGGAAATATTAGACCGACATTAGCCATAATTTATCCAACGCAGTTGAGGCAGGTTGTGGTGATCTACGCTTTCGGATCAACGGTCAAGTACCTTTGCGACCAGACCACCACAGCGTATATTTTAAATAACAATGAAAGCAAATGAGTGACTGATATATCAGCCTATGTATTATTTTAAATTCAAAGTCAATTTTACTAAGCATTTTTCTTACACAAAAACTTGCGAACAGAAAAATGCAAGGTTAAGATCAGAAAACTGCTCTATTAGCATCGTGGCGAGGCTCTTACCCCTTTATTGAAGATAATGTACTGTATTACTTTACTTTAGTCTTCGGGCATGTGCTCTTAGTGACATGTATTTTCCCGCTACGATTTCAGTGGCCTTCAGCGGTGTGTAATCTCCTTCAATTTGCGCCTGTCGTTAGTAACCCCTCGCGAAAATATTTGTACATATTTACGCTACCTATCAATTCCGAGTGTGCCAGAATGAGAGCAAGAAACTTCATAGACTTCTCCCCGCCACGCAGGTCAAGTGGCTATATGCCGATCGGGTGCTGATTGCAAGCCCACGGGATCAAATAGAGGCCGCGGCGGCTGCATTTCGACCAAGGGGAAATGTTCAGGCCCGTGTACTGCGTGATGTCGGCCCATTATAAGGGACCCTAGGTGGTTTAAATTTCCGCAGTCCTCCGCTTACCGCGTCTCTCGTATTTATACCATGGTTTTGAAATTGAAATTGAAATTGAAATTGAAATTTATTCCGCAACAGGAAATGTTACGAGGAGGGCAGGTAAAAGCTGTGAGAACAGCTTGAGGATCCCTGACCCCCAGGTACACAGGGTAGCACAGAGGACGTGCGGCTAAGTACAACCAAATAAAAAGAGTGTTTCACAATGTGCATTAAAAAGCAAAAAAAAAAATACAAAAGGGAAGATTACAATACAGGCATAGAAAAACAAAATGAAAGATTACAATTCAGGCATAAAAAAAGGTAGTCACGAGATTCACATCATACAAACACTGATCGGACTCAAATGAAAATTCATAGACGTCAAGAGAACAAAACTGAGAATTTTTATTCTGCCCACACCAAGCCTTTCTTGTGTTCACTGGTTGCTGAATAGGCGTCTTTTTTCTCATTTGCAGCACCTCACTCTCCATCTCATGTTTTTACAAATGAAATGATCCTTCTACAGCAGTCGACTATTCAGATCACCCACCACATCAAAGCGGTACGGCAGAACATGTGTAAGAAGTCCTGAACAAAAGATTACTTGGCCCTTCGCAAGGAATTGCAACAAAGACATTTTATTATTCTTTTTATTATTATCGGTGCTCAAGCTTGTATGCTTCTTGTAGAACGAAAACATTTTTCATACCATCAAGACGCAATGCGTTTCATGTGGATTGATGTTCAAAGCATATTTCGTTTAAGGTGTAGGTGAAAATCCAAGACTGTACAAAAAACATCGAGATGCCTTAATTCGTTCCTTGATGTAGTTAGGTGATGTAATTATTATCCACGATCTTCAAAACCTTCTAAAGTGTTTCTAACCTGAACACAAATGTCAATGCAGTACTCGTAGTACTTACTTCTTTTATAACTTACAGGTTTATGACATAAATATTTGGCTTTTCTAGAACTTTTCTTTAATTACTGCACTCACTCGTTCATGGTTTAATCAAAGTTATCGGATTTTTGAATGACCTCCGTGAGAAGCACTATTGTTAGGTACAACCTTTTTAGATATGGTTGCCAAAATATGAACATATATAATTGCATCCACGTCCCTATACTGCTCGCGACCTTAACATGCGTCGTAAGACACGTTACGTATAACAGTTGGGTTAACGTTTGCTATGTATGCAGCCAGAATATATCAAAGACAGCATAGTTATAGGCTTATGGAAATATAAGAAGAAATTCGCAGGAACATGCTAAAGGTTCTAAATGCTGTATCCGAAACATGTCGCGTATGCATTGCGGAGGGAGGCCATAATATGGTATATTTCGTTGAAGCGTTTTAAACGGAACGTGCTCAATTTTGCCGTCACGTAATATCATTTAACCCTTCATGTTGTTGTTGTTGTTGTTGTTGTTGTTGTTGTTACAGTAGATAAGCGGAAGAAAATTTATACACTGCAAACAATCAACATCAACAGGGATGGTCCCGCTCAAGTTGTTGAATACCTTAATTTCTGCTACACAAATTTTAGCATCTCGTACAGGGCGTAATTTCCTTA